>VXBX01009200.1:34355-92988 GCA_013400415.1 Scytalopus superciliaris
GCAGCTGCACTGGGCAGGACACGTCTCCAGGATGGAGAATCATCACTTCCCTAAGATTGTGCTCTATGGTGAGCTTGCCACCGGCTGCCACAAGAGACGAGTCCTGAAGAGAAGATACAAGGACTCCCTCAAACAACACCCCAACCTTGGCCATATTGACCACCATCAGTGGTCCACTCTGGCCTCCAATCGGGAGGCATGGAGGCACACCATCTATAATGCTGCTGCTTCCTTTGAGAGCACACACAGGATCAGTCTCGAAGAGAAAAGGCAATGCAGAAAGAACCGTGCCTCGCCAATACAGCCTGTGGAGACTTTCCACTGTGCCTTTTGCAACTGGACTTGCCTATCGCGCATCGGCCTTTTTAGCCACCAGTGCACTTGCAGCAGGCAAGGGTAGAGCCCTTCCCAAATCTTCATTAGCAAAGCCTAGCCATGATGATGAAATGAGCAAAGTGACTAGTACAGTGAGCAAGCCAGAAACACAGACTATATCAGTGTTTTGCTTCATATGATTGCACAACTTTTGATCATGTATTAAAAGTGTTATAAATACTTTTATTGTCTCATGAAGTCACAGCCCCTGTCCTTTGAGGTGAATAGCTTTTGCTGCTCCAGTTGGAGAAAAAGATATAATTAAATATGTTAATTATGACAACTGATTGTAGCTGTTTCAGTTATTTATAATGAGATTAATCACATTTGATGGGAAATATTCTGTAAAAATTGAATTTACTTTGTCAAGCAGATGAATGAGGATCAATAGATTTAATGCAGCTTTGACATTCTCCACTGAAGGCAGGAAAATGAAAGCACTCCCAGGTAAATTAACAAGCAGGATGTTACTGTAGATATACTTACTTTGATTATCAATGAAGAAGACTAGCATGAAAATTAGATGGAATTATCCCTTCCTGCATGGATTCCTTTACACAGAGGCTTCCCCAGAACTCATCGCAGCTTATTCAATAATTGCATGGCTATAAATTTCCTGTCTGTCTCCTGTAAAGAATAATATGGCTGCAGGCGTAGAGGAGGAAATCCAAAACTGCACCACACCTGTCCGGTTATACCTGTAAGTAGCAGTAGATGGCTTGGATACTGACAAGTCAGTTCCTCTCTTACCAACAAGATTTATAGGGAAAGGGCAAGGCCCAGTGAAAGGCTTCATTGTCTGCAAGTTAAATGCAATAGTGCTTCGTTTTTAGACATCCTAACCCCCTGCAGAGGAAATCAGAAGTGTCTTAGTACAGCAGAGACTAAATTTTCCAACAGAAAGTTTGAGGAGAATGAAATACCTTAAAAAATGTTGTGTGCCATGCCACTTACAACTACCTTGTAGAAACAGGAGCACAGGGTTGTATCTAGAAAAGATTGATACTTGACTGTCACCTTCTACTACTTGCTGACCCAAAGCTCAGGACTTTCTCCTGAGAACCAGTGTCTACCATGCTAGTTCAGAAGACTGAGCATGCCTGCAATTCTGACTATCCAGCAAACCAGTTAGCTTTGATGATGAAAGACAAATTTGAAAAAGCTGATAGGAAGGGAATGATTCTGAGGAGAAAAGTCCTAAAGTTTCCACAGCCCTAGTATGTGCTAAGCTGGAGGGTGTCAAGGATGATTTAAAGAGATTAACAAGAACAACATGGCTCATTTGCCCCTGTATTTTTATGTTATCTAGCAGTACTGTCATTATCAGGGATCCCTGTGGCTAGTAAGGTGTTGCAAATACAGCATGGATATCTCACGTGAACCTCTCAGGACTCAGAGGTTCACTCCTCTGTTTATGTATCAAGTCAACAAGGAGGTGTCATTGTTACCAGGGCTAACTCAGCTGTCCTGGGTGATGGAATGAGTTTGTCTGTGTGTGTCAAATGCCCTCTGAGAAACAAACTTCCCAGAGGAGTCCGCTGAAGATTATGCATAGCTGCAGGATGATGCTTTGTATATAGGAAAGAAGCACTAAGGGATGATTTTAGGGCGGCTTAGGGTGTGAGTGACCTACATATAAGAATCTTTACACTCTATGAACAAAGGGATTTTTAGGCAGTTCAAGATGCCTATATCATTCTCCTTCCTAAACATCCAGCTTTGGGATTCCCAGCACAGGAAGGACATCGACACATTGGAGCAAACCCAGAGGAAGCCACCAAGATCATTAGAGGGATAGAGAATCTCTCCTATGAGAAACGCTACAACAACTGTGATTTTCCAGCCTGGAAAAGAGAAGACTTCAACGTGTCATGTTTGAAGGCTTCCAGTACCTGAAGGGAGCCTACAAGAAAGATGGGGAGAGACAAGAGCATGTAGTGGCAGGACAAGGCAGCATGGATCCAAACTGAAGGAGGGTAAGTTTATATTAGATATTGGGAAGAAATTCTTTATTGTGAGGGTGATACCTATGACTGTATTATTTCCATGTCCTGCAAAATACTTAAAAAACCTGAGAGTTCAGAGCAACGGTGTAACACCTCGATCCTTAAAGCAGCAGTTATTTAGTGTCATGTAATTTAATAGCAAGCTTGTGTCTTTTATGGTCCTCCCTTCTCTCATCCTTTCTAAGGAATTTTTACTAGACACATTCCAGTTCTACTGTCAGAAAAGTCATTGTCCAAAATTAATGGAGAAACTCATGCAAAGGCTGTCCAGAGAATTAAGTATCAAATATTAATGTGTGTTTCTTATCAGAAGAGAAAACAGCTTGGTTTTAAAAAAAACGATACCACATATTCTTCAGAATCCAGTTTGTTTGTCAGGTCACACAGCAGTACAATCACCTCTCATCTTCTGATAAAGTCACAGATTCATCATCTTTATCATCAGCTGTCTAAATGTTAGGCATCTGGCCTCAGCTCATCATCTGGGCTCCCCCAGTAGTCTCTGATGAAAGACAGACTTCCTCTTCATTCCTCATATACATCTGTCTTTGGAGAAGATGAATGGTCCTTTGTAGGTGCCTGTTTCTTCATAAACTACAGAGTACTGACATGGCTGATTTAAACTCAATTCCTAGCCCCTAGATAGCTAAATGAGGTGAGATGTACCTCTCCTCCACGGAGAGGACATGGTTTCCTAATTCTATTTCTGTTCTTTCAACCTTCTCTAAGTCATGCCAAGAATTTTTATTCTTACCTGAGTGCCTACTGAAAACAGAGGGATAGACATTTGTCTTGTAGGAATTCTATTCACTTCAGTTGGACAATCCTGATCCAAGCACTACCCAAGCTCAGGAAACTCTGCCTCTCCTTATGTGTGGCACCTTAAGGTTTGGTGGCTTTCAGAGCCTCTGCAAATCTATTCTTTTTTGGCAGTGACAGAAAACCCTCTTAACCGTGTGCATTATGAAAAGGGACAACATCAAAGACCCTAATAAACCTTTAAAAGAAAAAAAGATAGTTTTGATAGTGAACTTTGAGATAATCCCATTAAAAGGTCCTGTTGTATTCTGTCAACTCTCTTACCTTTCTATTCTCTTGGATAGGGGGAGTGGGGGAGTGGGGATATTCATGTATCCCATTTTCCAGGAATCTGTCATTTAGATATGCATGGCACTACCCCCTCAGGGACAGTCTCAAGCAACCCCCCCCTTCCTGAGCTAAAGGGGGACTTGAGGGTTTTTGTGGGTTTTTTTTGTTTGTTTGTTTGTTTGGTTTTTTTTGTTTGGTTTTTTTTTGTTTTTTTTTTTTTTTTTTTTTTTTTTTTTTTTTTTTTTTTTTTTTTTGGTTTTTTTTTTTTGTTTTTTTGTGTTTTTTTTTTTGTTTTTTTTTTGTTTTTTTTTTTTTTTGTTTGTTTGTTTGTTTGTTTTTTGTTTTTTTGGGTTTTTTTTGTGTGTTTGTTTTTTTTTTTTAAGTAAAAACTGCCTCAAGGATCTGGAAAGCAGAAGACATAATTCAATTTGCAAACTTCCACATTTACTTCCATTAACACCTAGACTTTTCTGCATGCCTGGTAAGGTAAAGTTTAAAATCTGTAATCTCCTTCAAGATCACAGGTGACAAGTTCAGTAGTTGTAAATTAATGCCATTTTTTTGTGAACCTACATACTATTTCTTCAGTTTGCTGTTTTACTACTTTAATAGCCTTCCATATTTTAGATTGCAGGGATAAATGTAAATATATACATTTTTAAGGTTGTAGTCTGATGTTCTGTATAAATTGGGTGGTGGGTTGTTGGTTGGTTGATTTGGTGTTTTTTTTTTTTCTTTTTCTAGTGGAATGACAAACACTGTTTCTGGCTGGCTTTTGTGTTTGATTTTCAGCAGCACTGAAAGTTGCTCCACATTTTTAATGAGCCAGCTACATATTTATTTTAGATACTTAACTTCAGGCATCTGACTTTGAATGCCTTGTTCAAGGATCAAAGTCACTGAATTTGACAGATCTAGCTCAGTTCTTTTTTTTACTGAAGGTTTTATGCTATTACACAATTTGTTTGCACTACATATCAAAGCTATGTTGGTGAAACAGGTAAAAACTTGTTCTTTTAGAGAAAATATAGTATGATAAAACTTTGGCTGCTGTGGAGGCTAGGACTCTCAGTTCTAGTTTCAAGCCAAAACTGGTGGCTCCTTCTGCTGCTCCTGCAACCTGTTTTCCAGAGGGAAGAGATGTTTCCTGCTTCCTCCTGATCTCACACCCTGCTCTCAGAACATGTATCACCAGAGTATGTGAAGTCATGAACACGATGTCATGCAGTTATGGGGTTAGCCAGAGTCACACCCTGTACTTGTGTAGGTCTTGGAGCAGAGTCATCCCTGCAAAAGCAGCATGGAAGAGATGTATAGGGCTTGCCTGATGACAATGTCCCACAAAGCCACTTCAGACACAAAAAATGCAAGATGATGATAAATGGGAATGGCTCCAGGAGAAACAGAAAACAGGAGATAAACATGGAATTAGCTGCTGACTGCAGTTGCCTCGGAGGAAAGTTAGTCCCAGGAACGGCAGGGCACTGGGGAGAGCAGGGGAAGAGGAAGGGAACAAAGTAACACACAAGAAAGAAAGGGATCTTTATGGGGACACTTCAGAGGGGAGAGGAGGAAGAGAGACAGAGAAATTCTTGCTTGACATCAGGCAGTATTTCAGTCAAACTCCCCTTGTTAGACACCAGAATTTTCAAAAGAAAAAACCCCAGGTAATCATTTTAATTGTTTCCATTTCTCACATAATTTCTGGTTTAAGTATCAGCCTTTTCCTACAGCAGGATAAAAGATCTACTCAATATAAGCCACTAAGCAGGCTATGGTTAAGGATCCCCCTTAAACTGAAATGCAGAAAGCTTTGATCACTGTGTCTGTTGGTATTGTTTTCTGAGCATTCACCTTCTCTTCCCTTTAGTTCAAACGTAAGGATATACTTCTGTGTTTGAAATAATAAAAATCTTGCTGGAAGGCAGACATCAGCTCAAACAAATATCTGCATTAACATGGTTAGCACACATTTTCTCTGGGGCTGCCTCTGTCAGCTCAAAGGACAGGTAGAGCCAGATCACAACAAACTATACCCATCTCTGTATACACACTAACGCATATTTCACATAAACTTCTTATCTGCACTACTGCATCTGCACTACAATAAAATTTATTACTTAGGAAATGTTTTCTTCTTGATCGATCCTTCACAGCTGGGGTCTCTAGGGTGAGCTTTGACAGAAATTCTCCCTTTAATAGGCATCCTCCTTACATCTCACCCAGATTTCTGGTGAATCTAAGATTCCAATAAAGTCTTTTATTCAGTGGAAAACAAGTATGGTCTCCCCCTTTAGTCAACTGCCTCAACACATGAAGGGACAAAATATCTCTGAGAATTTCGGGTCACTGCCAAATTGCTCTGAGATTGACAGATGGATTCAAAAGGTATTCAGGTAGGGGATGAGAAAAAACTTGTAGGTATACATAAGTGATCCCATAAACTTTCTTAAGACACTAAGCTAAAACATCAGTTTGTTACTATCTGAAACTTTCTTCTCTATAATCCAGGGATCTTCTTTGCAGTCAAGAGAATAACCTTCTGACCTTGAGCCACCTCCCTAACAGCTGGCTTGTACAGCTAATCCTTCAATTTCATGAGCTGACCAAATTAAAGCCATAATTACGCTATTTGTTTCTCCATTCTACAGTTTTAGGCCATCCTTAAAAGGCATTCACCAGATGTTTGAGAAAGATGCAATGTGCTTATGGACAAAATAGTTTTTCAAAAGGTGAAAAATAAAGAAAATAATCTGTCTTTCTAAAGGCAACAGTTTCACTTACAAAATGGTATATTATTTAATGCCTCTGTATTTTCAAGGGTATAGCTTTACAACCGGTGTTGGGGTTACAGTGTTGTGCTAGAAGCTGTGCAAACACAAACGAGAAAATAGATCTTACTGTCTTAGCAGGGAAACAGTTGATAGTTTCCATGCACATCCCAGAGAGAGACAGGAGCATAATTCAAGTATTTATTTCCATGTGACCATCCAGTTAATAATATATATCAACATTATATTTAAAACAGAAGAACAAAAAAGGAGTCATAAGATCTTGTAATTTTTTAAACAATGATTCCTGTGTGTTTCTGGTAAAATCTGCACAGCAAATCTCCTTCCAAGAGTTAAGGGTTACATGCTGGACATCCTGCTAAGAAAATCTATTCACCTGCAGCCCCATGGTATAGCATTGTATACACTAGCTTGGGTATGAGGATACTTTACCATCCTCTCCAAGCAGCTCTGATGCTCAGCAGGGTTGGGGTCAGTAATGCTCAGCTAACACAGATCTGCTGTACCCATTTCTGGACCCAGTTCTGCAGACTTCAGCATTATTCTTTTTCAGAAAAGAACAATTCCAATTTCAGTGAAATGGCATCAGAAGGGGGGAAACAGGCATTGCTTCTGTAGAAGATGAGTGCTCAGGTCCTCCCAGACAGGACTAAATTGTTTTGTGTGAACCCAAAAGATTTTGCACAATGTGAACTGTTGGAGACCACCACTTCCTGACAAACAGTATGGGCAACACTGCTAAACTCTCCTTTGTACTTTAGCAGGTAATTAATATAGTTGCAGTTCTTAGATACAAGCTGGCATTTTGGGGCCCTTGATACATTGTTCCTTACACATCTAAAAGCTTCACACATTTAGCTCCCAGGGATAGTAAATAAGTTGTTAAATTGCCCATGGCACACTGTGGCTGTAAATGTTATGTACCAATACTTTACAGATTAAAAATGTCATTGAAATTTCAGCTGTGAGGAGAAGCAGTTTCCTCCCAACAGTAAATGACATTTTTATCCTGAAGAAGAAAGCAATTGTTGTTCTGCTGTTATAAAGTAGCCATGGGAGGAGGGAGAGAAAGCATGTTGGGGAAAAATAAGGTTAAGGGACATAGAACTGGCCATGGGGGATGTTAACATCCATTTTATTGTGATTTTCTATGAAAGGCTTCTGTTTTTTGTCACTTCTCCCTTTCTGTGAGGAGTAATCTCTCCATTTCATTGCTTTTGCAGAAAATCTGTTCCCTCAGGGATTATTCTGGTAACATACTGGCAGGTTATCTACAAGATAACCAGAAGTACAGAAATGAATAAGTATGCCTAACAATTATAATTTATAACTTACAACTATGATCATAATAACAATAACGTATCTGTGGCCATTTCCTTTTTGTGTTTCTCTCAGTGCCAAAAGTGGAAATTTAAAATGTCTTTGCTGTAGATAATAGTGTTTCTACTTTTGTCCCATTAATGTCAGTGGTGATTTCTCTTTGGCTTCTATGAGAACAAAGGCATAAAATTGTACATTTTTAAAATGTCTCTAAATGTTTCTTAATATATTTTTAGCTTCTGGAAAAGAATGGAAGCTACAAATTGCAAAACTCCAAATTCAAATAGTTATTTCTTTTCCTGTCACTCTAGAGTCGTGTATTTCCAGTGTTTTGTCTAGCTTAAAACAAACACCTTTCTAGTTTCAAGAGAGTTTCCAGCAGAAGCCCAAAATAAGCAATGTAGAAGGCAGAACACAGAAGCAATTGTAGACTGAGCAGATGGGAAGAGAAAACGCCTAAAAGACAGAGGTGAAGGAAATGCCTAAGATAGTCTCCTATTTCAGTTTTCAGAGATTTTCCAAGCTTCCCCACAGTGTTAGTCAGCACCCCATCATTTCCCTTCTACACATGGTAACAGTGAGTGAGCTAACTCTGAAAAATGTGTTTTCTACACTAATTAGAAAAAGGCAACTTCACCAGCCCTTCATGGTGACACTAAATGCCAAATACACCTTCACTCCCACATGGTCTGCCCAGCCTTACAGGAAGGTAGCCAAGTGAGAAGGTTTGTTCTAGCAAATATGTGTTAAGAGCAAGCAACTCAGTCTTTTTGGGAGCGTCCCCCGTGCTTTTCATCCTCAGGCAAAAAATAAAGACGACTTAAAAAAAAAAAAAAAAANAAAAAAGTTTGCTATTCCTTTCACAGAGGCACTTGGCTATTATTTGAACCTCTAGCAAGCTGGTAAGGATGTCAGAGTTTGTTAGGTTTGAGCTGAACACAATTAAACAACTTTGATCAGCTTTGGCATTGCTGTCAGTTATGGCATATTACTATTAATTATCAAATTTCTTTTATTCTAAGTCAACAGCTGTTAAGATGAACTTAAGTTCACAGCAACTACTACAGTCATGTTGATTTCCCCCTCAGTGGTGGAGTTTCTTTAAGAGACTAATTTCCAATTTCTTAGGGGACTTAAAAAGGCATGACTTGGGATGAGAGCATTGCCCAGCACTCTTGCTGGTGTGACAGTCTCACTGCTGAAAAGTCAGGGAAACACTCTGGGATTCATTTTCTCACTTGTAAATTTTGTCTCCATTCCACACATGGTACAGACTGGAGTCTCCCATACATGGAGGAAAACTCGGAAAGAAGGTTCTGCCTTTGACTGGGATCTTCCTTGAGTCACAGGGCTGCGGCCCACTCTCGCCTTGAAAAGGCTTGGGCAATCTCAAGTGTGCCCTGTATTAGGTAGCACAGCTGTTTTAGTCATTTGTGGGATTTTTATTGTCTGGAGACTACCATTTTCTCATATTCCTAATTTCAAAAGATTTTATCTGCTGCTTGTAATCCCTTGTAGAGCTAGCTAGCCTGTATGGCCAGCTTGTGACCGTACATTACAGGGGTCAAACCTGAAACATTTTCAATTCATTTGAGTATATATAATGTACAAAAAGTGATTTCTGTTTGAAAATTTCACATGACAAGGCCTGTATCATACTTTGTTCACATATGTGACACCTCTACAAACTTTAGAACTATACAGTGCTGTAACCTACAAGAAACCTTCACACACAGCTTCTGAAGACAGATAAAAAACACATGTGCTTTTAAATGTTATATTATACTGTACTGAGAAACAGGCTATATATGTTTGACCAATTAGTGACGTTTTAGTCAGCTGTTCTTGGTTAACATGTCATTAAATGGCCAACAACAACCACATAAATGCAGATTGTGAAGATTTGATTATACTTCTCTTTAGTCAAATAAAGTTTTGTCGGACCTTTGATGTATCCCTAACTTTCTGATGGTTTCCATATATACACCAGCAGGCACAGCAATTCTCAAACTGCTGCTCAGTTCCCTAAGGGAGCTGCCTCTTCAGACACCTGCAGAGCTCTCCAATATGTTTATCCTTTCTCAAACTATGGACTTTTAAGTGGATTTAATTTAACATGAACAAATACAAAGAAATGTATATCAAGATAGCATTACTGCTACTGTAACCCAGTTAATGGCAGAAGAGATTTTTTCGTAATTTAGGGAAACTGTAGAAAGAATATGGAAAAGTCCAAACTTATTTTCTCCCAGGTAGCTAAAGCATTGATTATCTTTTATAGCAAACAAAACCAGCTCCTTGCAGGAGAACAGAATTAAAAAAAGCCAGTGTTTGACAGGTATTTAATATCATTTGATGTGTTGTTTTTCAGCACAATCAATCAAAATATATCCCTTTCATGTCTTTCTGTCTTGTCAGTTGAAAATTTTAGATTTTCATGGTATGATTATTTTTTTTCTTTGTCACCAACACCAATAAAACAATCCAGCAAAACCAAATCCTCCAGGAAATCAGATGTGTAACTTGCAAGTATCAACACGGGTTCCTTCTCTGAAATCCAGCCCAAGATGGGTGGATCTATAGGATAAAATTTCAAACTAGTTGTGATCTGCCAGGAAGCCTTTTGGCATTAGTGCATTCCCAGACAGTATCTTCTGGTTTAGGAAAACAGTTGTGGCTTAGTGAAAAGAAACAGTTTCTGTGCCTTGGGACTGCTTCTCTAAGCAAACCAAAAGCACGATGTTAGGGACAATAGGCTACTTGCTTTAAATGCACACTTCTGATGTGAATTAAAACACTAATGAAGATGTACTTGGAGGGGTCATGAGGCCACACAGTGCAGTTGCTGTGACAAAAGATTCCACTAGTCAGGTGCTGATGGAAAAAGGACAACACTGCTTGTGGTGTAGCATTTTAAAATAAAATATCAGCAATTTTGATTTGTCTTAATCTTCTGCTCTGTAAATTGCAATTCTGAAGAGCTGTTGTCATGAGCAGCCTGTCTGCCTGAGTGCCCACTGCTCCAGGGCAGTGTGGCTGGGCTTGGGCAACACAGAGACAAAAATACTCCATCTGCTTGCTCCCAAACTAGAATGTTTCCAAGGTGGGAGATGAGATGTACCCTGAAGGCTTTTAGGACCTGGGAGAAGGAGAAGACCACTGGCTCCCATTCCCTGTGATTCCATATGCCTCCTGTGTCAGGAAGAGCCAGCAGGGTGAAAAAAATCTCTCTCTCCTCCTGCCGTTTTGCCCATGTAGACAATTTCTGTAATGTAAGGGCTACCATGTCCATGAAACTTCTGTATACATTTCTCTGTCTGAGGTCCCACCACAGCAGTGATTCCATATGCATACTTTCATTTCAACTCCTAGATTTGCACAGCTGAATTCTACATGTTTCAAAAGTGAACTTTTTACTGGAAAGACTGTCAAAACTTTAAACATAGCAGGATGAATGATGCTTGTATAGCACTGAGGTAATTTTATAAGGTAAATAAATTCCAGTTACTGATGGTACAGAAGGTGCCTCACACAAGGGATGAAATTACTTTAGAGGTATTCTGGCTTTTTCTGTTCAAAATGGCAACTTATACTGTAAGTGAGCAACAGTGTATATTTATTCTCTTTTTGTGCCTCTTTCCACATTACTCATATTCTTGATGGGGGATGACAGTAATAAGATGTGTTGTTAATGTTGCAGCTATGTGATAGCTGATTCCCAAACACCTCTTAGCCAGTGACTCACACATTGTCCCAGCAGGTGCATTGTGAAACACATATTTTCCCCACTGTTTTAGAGACTGTTGTATTAAAAGACTGAAATGAGCTGGAACACCAGAACTGAGTTATTCATACTGCCTGGCATTTCAGCTGCAATTCTGCACTGGGATATTAAAGAGATCATGTAGGTTCTGGAATAAAACCTTTATATTATTACTATAGTACACTTTGGATTAGTTTTCAGAGGAAATACAAATTAAATATTTTTCTGTGTGCTTCTGTACAGAAAAAAAAGCTGCAAAGTCTTGCAGTTTAGTAACATGAAGGATTTAGTTTCCAAGTAATAAGTTCCCAAATGATCTGCAATACACAAACAAATGCATAAGTAAATGTTGCCTGAGGATATTTACTAATCCATCGTAATATCAGTTATAGAGAGGCTCTGATATCATCTCACAGCTTTCTCATAAATTGTTTGCAAGTATGCAACTTGGCTCATTAAATTACTAGATGACATATCTACTCTTTCTTCAGGAAAACATAGAGACCTTGGAAAACAATGTACTTTAAATGCTGGCCATGTTGAATTGTGTGTGTGTAAATGACAGCAGCTCAAATTTTTCTACTTTCTTAACTCTGTATCTTTGTCTACACTATGCACTTGGCATAAAAATGATCTGGGCCTTATATCATACCTTGTCTCAAGCTCACATTTTTAAAGACCGCTGCCTGGGATATATTGCTCTCAGGTTAAGGTTTGGTGGCCCCAGAATCAAAGGTGTGCTGATCCATGTTAGCAAGCTATTTCTGACTGCTTTACAGATGTTGGCTGCTGCTTTCGTTCTCATTGAATATCTAGGTGGGAAGTGTGGTCCTCCTTCCTTAAATATTGGGAGATATAAGGACCAGGCAGCAGAGCAGACATGGAAATAGTCCATATATGCTCCAGCCTTGGTAGGACACTGATGGAGAGTCCCTAGAACTGCTGATGAAAAATAAAATATCTGGGAGAGATCCTCATCAATGCTTTGGTGCTGCAAGCATACTCTTGAAAATGATAGATGAATTAAGTATTTCCAAATGGGCTACTAAGGCACAAATGGGGAGTGACTGTGTGCAGTAGCCATGTAAAACCTGTAGCAAACCCAGCATGCTTGAGAGAAATGACACCTATTTTATATACAGAATGATTATACTGCACATCAGTAGACTAAGTCGGTCTCATACAGAGGAAATATTACAGCATATAGTCCTTTCCTGCCATCAGAATATGTCATGTGGCCTGTCCAGAGAGGCTGAGCAAACGATTTCAGCTGAAGTTAGGGTTTTTTTTTCTGAAACCTTGAAGGGTGAAAGTTGAGTCATTAATTTGCAGGGTTTTTCTGTGGGTTTTTTCCCCCCCCCCCCCCTCCTCAGTACTCAAATAAGTAAAAATACATCATATAGATGGAGATTCATGGATAGAACTCCTCTTTCTCATCCAAATATCCTAACCAAACTATGAACAGATGTTCCTTCTTAACACACAAAATTTTAACTTCTTTCTGAACAGTGTTGTAGACTCTCCAGGTAAGATGTAGAATGTCACTGCCAAGTCACCTGTTTAAGGTGCCCTAGCAAAGTAACATTATTGTAGTGAATCCCTGGAGACTGAGCAGAAAACTGAGCACAGAGGTCTCATTAAAGCTAAGAATTCAACCACATATTTTACAAAAAAGGCAGACACCCCCAAACACACGTGTGAAAATAAAGCTGCAGACATCTTCAAAAGCTTCAGGTGAAAGGAGAGCTGTAGCTCCATGTATGTACAGGGATGACTGATTTTGCTTTCTTTGCTCTGGTCATCTTGCCCATAGTATTGATTATGTAGCTGTTATCTCCCAACTTTTCCTGGAAAAAGTATACTTACTGACACAAGGACCACCTTTACCATGTGTTTACACAGCCCACAGTTTATAAGCATCACACCTTATAATACACTCTGCCTGCCTGTGCTGGATGCCATCAGGATCACCCTTAATTCCACAGCGTGTTAGCAGAGTATTCAGCTAACTCTGAAGACCTTTACACCTCCAGAGCAGATGTAAGTGGTGACTTTTATCTACACCTCAGGTATAACCATGGCCCTGAGCCACTGTACACACAAAATACATAAAAATTAATGTGTACTTGATCCTGGTGTTGGCAAAGAGGCAGCTCCTCTTGGCTCTTATTTGGAAACATTCAGCTAGGCATCAATGTATGCTCCAATGTAAGCTTCCCAGAGTTACTGTAAGAATTTTGTTAACCACAAGCTGCTCTGGTTCACTACTCACAGTTCCACCTGGTCTTTCAACATACAGGCAGGACCATTCATTGGATTTATGCATGACAGTGCTGGGTTGTGAACTCCTCAAGGCATCGACTGTGTATTGATTGTGGTCCCCACACCTACAACAGACTCTGTGCCCATGAGCATGAATGTGCACCCCCTAGACTTCATTGGAGTTTTTCATGGGACCATTTCACTTTACTGATTTACTTGTCTCAGTCTGTGACAGCTTTTAGAATGAAACAGATGCTTAGGATGGGATTCAGCTTCCTAAATCTGGTTATCTTTTAACATATGAGGTGGTAGATGGTGTTCAGGACAGAAGCAGAAAAGACATGTGCCCCTAAGGGATACCTGCAACCCCCTGCAGGGACAGTACATGACCATGTAGGATCCCTGAATCACCATAGATGGCATTAGCTTCCTGTGAGTATCCAGCTTAGTGCTGCTAATAGAGCACATCAATTGATCAAAAAGGTGTACTTTGTAGACAGCTGCATAGTTTCTTGGCCAATATGTACTAGACCACAACTGGTGAGAGGGAAGTGTCCAAAATATACATTCAGACTCCAAAAGAGAGTAGCTTGATCTGTGCACAGGACCTGCTTCCTGAAGCTTCTTCTCATTACCCACACCTACATTAGATATACAACACACACCGTACAGGAATGAAGTTAATGATGCTGTATAACACTGATTATACACTGTCTTCATGATTTCCAAGTGTAAAGCATCATTTCTACTGACATGGCTAAAATACTATACACCATCTTGGATTCATATTTTGGATGTCTCTCAACTCTAAACAGTCCCTAATGTTTAGAGAATAATTTTTTTCTAGGTCAAGTAAAGTCCTGCCATTTTGTCCTGTTTTTGAGACATACTCAGATGTCCTCTGGCAGATCTAGCAAATACACTGAAGCTGTCTAGCAAATATCTAGAGCTGCCTGTGACTACCCATGACCTAGTATTCATCATTTCTATAACTGAGATGTGGTAAAAGATCAGGTAGGAGCAAAATGGGCTGAGTGGCTTTGAGAGTTGTAATAAGCAGTGTAAGCAATGTTTGTGTGGCAGTTACTGATGTGGGAAGGATACCCAGCTTGATGAGAGAGTTCTTAAAATACAGAAGGAGGCAGCGGTATCTTAAACTGCTGTTGCAGCATCCAAAAAGCAGGACTGATTACACAGTCCACAGTTCTGACCAGATCAGGGCATGAACCAGCTTTTTTGCTGTAAGTTTGTGCAACAGTCGATGCAAAGACACATTGGCCTCTTACCAGGAATCCCAGTACCTTTTCCCAGTGCAAAGAACAGTCTTTTGGAGTGACTGAAATATTGAGCCATCTAGACTGGTATTCTGTGGGAGCTTTCCTCTGCTACTCCCATGACTTCAGTATCTGCCACCTCGTCTCCTCTTTTTGACATTGCTTGCTTCTGCCCATGCTTCACCCACTCATTTTCTCAGGTGTCTACTTGAGTGGACGGATTTTGAATGAGAGGTAGAAACACATCCAAATTAAAAGCAGGATACTTACTTATTCTTATTAACTTATTAATTTTTCAGAGAAAACAGGTCAAGGAATGGCAAAGGACTGGGAGCAAATCATGGTCTGGAAAGGTGGAAGGAAGCAGTATTTGTTCAACATGCAAGCAACCAAGCTTTTCTCCCTGAAATCAGAAGCTGCACCAGCCAGTGTCTCTGCCTTTTTTGTGGTTCATTTCATGATTTAAATTGTGGATTTTCATGTCTCTGCACTTGTCAATGAGAGAAGGGCTATAAACAGGCTGGGAAAACCCTGCACACTACAAGATTTACAATTTCTAATAGCTCTGGTATGTTTGTGCTTAGAGATTAATTTTACAAAGCAAACTAGAGCATGTTTTGTGTGTTTGTGCTTACTACTCCCCTGGCATACATTTTTCCCCACAATAAGTGTCTGAAGTAAACTAACACATCTAAAATCCTACTGGCAATTTCTGCCCTCCTTGTTTGTGTCACACAGAGGGTTTGTGCTGGCTGGAGAAGTTTGCTCCTTTGGTTTCACTCAGGTCCCCTTCTTTCAGCGTTTTGCTGAGACTCAGCACTGTGCGGATGTGGAAAGCCCATGCTGTGAGCTGCTGCTGGATGTGAGTCCTGACTCAGCACTATGGCTGGGTGGACACAGGGTTTTGTGGTCACCCACTCTGTCCTGGTGACTCAGAGACAAAAATTCATTCTCTGCCTGAACTCTGGTGTTTACAGCCTGCCAGCTCCAGCCCAGAGCATGCAGTAAATCTCAGAGAGCAGACCTCAAAAAAAAAAAAAAAAAATTGCAGCTCAGTATCAGTCCAAGCAGGGCTCCTAAGATACTGCTGTCCTTCAGAGTATGGGACCATGTGGTGAGTAATAAAAACAGCTTACACTGATCATATTATCAATCTCCCAGCTATACATAATTTTTCCTATAGTAGCCACCACCACAACCTTAAAGTACTTTTAGGGGTTTAGGTTGGATATTTGGAAAAAGTTCTTCACTGAAAGGGTTGTCAATCACTGGAACAGGCTGCCAAGGGAAGTGGCTGAGTCATTATCCCTGGAGTTATTTAAAAGATGTGATGTGGCACTTGGAGACATGGTTTAGAGGTGAACTTGGCAGTTACGGGTTAACAGTTGGACTTCATGACCTTAGAGGTCTTTTCCAACCTAAATAATTCTATGATTCTACTGCACAGCAAACTGCATTTGCAGAGTAATGCTGCCACTGGTTTTTGACAATGATTCCAGTCTCCCATCTGCAAATGGAAAAATATCTCTAAGCACAGAAGCAAACTTACTGTCTTTTCATTTGGGAAAGCCTTGGTTGCTTTATTTTCACCATAATTCAATTCTTTTTTCTTTGCTACTAATACAAAAACAGCGTTTGACAGCTGTGCTGAGGATCACAATATATTAGGATATATCTATATATTGGAAATAAGAGCCCATTATGCTAAACACTCTTTGAGTAAAGTCAGGAACACTGACTATCTAAACATAATAACAGACAACTAGTGACTGAAAGAAAAAAAAAAATGTTACATCAATAAAATGAAAAAAGTAAAGCAGCAGTCACAGTACTTCTAAAACCTAAAATCTGAGTAACTGTAGAAAAGTTAATCTGATATACAGGTTACCCACAATACTAGTGAATTAGGCTGCTCCAAGGGGAATTGTCCTACTGTGCCACCACAATTTATTTGAAAGCAGAGCAGCTCTTCTCTCCATTCCTCTAAAAATTATTTATTCACTCAGTATGTGGGTTTGGGGAACTAACACAGTTTTTAAACTGGACTTTGTTCATTCAAGGAGTAGTCATAAATTTGGAGATACTGAAAGCAAATGCTTTGTTTAATGCTAGACATGAAAGGGCATTTCAGAAACTTGAGGAAGGGGAAGAGATTTTTGTAGTTGAATGCAATAGTGCAGTAATCAGGATGCTCACCTAAAATTCAGGATGTTTTATCTCAGATGAGAACAAAATGCAGATGTCTGGCTCCTCTGTAGGTACTTAATCATCGGCTTATAGGTATCTTCAGCCTCTGGTCCAGTGAGAAGGAAATTCAGCTGCATCTGTAGGGCCCTCTGCAAGATGTCTAGTCCATTCTGCTTTGCAGTCCATGGATTTGGACAGATGCCTCTCTCAATGATACCTTTTGCTTAATAAAGTGAAAAGCGCCTACAACAACAACAAAAAAAGCTTTTCTGTGTCTTGGTTAAACATAGCTATAGTTGATGGGTAGCCTTGAGGTCCCAGCAGTCCTTCAGAATTTGAATTAGTTGCAGGTGGTGACAATAGGCAGATTTGCTTTAACTATGGTCTGGCTCCATCAAGTTTTTGGCTTGCTTCTCCAAGACTTTTGAATCAGGCACTTCCTTTCAGCTACCCACTCTTGTCTGAACTCCACTCTGCCCTGGATATCCCTGGTTATTCTCATGCACACAATGCTTCACTGAAGACTGATCTTATAGAGATTCTTAAGAAGAGTCAGTCAACATTTTTTGTGTTCTAATAGATATAGAAAGACACACTGACACCATACCAAACCCTTCATCAAAATGTCAAATGTTATCCCACATCTGGTATTCACCATGTACAACACTGAAAACTGTGCTCATAATAAGGTTTCTGCCTTGTTTTTCTCCTTTTTCTTTTGCTCTCCACTATAAACACTATGAGGTTACTGCCTGGTTTTGTGGATCCTGTCAGGTCCCCTTCCTTCCGTTCCTATCTTGGATTCCTTAGGGTGGTAGGTAAACATCTGGACCATCAGCCTGCCAGTGCCAACATTTCTCTCATTTAGCCACCACGGGTGGGCACACATCTCTCAGTGGTTGTGGTCAGCCCACACAATGCCGTGGGCTCACCCTGAGATGCTGCTGTTCAGCTGAACCAGGAACCCTGTACGGGCCTGGACAGATTCAAGATGAAAAGCTAAATGAATCTTAGTAAAGGCAGATCATTGATGGATCATTCAGTTATGTTTCAGTCAGAAATTTCGGGGTTCCCATGAGCCTTCCTAGTGCACACACAGTGCTGGTGCTTTAAAATGTCACAGCTGACAACCAGAAAGCAAGGTTTTTAGGCATGTTGTACTCATTCCCTATATTTTCTTTTGAGAGTGCCAATCTCTGTGGTATCTAAGTACTAGTTGTCCTTTTGAACAGCCTGTGTCACATAAAAAGGGATTCATCATGCTTATAATCAGCTTTATAAAAGCTGCCTGGACTCCCAAGTTCACCAGGCTCCCCCTTCAGATGAGTTGAAGAGAAAAACATGTCCAGAGGGTTAATTTTCACATTTGGGAGGGTCGTCTTTTACTCCTCTCTTGCAGTGGAAGTCAGGGAAGGATCATGAAAGCTATTCCTGAACAACTTAGGCTGGAGTGATTTCAGACTGCTGAATGAAGGTAGGAAAAAGATCAGAGTGCAAGTTACGTGTACCACAAAGAGTTAAAGAGCACTTTTCCTTTGATATTTTGCTGGTTTGAGATCTGGTATTGCAAGGTGCTGTGGAGGGAGAGATTTCTGACAGTATGTTAGATCAGAAATAGTATGTGTGAGATCTAACAGCCAGAAGCAAATCCTAGGCAAATTCAGACTAGAGATTCTCACAGACGTGCCTTCATAGCAATATAAATTATTCACCAGTGCAGGAGTTTGATGGAAGGTGTGGCAAGTTACCTAACATGTGAAATCTTTAACGTGCGAATAATGTCCCAGAGATATGTATGCTGTAGCTAATACAGGAATTGTAATGCAGGTGTGACTGGGAGAGATTTGCTGCTCTGTGCAATATAGAGAATTATCTTTGAAAAAACAATGTTTCTTTCTAAACCCATCCAATAAAATTCCTGAAGTGTACAGTGTCCAAAGATGGCAGCCAGAGTCAGACCATGCAGAGAATTCAAAGAATCAGGAATTTAAACCTTCTGGAGTAGAGAGGTCCCTGGTATGTCTTTTCCATCAAGTTGTGCATTGTGCATTTTGTTGTCTATCCTTTCCTTCACACTTTTGCCCTCATTCTAACTGCAAGAAAATTCATTATTTTAGCAATGACAGAAAAGCTCACTCAGGTTACAGGCAGAGTGGAACCAGTGACTTTTCTGCCCTTTTTTCCCCTTGATAACTCCCCACAAGTCTGATCATGTTGGGGAATCAGGCTGCAATGCAAACTAGTGCTACACTTGATGGCCTTGAAACGAAGACAGTTGAAAGATGTTTAGCTGTGACTGAATGATAGATAGGTCCACTATTCTGAATGGAATCTGGCTAAAAATGCAGATATTTACATGCACATAAAGTACAAGTTTCTTTCCAAGCAAAAAAGTGTGCACAACCTCCTGTCTAGGTGCAATTTTACCTATAACCATCCCCACCAGTCCAGAGGGGAAAATCCACAAACCCCCTGGTTTTTCCCTTGGAGCTGATGATGTTATCCCCTTATCCTGATGCCTTTGCAAACTTTCTGTAGTTGTCTATGCCTTAACATCTCCCAGCTGGTATGTTCCAGCCACCAGAGTCCCTGGAGTTCCTCTTGTCCCTGATGTTTCCCATGGCACAAAGCAACAGACCCAGAGATACAATACTTCCAGCAAACCAAGGTCCCAGATCAATTTCCTGGCGCAGGAGTCCATGCCTGGAGCTCTGTTAGCCACTGGATGCAGCAGATGGCAAGAAGTCAAGACATTGCATTTGGTGGAAGATGTTCAACAAATGTTGTGACCAGAAGATTTCAGATTTAGCTTTCTAAAGGAGCAGAGCTGTACCACAACATTTACAAACAGATCCAGTTACAACTGTGTAACACCAGCCAGCATTCAGAAGCTGTGCCAGGAGCTCTCCACGTTGCTACACTACTTTATTAATAGCATTTTGCCAAGCTGCCCTCTGGGACAAAGTTATTGTAGAGTGGTTAAATGTCTGCTAGTGGAGGAAAGCTTTATTTTACCGTTTAACCACAGTCTGACTTGAATTCCAGGGCACAAACTAGAAGGTACCTGTGATGCATTATAGCTGTGTCTGGCTGGATTTTCTGGCCCTACAAAAGACCGTAGACATTAGTGAGATTGATTTATTGATCTCTTCTCCCCCCCACAGCTTACACAAGCAGTGGCAATAAGCTACTCCCACGCGCACACCTGCTTCTCGATTTACCACATATATATGTTACAACAAGTAACACTAAAATCACACCCATCTTTTCTTTAATCTTCCAAAGCTCCTAACCAAAACAGCATTATCAATAGTTTGACAAGAAGACCCTAATACAAAGTATGTCTGTTGAAGCAGAATAGGGAATACCTAAGAGAAGCCCATTTTATTGTATGTTGTGAACGGGTGAATGGCCTCAGTATGTCCTACTGCTGATTTCTTCTGAGCAATGATCTTTTGTAAAGTAGGTCTGCAACTGCTTTGTATGCTTCTGGCTAATTATTCAGTTGCCATTACTGTGAGAAGGGAAAAATAAACAAAGCCCAAACTGACATAGCGAAACACCAGCCAGTGAAATGTTTCTCTTAATGGCACAAAGTAGAATAAGCAATAAAGGCCAGTCTGTCTGCATCTAATACAGATCCCATGTGTGTTTTAATAATGAAGGATAAAAATCACTGTGTTTCCCTCCTGTATTGAAATACTAGATTATAAAAAATAATGACTAGAGCAGCAAGATGTAGCTAGAGGGAAGTTCTAGGAGAGGTTTCTGTTGAAATGAGACAGGCATCATACAATGCTGAGTCCTTGTCTGAACCTTTTAAAAGATGATTTTCAGCTTGTTCATACACTCAAACTACTGGAAAAAAGTGAATTGGACTAATTAAAACCTACTATCCTTTGGTGTTTGGCTGTTCTACAAATGTAGCAATGTTTTTAAGCCAAAAAATCTCATGACATATGCTTAGTGAATTACAGTTCTTTGTGTTTTTCATTTCAATTATATGAAAACAAGGAGCACCTCACTTATGAGGAAAGGCTGAGAAAGCTGGGACTGTTTAGCATGGAGAAGAGAAAGCTCAGGGGGATCTTGTTGATGTATATAAATAACTGAAGGGACGATACAAAGAAGAAAGAGCCAGGATCTTTTCAGTGGTGCCCAGTGACAGGACCAGAGGCTATGGGTACAAAATGAAATACAAGAGGTGTCATCTGAACATTGGGAAACACTTTTTATTTATTGTAAGGATAACCAAGCATGGGGATATGTTGCTGGAGGAGGTTGTAGAATCTCTCCTCTTGGAGACATCACAAAAATCTGCCCTGGGAACTGGCTCTAGGTGGTCCTCCTTGAGCAGGAGGGGGTGGAGAAGATGATCTCCAAAAATGCCTTCCAACCTCAACCATTCTGTGATTCTGTGAAGGTGGTTGTAATGCATCAGGTAGTTTTCTTTGTCATTTCAGTGCAACAAAAGGGAAGACCAAATATGCTTCTACATTGATAAACTACTCATGCCTTTTTACCCTGAATTATTGTTATCTCAGCATCCATACACACCATAAGAAAATGCAAATGGTCTCTGTGTTGGAGCAAACCTAGTTTTCTTGGTAAGGAAACCTAGGCAAGGTATAAAGCATGATTGGTCTCTGCCAGAGTTCATATTCTATGTATTCCACCTATACCTGATGTGACTTTCAGCATGCTGTGGTCTTGTGAGGGTCTCTCTTGAGCTTTCCTAGATCAGTCAGGAGTGTGAAATATGCTAAAAATTCTTACATTTTGACAAAAGAAAAGTAGATGTTTCTTGCCCTATTGTCCTGATTGGTTATTCATTGCATGGCTTCTGATACGAAGTACAGTTGGAGTCTTAGTGACCCAATGACTGACACAGGAATAGATGTGCACAAGCCAGTTCACAACAGCTGGGCCAAGGGAGCTAAGAGAAACTGACCATTACAGCTCCTTTTTTTGCACATGTAGATTTATATCATATCTTTTCTTCTTTTCTGTCACTTGTATAACAATGGATGCAAATGGTGCAAAAGAGCTCTTGTGATTTGTTTGAGCAGGCTTCTGGAAACCTGAAGAGATGAGATCAAACAAGCACTAGAGTAATAGGAGGGTTGTCACTGCAGCAAACTTCAGACAAGACAAAAGCCAGGAAGAGGAGAGCAGTGTTCAGCATACTGAGTGATTAATCACTACTAATTTTATTTCAACCAAATCAGGTTTTAAGGTCAACCTTAAATGACATGATTTCTGGACTTTGATATTCCTCAATCTGTGTAGGAGATCAGACCATGCTAGTAAAAAAAATGGCAAAAAAAGTCAGGGAGAGACAGAAAAGTGTTTGCCTCAATTTTGCTTGTTAAGATTTTTTTAAATCAGAATATAATTTTCAATATACACTTGTAAACTGAAATTAAAATTAGAGCAATGAAAGTGCTTCCATGTAGCACTACATAGCACGTTCAGGATACAGAGTTAAGGATCATTCTAAAATAAGGAGAATATTATGGAATTGTATGAAAAAAACCCCAGCAACTTAAACAATAAGGTTTCCCTTTTGTCTCATCTCTCTCTCTCTATGAAGCAGACACACACTGGAAAGATTTCAAAATTTCAGTTCTCATGTTTTGTTTTTGCATGACTTAACTCTGAGCACCCAGAATACTTTAGAAACAGCAATAAATAATGTCATCTTTACCCCAGGTGAAACTAGATTATGTACATATCCTCTACAAATAACAGGGAAACTTATCGGACATGACAGTGATTCGGCCCCATGGAGCACTAACAAGAACCTAAATTAACATATACCAAGCCACAATTCCCATACAAAATCCTCTCAGGAAGTAGAATTCTCAAAAGCTTCCAAAGAAGCAGATGGGAGGGAAACTTCATATTTCCCAATGATATAAGATTAAAGTGGCACTTGGTGGAGGTGCTACTATCCATCTTTGAAACATATGTTTGTACACAAAATGCAAAGCCATCAAAAATATGAAAATAATTATTTTACATATGAAATGCCTATGGGGTTTAGTGAACTGATTAATTTTGTTTGGAATTTTGACACAACTAGAGTCTTAATACCTGTATTCCCACATGCACCAGACACTCCACCACATTACCACAGACAGCCATGAGCACTCAAGAAAATAATTTCCCAGAAGACATTTTAATGGTAATCTTTAAGTATTAAAAGTGTTTCTGTTGGCTTTTTTGACATATAGAACAACTTCCATGAATGTAACTTAGTAGCAATTAAATGAATGAATACTTCTGTAGCAAATAATTTCAGTCACAAGAAAGGATGAAAGAAATATTTAATTTGATTCTTTCTGAAACAATGGTTGTGTTTTCTTTTGATGTTTTTTCCCCACAAAAAGTTCTTTTAAGCTCAATTTCTTTTTCTTTTTCTCAAAAACAGTGTGCTTTTCTCTTTCTTACTTCTCTCCAATTTGACAGTAGACAAGAATGAAGAAAACAACCCAAACCCATCCTCTGAATACATTTTTCATTGAACCAACTGATTTCCCCCACCCTAAAAAAAAATTGTCATTTCTCTGACCAATTTGGGTGCACATTAAAGTGTGCATATATCTGCCTTGGTCTATCAAGGTGCATCTATAGTAGAAACTAAACCAGTGCAAGCACCCTGCCATAGCTACAAATAGCGTTTCATTTTTCACATCCTTGCTAAGCATTAGGTTTGTGACAATTTCACTCTTTCAGAAATGCCTTGACATGATTCAAACATGGAATGAGTCAGGACTTCTCCGGATGGAAAACAGGAGTAAATTAAAGCCATTTTGAGTGAGGGGTGAGTTACTTCTGTTTGTACAATGACTACTGCGGTGTGGTCCAGAACCTGGCTGCGTCCCTCCAGGTATAACTTGTGGGTGATGTAGGACCTTAAGGTTCTGATCTTCTCACAGCTCTGACTCCTCTTTGCATCATTACATCAACTTTGCAATCAGCTTTGCAGACTAATAAGTTGGAAAGAAAGGTGACATCCCTCCCCTTCAGCTGTCTTGACTGTATTAAGAACTACATGGATTTCAACAAAGGCTTATGTACCACATATAGAAGCCTAGCTGTGACTCTTCAGTTATGAATCTAAATTTGTGGTTGAATCTTACCCCAAGTGCACAGTTTGTCTTCAAATCAGAATCTTTGTTTACTTTCCAGAAAGAACAGAAATTAGTCCTACTATTTTCCTGCTGAAGAAAAAATGAAAGATAAAGTACTTCTTTTTGCCAGGTGTCTCCTTTGTGCATATCTAACTGTGATCACAATACTTATTATCACTGTAATTGGAGGATTGACATGCACACATACACTCAGCCACATGATCAGACTCAAACTGCAAATCTGCCTAATGATACTGGAACAGGAAAGTGCACACCTAGGAAGATGATAAAGAATGTAAAAAGTGGAATGGATGAAATCACAGGTACTCCAATTTACAAAAAGGAGGATATTTTCAACTTCATAACAATAAAGCATCAACGAACCTTCGTAATGGTAAACTAGTATTCGAATAGCTTGTGGTCAGCAAAAGAAGGACAAAATACTTTTAATTCTGTTATTGATATAAAATATGAAAATGGCATACTAATCAGTCAGTTGGAGCAATGGTTTTAAGGCATTTAAAGTTGTACAGAAAGGGAAGCTAAGGAAAAAAAAAAGAAGGTTTGTTTACATATATATCCAATTTTCTTTGGTTTGAAGTTGCAACACAAGTATTTTTTCAATAACTTTGCTATGACAGGAAAAGGGCATTTAGAAAAGTCATTAATAGAAGAAAATTATTATTTTGTTTCAGTAAAAGTCTCCAAAGTATGGATTGCTAAAGTACATGAGTCTTACAACAGGATATCCAGAGCTTTCTATAACAACAGCAGGAGCTATGCAAGCAAGCCTGAACGCAAAGCTCTGTGCCAATGCATATTAACTTGTTCCATGTAACTTCTTCTCTTCCAGTCATTGGCCCACATCCATCCAATTTAAATGTCAAATACAGAAGGGAAAATTGTAACCCTTCTGTACTTACACACTGCATTCATTTTTTTTCCCCCTTCATTGAATCTTTACCCAGGGAAGAATAGATCAGAGTTATGTGCTTCATAGATTCTGCTTGATATGAACTTTAAAAGGGTTTTAGTTTAATCCTGTACACCTGGTATTGCTGGGGGTTCAAACAGTTTTATATTCCTTCCCTACTAGCTCTCCTATGACTTTACAAGAACAAAGCCAGTAAATTCCACAGCACCAAACACAGAAGCAATTGGAAGCTGTTTTCTAATCCAGACCTATACAGCCATGGGTCTTTCCCCATATCCCACATCCCTAATGACTGGATTCTCTCTCTGCATAGATATAAAACAGTCTATCATTTGTATTTGAATCCCTTTCTTTAATATTATTAGACTACATAGGCACATATTTAAAGAAGTCAGATGGCTTGTTAACACAGTATATATAGTACTGTGTAGTTCTCAGCAAGTTGATTTGGAAGGACAGATTTTTTAAGACTTTAACATGAGCACTTACAATGTTAAAGAGAAAAATAAAATGTTACTTTCTATTCTTAATAAACTCAATCTACCTTATGAAATGACCTCATTGAAGGAGAGCAAGCCAATGCTTTGCTCTACCTCAGCATCACTACTGGATTACAGCTTTTATTACTCACCTACCTCTTTGCTGCAAAGTTGTAGCAATATGACAGTACCCTTTGCTGCATGTAGCTTTACTTTCTTGCTTGATTCATAACTCTTAATTGATCCTGGAAAAGGGAAATACATCTGCAGTCCTCAATGTAGGACCCTACATATCCTCACAAAGGCTAAATTTACAGAACTCTATTTCCAGAATGACCTGAAAGGGAAAAACTGAATCCTCCAGAAGTCAACTGAAAGTTAACTCACTTCTGTTCTTTATATAAGCCTTTCCCTCATGCAGGGTACCTGGAATGTCTCTAATCTTTGAACTAAGCTAGCTTTTGTTATCCTGTATACCTGAGGATAACATTGGGCTCATTGCCCTGTTGTTTCTGTGCAGTGAGGCTGGGATACAGGTTCCTTCAAGCATTTTCTGTGCTCATGTTGTCTCTGCATAGTGGTAATATAATGTGGACTTTAATGCCACATATAGTTGTCCTCTCTTCAAGTAAAGGGAATTAATGATAAGATCCTCAGTACAGCATGGTTTGCTTGTTATTTCCATCTGTAAAAGGCAATACAGATCTTTGAGAGGATTAAACCAACAATCTGGTTCTAAGTACAACAAAATGAAAATAATTATCCTTTTAGTACTAGGAAACAAAATAAATCAATTTTTGTTGATGCTGTTACGGGTGTTTTGAAGCCTAAACATTCCTGAGCTCTTTATACACCCAAAGCTTTTTGCTGTAATTGTAACTTCCTTTCTTATGACAACCCAGATTTCCCAGAAATTCCATCTTACCCCAGAGAGAGAAAGAGAGACAGAAAAAGAGGATTGGAAAAGATATCCTCTTGCAGACTGTTAGGGTGGGATTTGTGTCACCTAACTCTAAGCATTTACACTAATAGCTGTCGATAGCTGAGCTGGTCACCCTGGGCTCCATTTGCAGTCAGTGGGGAGAAATTGTAGCATAATTTGCCTAACCTGTTCCAGGTACTTGCTTCAGTCTGAACTGAACTTTAGAAATGCAGTATCTTCTCCACTGACTAAAAAGACAGCCCAACTCTACTAGATCACATGTCAATGCCTGTTATCACTCCATTAAATGAATCATGGTTTTTCCCGCTCCTCTTATTTTTAATGCACTTTCTTTTTTGCTTTTTGTTTTTCATAACTCACTTTTACTCTTTCTTTTTAGGACAGCTTGTCCTTACTACACATGATCATATAAAGAAAACGATTGTCCAGCCTCTCCTGCTTGAGAAAACTTGGGAACTCAGCAGCACAGTCATTTGATAACGATCAGCTCAGTGCTGGGGAAGGAGCTCACAGGAAAATGTCTCAGATTTGAAGTAGCTGGATAGTTGTTGTTGTGTTACATATGGGAGGAGAGTCATGCTGAGGAAGAGATTACAGTTTATTGGAGAGCATGAATGTGCAGACTGAGGACTGACAGATTTACTCTAACATCTCAGTTCACCAATATAGTGTGCATTTCTCAAAAAAAACACATGACTATAATAAAAGCAACACATGCAGGATTTAGCTCTCACAATACAATACTCCTCAAAATTTTTGCAGCATTTTCACTAGTGGCTGAATTCTGTTAGTGTGGAAACATTTCCAATACTTTGCCAATGCCAATTATGTTGATGAACCTTGCTTCTGTAGCACAGAAGAGATCAGGATTGCAGAAATCAAACAAAAGTGAAATTATTTTATTCTAACAGCCCTCTTCTGTCGCTATCACATTACCACCAAGGCCCAAAGTAGATAGTTTAAAACTAATTTTGATACATCTGCAGTAGCTGCAGCCATCTCTCTGAACATAATTGCCAAAGAAGTAGTTATTCCTGAAAAATAGCATTAAAATACTGAGGTTAAGGAATACATAAAATTAAACAATAGATATTTAAGGTTACCCAGAAGGGCTATAGAGTCTTAATTCTTGGACATATTCAAAATTGGACTGGACACAACTTTAAATATTTAACTCTTCTTTAAGCAAGGAGTAGACGTGGTGATCTCTAAAGGACCAATGTTACAAATTCCAAATTCTGCATGAAGACACAATTAATTTTGGCTTCACTGAGATTACTGAGATGCTGAAGGCAAGTGCACCTCATATGTGTGTGTGGGTTTGACCTTCCAGAATTATGTCCCAAAGACAGGAGTACAGATCCTGTGTTACAATCAGAATTGATAATGTTAATGTTTTTGTTTTTGAAGTCCAGAAAGTCTTCAGGTATAGCTAATTGGTACATAAAATATTGAAGCTTCTGAACAGAAACACACAAGGACATTTCTTTCTTTTCTTCTTCAGAGTGGGATTCGTTTTGGCATACTTTCATGAGTTTAAATAGATTTCTGGAATAAATTATCCTCTAAAGCTTGCTTTTTCCTCAGTCCAAAGATATAGACACTTCTAAAAGATGACTTGACCTGTCTGCAGACAAGTTTTAAGAATACACAAGATGCATGTCCCCGTGGAATTCTCCATTTGTTTGTGCATAAATTTGAGCATTGAAACCTGATGAACACAAGCTGAATCTCAAAGTAGATTAAAAACAGTGCACTCCTGATTTAGCAGTGCTCATAAGCAATTTTTTTAATGCCTTTTGTCTTCAAAAACTGTCCTAGTGAATTTTTTATATGAATCATGGATCAAAAAACTTAAAAAAACCCCATACTGTTATGAACACTTTTCTGAAATCCATTTAGTTATTTCTTACTCAACTGAAAAATATTGAGGGCAAACAGTTACTGGGTAATTCTGTGAGCCAAGCATGAATTAAGCACTATGGACAATAACTTGCCCATCTGTGCTCCTATATTACTGAGTTTGTTTTTTTAAAAAATCACAAGGCTCTCCTTAAAAAAAAGAACAAAACAAAAAAAAGGCAAAAAAAAAAAAAGCAAGAAAAAGCCTCAAAAAAACAATAAAGTTGATAATATGACTTGTGAGAATTCTTTATTATTTCAGTATCCAGTAGCTACCATACAGAAGGACTAGTTAATTAACTGTTTATTATTCTAACTTCAATAGCTTATTTTCATATGGACTGGAAAGCCTTGCAGAGATTCCCAAGAGTGTATCATGGCAATGATTTTTTAGAAAGACAGCATAATCAGACATGAATTCCATTTCACTCTGACAAAAGTACATTTTCTGTTGAGCTTTGCTCTTTAGTCTCATTACAGAAGCAGTTTTACTAGATGGGTTTATACAACCCACAAGAAGTGTATGTACCCAGAGATGTTTAAATGGATGTTGGACATCTTGTATCAGACAGTAAAACCTTGCTTGCTTGTGTTTCACATCATCAGGATGCCATGGAATAATAGCAGAGTAAACTGAGCATCCTTTGTTATGACTATAATTCTTCAGTATGGAAGGAAAAATAAATGTTAAGTGTCTGGAAATAGTTGAGAGTTTTATAGCTGAACTCCGTGATTTGCACATAAAGCTGTGGAAGTAGAATAGTTAGTTTGCCATTATGTCATGATTCATCTGACAAAAGCTGAGCAATCATTGGGCAGAGTTAACCTTGTTGGAGTTCTAGGCAGATGTTATGAACCCTCTTGGGGCTCTCATGGTTCAAACATAAGGATACCACAGAGCTGTCTTGGCTAATATTAGCTACTACCTTAGAGTCTTCCCTTTAGCTCCACAAATTGCCAACACTCAGAGTAGTCCATTCAACCAGCCAAGATAGTTCTTAGAAACCTTGGGGACTCTGTGCAAGTACTTGGATTGCTTTGAAAGTGTTTCAGTCTTCTGCTCTTAGAAATCATTACCCCAAAGGATGGATGTCTCAAGTGCAGCAACATTATTC
Source organism: Scytalopus superciliaris (assembly GCA_013400415.1). Lineage (NCBI taxonomy): Eukaryota > Metazoa > Chordata > Aves > Passeriformes > Rhinocryptidae > Scytalopus > Scytalopus superciliaris. Next base: position 63,933 of record VXBX01009200.1, read on the forward strand.
AGAGTCAGCTTTCTAAAAATAAGTTTTTTAAATTAAAAATTATACATTATCTTAAAAACTTGGATTTCAGTAGCAGAGCAACATTTAATAGATATCAGAAGGTTAAATTAATTATTAGGATCATACTTAAGGCTTTTCCCTAGCATTCCTTAGATGTTTTGTGGAGATAGCTAATAGCAGCTGGCACATCCTGGAAAGTTCCTAAAGGGAAACCAGTTCTGTTTTATTTCTTTATGGGAAGTTTATAGTTAGTTCAAGGTCCTACCTTGAATGAACATTTCTTTGTAATTTGGAAACAGGACCTTGCACGGTACTGCTGAAATTTATCTATCAAGTTTCTGCCTTCCTTTTATAAATGCTGCTGAAATTTTAACAATAAAAGATCCCTATAAAAGTGACAAAATTCAAGTTACTAAGATTTCTCTTACCAAGATGTTTTTCTTAGAACAAGAGAATCACATAAGAACACAAAGACAATTAACTGGAAGATTTTATTTTCCCAACTCTGGCTGAATTTAGATAAATCCATCTCACTGAACTATAATACACCTAAGACTTATGTCTAAGGTTATTTTTCATAGCCTTTATTCAGAATGGTGCACCATGACCTAGATGATGATTTTACCCAATGTTTCTTGTACCATGTGAATATTCAGTCACAAATGGGTATTTAAGTGCCAGATCCATAAAGGAAATGAGCGTAAAACGTCAGCATTTGGGTGGCAATGAGATTCTTGAAACTCCTGGATTTAAGGTCAAGGTGTTGTCTCCAACACAGTACACGTTGATGGTGCTGTACCTCAGCTAAAGTCAGTTATCTTTCTTTTCTCTCTATATTTTATTTTTTTAATTTATTTTCTGCATTAGTGTCTGCACAGAGATATATTCTCAGCAGGAGGAGTAGACAGCAACTGCTGCAGTCTCAGTTTTAGGTGATTAGGTCACTTTTCAGAGAAATGGATTGCAGTTTTGCAGACCAAGGAGGGAGCAGGATCCAAACTGCCTGATTGCCAGAGAGTATAAACAAAATTCAGAATTGACAGAGTCACTGAAATATTTAAGCTGGGGAGGACAAATGGGCAGAAGTGATACTCTGGAGGCTGGATTCCTTTCTCTCCACTTCAGGTGCCAGTCAATAGGCAAGAGAAAGTTGTGCATTTCAGAGAATGTTTCAGCTCCATGCACAGGTCAGGTTTATTTTTCAATCTGCTTAAAAATCTATTCTCCCTCTGCAAGTCTCTATCTGTCCTCATTAATTCTAATGAAGAGTATACAATGACCACACTCTGTTCTTAAATGTCTCAGTTAAATGTTTAAATTGAGGCAAAATCTATGTTGCTGAATCTCTAGAGCTTTTTGTTAAAATGTGCCCTGACAGATGCAGCTGCACAGGACACTTTAAATTAAGCATCACTGTAAAGTCTCTCATGAACTCTAGGCCCTGGTCATTAAACTTCACGCTTTTGTTTTTTGTTGTTGTTTGCAGAAACTTTTCTGTTAGACAGTCGTGTTAAATCCCAGTGTGACATCCAAGGTTACACTATTCAAACTAACTGCAGTTTATATCCAGTAATATTAGGAACAGAATTTCAACATTGTCTGCATAACAAATTTGTATCTCAGTTGTTACTGTACATTTCCCAAACTTATATTAAGAACATTTGTGCTCTGTAATTAGTGTGGAAAAATGATGATCTCCATAAAGTCCAATTTCTCTAAAATGTTCAATTGCCATTACCCATAGCCTACTACATTTCATTCTTTAAGACTAGTTTCATTTCACTGAAATGCCTTGTCAGGCGTGGATGGGTATGAGCTCCAAATGGCAAACACATATATATGCACAGACCCTAACGAACCTGCGGTATAATTATGCCGAATTATGTGTATGTTGGTTACTGTCAATGAATAACAAAAGCATAGAGCCTTAATTAAGAAGTGGGAATACGATATTGTTGGATGGTATTATTGCTTTTTTCTGGGAAGAATTATTCCATCTTTAATCACATACCAAGTTCTCGGAAAATCATTTGCCTCAAGCAAATAAGAAATTGGAAGAAGAAATGAGCATACAGAAGACTCTCAGCGATCTTTTTTTTGCAATGGGACCAAACAGAAATGTTTGGATGCAATTAACCTAGTTGAAATGAACATATTGTGACACCAAATATTTTAAGGCACTAGAAGACTCATTCAAGTGCAGCGACTGCATCCATTGCTGATAAATTTTAAAGAAAACCCACAAAATCCCAAGAGTTTCTCTGCCAGAACTAACTATCTCACAAATTCTCCTTCCATCTCACAAATATTTAACCATCATTGCTGCAAATAGTCCGTTTCCCTAACCTTTAGCATTATTTTATTGTAACATCAGTGACAGACCAATTACATTGGCAAGTCCCTTTCTGTATTGTTTGTTTCTATATGTGGCTGAAGCAGAGCAGAGAAGTCAGGAGCATGACCACAGTGCATAAAAGCAATGTTGGTGGTTTAAACATATGTTTACTACTGAACTGGAAGAAATGTTTTAAGAAGGACAGACTGCTCAGTGTGTAATCACTGGGTAGATCTCATTCTTTTTTGCACAAATGTTAATTAAAGAACAGAAAAGTGGAAATTGGATGACTTTATGGATCCAGACTGGCCTTTGCTACCTATTTGTATGATAATTGTATTAGGTTTTGAATAATAATATTTTACAAATGAATATTTACAGCAATGAATTCCACCATTTGGTTTCACAAGGGTGTGTCTAAATCACCTATGGAAATTTGAATTTGCAAGAATTTGCAATGGCATAGAAATTCAACACAGTCAGAAATTATTAGTAAGCAGATCACTTAAGATAAGCAGTTCAGGTAAAGAGTGTGTCCTAAATGTATAAGATCTGACACCCTCGGAATAAGGGGATTCTGTGTTCCTTGACTTTGTAGCTTTGATAGCACAATAGATGCTGAAGAATATCCTAAATGCCATTTTAAGTTGTCTGGGCATGATAAAGCTGTTAGAGAATGACCGAGGGAGAGCAAGGAAGATACTGAAGGGCTGAGGGCAGTTGGTGTGTTCAACTTGGAGGAGACTGAGGGGACACCTCATTGCAGTTACAACTTCCTCTTGAGGGGAAGAGGAGGGGCAAGCACTGGTCTCTTCTCTGTAGTGACTGGTGAGCGACTGGACTGAAGTTGTGTCAGGGGAGGTTTAGGTTGGATATTAGGAAAAAGTTCTTCACCCAGAGGGGAGTTGGGTGCTGGAACAGGCTCCCCAGGGAAGTGGTCACAACACCAAGCCTTATCAGAGTTCAAGAAGCATTTGGACAATATTCTCAGGCACATGGTGTGACTCTTGGAGACAATCCTGTGCAGGGCTGAGTTGGACTTGATGATCCTTGTGGGTGCCTTCCAAAGAGCATATTCTGTGATTTTGTGACTTGCAGAGCCAAATATCAATTTCTCTTTAACACCAATGTAGGTGCATGAAGAAATCCAGAAAAGCCTGACACACAGCTCACAGAGCTGATCCACAGCCACTGAGCTCTGCAGGACCAATGTTCACATATCCCCATTGAGGAAAATGGGGGCTGTTGCCATCCAGTGTCTATTCTGGAGCATTATGAGAAGGACATTTTTAGAGACAAGTAAACAGCATCATTAGTCAAGGAGATGTCAAGTCTTCAAGTGAATTGACAGGGTCAGCAACCCCTTTTCTTCCCCCTAGGGATTTAGCTGCCTATGTTCAAGGCCAGGTCTGATACGATGAAGCCATGTAACCTTGGATGAAACTTTTGCAAACACAGAAAAATGTGTGAGAAAAAACAGTAAGAAGCTTCACCTATTGCTTCCTTATCCCAGAAACTGCACTTCAGCCATGTCCTTGGTCCTGGTTTTTGCCTGAACTTCACTATAGACATTCTCATGTCTCCCTTGCAATTAAAGTCAGCAGGAGAAGTATGTTGAGGGAAATATTCCAACTTTTCTTTAAAAATGGTGGTGGCTGCTGGATGTAGACAGCAAGGGAGCTGAAAACAGATAGCATTTCCTCATGCTCCAAAAACACACCACATCCCTTCAGATGCCAGGAATGAGAAGTGCAGGAAAGGTTTCAGAGGAATCCTTCAAATGAAAAATAATGATTTGCAGGGGATTCTGACAGAGAAAGATAAAGCCTGGGACTTGGCTGGTGGGATTTGAGCAGAAGATTCAATTGTGCCAAGCAAAACACACATAACTTCACATTCATTCTGGAAGCCATAAGAAACAATAGGGTATCATCATACTTGTGCTGTGGTTTGATTGATTTGCTGGAAAGAAAGTATGGTTGTTTTATTTACTCTGAATTGGAGAGAAAGGAATGTCACATTGTCTTTATTAACATATGTTTCTACCCTCTCCCACATTTAAATGCATATATATTGACATTTTTTCCCCCTGCTATATACTCCTCTCCTAACCCTAGTTCCATGCTTCAGTTAATTCAGTTAAATGCAGGATTAACAGTAATAAAGGTTATATTTTTATTTTGCATACACTTCATGCAAGTTTTAATGTCTGTCCTTTTATCTGAATGCCTTTCTTATGTATTCATGAAGCAAACACAGCAATTCCATCCCAGAAGAGATGGGGTAAGATGCACAGGAGAGTAAGGTTGAGTTTTATTCAATCTGGCCTGTTTTTAGGTAGTAACATTTGGATTTTTACTCATTACTGCTCATATTGGTATTTCTACATACTGTGAAATCAGAGCAGAGATGGGTCATACATCTAATCCAACTCTTTCTAAAATGCATGGAGGAATCTCAGTTACTTCCACATCAATTTAACTTACATTTGTATGGGAATAGGCAACTTGTTACTCAGGAGTGAAGTGCCATCTTTTGGAGGAACCCACTGTGGCTCGTGAAGGCTGCTGCAAACATCCAATCAATTGAAGGAATCTGCTCAACAGTGTCTCCTCCTGACACTGAGACTGAATGGATTTCCTCCCCATATATCTGAAACAAGTGCTCTGGAAGTTGATGAAATTTCTTTGGACACAAATAAAGAGATGGGCATACTTTCAAAATTCCTAATTGCTAGAAGGAAATAACAGTTATATCATGATCTGCCAATTAGTGATAAACTATGATGCTGACATAATCAAATCTATGATAAAAACTATGTAGTCATGGAAAAATAGTTTTATAAGTAAACAAAACCTTGACCTTATTTTGACCCACGAGAAAATTTTGATTTTCAATTTATACTGAACACAGCAAATGTGCCAGTCTCCCAGAAACGTCGGTATTGTGGTAACTTCTTGTTTGCACCCAGGTATTTTGTAGAAAGGAAGTACAGACAAATATTCCAGGCAGGAATTTCAGTATACAAAAGAGAAAATTGGTGTTGATAGCTGGTGAATGAGAACACAGGAATGTGTCAGTGGAGTCTCTGATGACTTCTTTTTGTAACACTGGACCATTGTAAGAACTCTGGTGTGACAGGGTACCCGAGTATTGTCATTTCTTAAACCTTGAAGAGAGGCTTGATTTTATATTACAGCTCCAAGAGAGAAATCCCCAGTAAAGCCAGATCCAAAAGAACTTGGACTGGTAGCAAGAACTTCACATTTCCAGCTGTGCTGTCTGAGCCTGCAATCTATTTGCTGTCTTTTCTCAAGAGATGCAATCAGGTGTGTTATGTCACCTTAAGTGTGGAGCTACGTCAGGACTCTGTTTTGATAACAGGAGCTTGTTCACTCATATAAATGCAGTGCTTTGGGGAGTTAAAACAAATGTGTTTTAAATGTGATTATTGAGAGAAATAGGGCTTGTGAAATCAAAGTCATGAATCAGAATAGGAAGCTGTTTTTCTCATGCCATGCTCTATATATGCTTAGGGTGGAGTTTTTTTATGATCAGACACTTATTTAAGAAAATGGCATGCTCCATTTAGTGAAAGCAATGGAGCAATGTGTGAGACAGATCTAATGAATGCTGTGTGGGGATGGAGACCTCCCATCCTAAATATGGTTCAGGGCAAGAACAGACTTGGTTGTCAATGGGTTTGTGTGTATTTACAGCAGGACTTATTCTACTGCAGTGCTTTGTCTTTTCATCATCATCCATTAAGTTACTTAATCCCCTGTTTGTCTCTGGAGAAGAAACCATATGAATATACACTGTGTTCTCATTTATTTTTATATGGCACTGTTCATATTTAGATTCCTTCAGTGTGTTATGATGCTTTGATCATAATAATGATCCATAATACAAATGTTACACTGTAAGCTTGTAGTTTACATCCACCAGAAAAATTCTATCTGTTGTTGTGTGGGAAATATGGAACTGCTCATAGCTTATGGGAGCAATGGGTCAAAATAAATTTTACATCTGAAGTTGCTGCCATGTCAAAAAAGTTTGCATTTTCGTTCATTCATAGATTGCCACCTTTGGTAACCCTTGATATTCTCTGAAGTTGGACTCATTTAGGAAATGTGTGGTCATTTTATCATTAAATCCTCATTTTTAAGTTTATTTTGTGTATATTAGTAGGTTTTCAAGCGATATTCATAGGCAGTGGTTAGGTTGTGTAACTTCTACATGAGCATTCTGTTTATGTTTACAAACATAGTCTATTTTCTTTGCAACTTTATTTCTCTAGTGCATTCCCTCCAACCACTAACACATGCAGGGAATTGTTTTGCAATAGCAACATGACACTATCTATCACAGATAATCTCTTCCTTGGCTGGTCAGCTATACTGGCCTGTGCTTTATGTTCTGCCAAACCTTGAAGGTGGGGAGATCATAATATTTTGATTATATCTAATCCATTCTGAAAGCATTTTCATTAATGGGCAAAATAAATAGAGCAGTGGAATGATATAGGACATGAAAGTGCAGGGCGTTTTCCAGCTGGGTAGAGCAGCTTTATAGATCAGCCAGACAAAGTAGTTTTCTGACAAACTAGAATAAGATATTTAAGGTCTTGCAAGATTCCAGACTTATTCCCTTTCACAGCAACAATGAAAGATACTCCGATGCTTACGTGTCTTTCTGGACCACAGCCTCAATAAATTACAAGTTTAGGAAACTCATTAGTCCTATGGCTTCCCTCTGGAGCACACCAGGTGTCATGTGTACATACATCCCCTCAGTAACTGTGGAAATGGGGTTTCTGCTAGTTTTCCATTAAAAGGATTGATATTTAGCCAGGCACTTGCTGAATTCGCTTCAGCTGAAGATTTGATCCTATGTTCTCTGTGCCCTTGTTTATTTGTTCTGTCTAAGTTTACCATGATAGCTCTGGATGGGTATTTCAAAGACAGATTTGTGTCAATAATCCAGCCAAGTCAGTTGCTTAAATAACCCTCTAGTACAAGGTTAGAGGTTAGGGTTAGAGTCTTAAACTGCTGAGATCCGCATGTACTAATGTGATTCTCATTTCTACATTCTCAGTTTCAAAGCTGAGTGGGAGAGTTGTAACCACAGTATGAAAATTTGAGTTCCTCTCTTTTGCATGGATTCCTGGTATTAAATCACAGAATACATCCTAAGTAGGGTAATAAATGACAGATTAACTTCTCCTGGCACTAAATGTGATATATACCTCCAAGTTCAGAGATATATGGACTCATTTCAGCTGTCCATACATAGGTGTCCTGTGGCATTTGAAGTGCCCGGGATCGCCTGTGATATTTGCTGAGGGTTATGCGTTATGAGAGACCTGTGCTCTCCTGGGGCAGCTGGAGCCAGCCCAGGTGTCCTAAGGCATCTCACATTGCACTACTTATCTACATGTGGGCAGCCTCTCACCAGTACAAACAGAAACTGGCATACTGCTTCCTTGAATAAAGAATTCTTCTCCACTAAAAAGAATCTAGGCACCACGAACATGATTCATTTGCTTCAACGTTGGTATCCACTACTGTGTCAGATGCTCCATGGCATCCCAAAAATGCATATGTAGCTGGCAAAAAATTACACAGGATTTTCAAAAAGCCTGTGACCTTCTGGAAGAGCAACTGGGCATGAGGCAGGATTTCATGAGTTGTCAAAAATGGCTCTAGATGCCTGTTACTAGACTCCTGAATTAAAACCTTAGATAAGAAGTAGAAGCTTATCTATAAACATCTAAACTTAGGGAAAATGAATCCTGCAATTAAATAACAACATCTGGACATTTTACTTTCCTTCCTACCAGGGCATAGTTACATGTTATAGTACATTCAGGAGTCCTTCTTCCAGTTTTATACTTCTTCCAGTTTTACTTGATACACTTCCAGTAATTTTTTCCAATGAAGTTGCCAACAAATGCATTTCTGTGTCAATAAGCGTTTCCAGGATATAAATCTAAATACTGGAGATAAGGGTACAGTTTGGATTTAAGGCTCATTTGTTCAGCAGCCTTTGAACTGACATTATCAATTACCATTTCAATTAGTGTTAATTGAACTGCTGAGGTTTCTAGATGGTCGAATGATAGCAGTAACTCATTTCATCTAGACCAAAAACTGCCAGGATCTTTCAATCACAAACTCTCACTAGTGATTATCATTTATAGATACTAAAAGGTTGACTGGCTAGGTAAAAAAATTGCAGCTCTCAGATATGCCTAAAACTCACAGTGACACTGGAAGACTTTGAACACATGCAGGAATTCTTTAAAACCTCAAAGTAATAAAAGGAATTCCAGTTTATTGCAAAAGCCTGAAAAAAAAAATTGTCATAACAATTTAGGAGGTTTCTGCAGTGTCAGGTGTTATGGTCTTAAAGCACGATTTCACTTGAGCACTGCAAGGAGATCTTGCCCCAATTTCTGAATTTCCATGAGATTGGTGACAACAATACAAATGCACATGGATGTGTGTGTTCTTAAAAATATTTTTCAATGATCTGACAAGTGCATAACCAACATCTGATTAATTCAGACATGCCAGAAGTGGCTCTGGTGTTTCTGTGACTGTCAGAAACTGTTTGAAAGAACATCACTAAACTAGAAAGATTTCATTGATAGGGAATTTTTGCCTCCTTCCCATCCTACAGTTTTTTTCCACATGTTTGACAACCATCATGAAAGGTTTTAAGTAGGTAATGTCACTTCCATTCATGGGCTCCCTAGAGCGTTCTTGAAGCTATTGTGCAATGCCAGGGTCCATCCAAAGGGCGTGATTGCAGATCTGGAGCCCAGGGAGTTGTGTCTAATCCACATACCACAGCATTCTTTAGGACTGATGCTCAGATATCTATGATATCTGAGTGTACTTTGTTGGTATTGCTTGCTCTGTTTATAGAAACTTAATAATAAAAATAAAAAAAAAAAATCCTCAACAGAAAGGACTGTACACTTGGCAAAATGTGCTCAAACCACAGCTTTTCACATAATATTTTCACTGTTCTGTTCCCCCTCCCCCGCCCCAGTATCAGGAAGTACCATTGAAGCAGATGAAGAAAATAAAAGGAGTGTACTAAACTTTTTCAAACCTCAGAAGGGCTTTGAGGTTTGAGGAAGGATCTCAGCCAACTCTTATTTTATTTGAGTCTGGTCTTCTTTATTCCTAATGTTAATACAACTCCACACCCTCCTCATCCTCCCAAATGCCTAAAAACTTGTGGCTGAAAATAACTGAAAAGGAAGAATTGTCCAGCAATTAATGAATCCACAAAAGACTTAGAAGATTAAGCCTTAATTTTTGTTTCCAGACCTATATAACCATTCCTCACAGTGTCTTATGTACTCTTTTTAGGAAAAAAAAAAAAAAAGAACAAAAGAAAAGTGAATTTGTGTTGGTCGCAGTAGTGCTGAGAGGCTAAAGCCATTAAAATGACAGAGTGGAAAAATTACTGTTCTAAGGGGCAACCATAAGTTCCTTAGGACATGTTCACAAGTTTCCAAGTGATTAATTTATCACAGCTTAATGCATTGTTACTTTCCAGCCCAATTGTGATTGCTGACCATGGCATTCTTGCTAACTGCAAATGTATATTAAATGTTGTAGCATAAACCATTATGCAGGAGATTAAAGACATAGCACAATACTTTGCAAGTAGGATATGGTAGGAGATCACATAGAAAGCTACTACTAATCAAGTCAAGGGCAAAAGCCATTCCACTCACGTGAAACATACCCTTTGGTGAAAACACACTTTAACTGAGCTTATTAAAATTCTGCCAATGTGTAATCATCCACTGACTGGATATACACAATTGCAAATTTTCTTTGGTGTTCAGAGCTTCCTGGCTTCCCAGTTTTTGTTCAAGCTCATTCTTAATTGATTATATTGTAATGAAGGATACAGGAAGGGAGTAGGAAGAAGAAGAAAGCTTAAAATTGCCTTCCAGGCATAAAATGTGTTTTGATTTACAGTTAATGAAACATTTTTATTATTCAAATTACACCTTAGTATTGCGGCTGGATTTACTCTGGAATGAGGTTATCACACACATATGTCCCATTGGTCTCCATCTCAGCAGCCAGGGTGGGTTTATTTTGGCAGGCTGGAAACAATGTCAGTGGTTCTCTTTTTATTTAAAGCAGCATTTGGCACACTTGCAGAGTGCTTAATGGTTTGTTTTCAGAGAAAAGAAACTTGTTACAATTTGGGAAAATATTTTTATAATCTTAGATATGTAGATGTAGATTTATATGTGCATACATGCACATGGCGTATCTATGTATATGTATGTATATATACTGGCTATATGTATCTATGTATATGTAAGTACACATATATGTGTAAATTTTAGAAACTATTGAACTTCTAAAATTACCTGCTTCCTTTCTTAAGACTAAAATTGCCTTCTACAATATTCAACTCCACTCAGACTTCCCCTCTTTTCATCTCCCAGTGAATAGCATTAAGAAGTGATCCTTATGAACTGCAGTTGTGGATGGTTTAGAAAGGCAGCTCCAGTGTACTAGTTACTTTCCAAGGAGATTTTAGCAGTGTCTCATTTTAGTTGCTGAATAGACTTAACAGTAGCTTTTGCCAGACGAATCATAACCAAAACTCAAGAGCTTTGGTTTAGACCTGCTAGGCCTGCAAAAGTTCAAATATACATCTAGGGGCCACTGAAACCACAGGAAGGCTTGCTGTTGACTTAATCCATCTTTAGGAGTTGGCCACAGGATTTGCATAAAGTTCCCGATGTGTTTGGGCTCCTCCTTTCCCTCTTGGCCCCACATGACCTCCATCTTTCAAAAGGCACCATCAAAAACCCAGGTCCCATTACAGAAGTGGAGTTCAGCTGTTAAGGTTGAACTCTGCTTCCCAATGTTTCTCAGTGGATGAATTTCTGAAGCCCTACAGCTTTTCCAGCTGCTTTGGCTGAAAATGCATTTGTTTGTTGCATCTTGACTCTGCTTCTGAAATCATTCATATGCAAAACTGTTTGCTTAGACCATCTCTGCACAGACAGGAAGAATGCAAACGGATCAGCAGCACAATACAGCTTGCTCACATAGAATATTCTTGATGGTAATGCCATCATTTGGGTTTTTTTACAGTTTCATATAAATGTCATTAATATAAAAGAATATTTCAAATTCAGTTTAAAAACAGTACACTGAAGTGAGTTAAAGTTAGAATAAGTTTGTTAGCTGAAATTCAGGACATACTTAACACATCTTCAGGTACAGCCTTCATAATCTCCTGATAGTTTTATTACTTTCTCCTCAATCTCACTTTTTTTTTTCCTTTTAAATTAGTTGGTAAAACACAGATGTTTATACTCCCTAGGTCTGATAGCGATGACTTCTTCCTCTGTAATTTGATCTTGCCATGGTATATTTAAATCTTTCAGAACAGCCAATAGACGTGTCCTAAACAATTATTATAAAAATATTTTCTCTTTGTATTTCTATTTTCTCTTCCCAAATAAGACCCCAAAGAATTGACTAGCCAACCTTCCAACACATGGTCAGTTGCTATGAGGGCAAGCAGAGTATAAAACCATAGATATCTGATAATCTCTGATAGTTTGATTGTTCAAGTTTAAATTAAATTAACACTTATTTTGAGGAAACTTTCTTGCAGTCATATGTTTTCATTAGCTTGGTCCCTGCTTTCTTTGAGTCTCAGCTTGTCTCTCCTTGAGAATGATCTACTAAGTCAATATATTCTACTTAAAGAGATCGAGGCTGTGTTTTACTGAATTAATCAAGTAACATTTTAAACAAGTATCATATGCAATATAGTAATTTTTTTCAGCCATTTGTGAGTCATGCTTCTTTCTGTGTTATATTAAAAAAAAAAAAAGATGTTTTTGTTCATATTTACTCTTTCAAATTTATATCCTAAACTTCAGGGAGAACAATCATATCTTTGCTTCCATTCATCAAGTTATTCGTGCTATTCTTCACTTGTGGACTATATTATTCTCACTTGGAATATAAATTTCAAGCAGAAATTTTTCATGTAGACCAAGGAATTACACAATAGATTGTAAAATACAGTCCCAAATCTAATCTGAATTGCTATGGCTTTTTCCTTCACTTAATTACCTGTAAAAGCCCTACTAAAAATGATTTATAAGGGAGTCTAATACTGTATTTCAACAACTCCTTTCTGGAATTTGTATTCTCGTGCTGTGTTGCAAATTTATAGATGGTGATCTCTCTTTAGCCTTCCTTAGAGGCTACTTGCTTAGTGCTTGATGTGATGTTCAGTTCATTCTTTGTGCTTTCTAAACACAGTAATCATGATCAATAGGAGAAAAATCCTGATGGCTTTTCAAAAGTCTTGTGGTACTTTCTGGAAAATTATTTCTTACACAACAGTTGTGACTGCCTCTTTTCTTTTTTGTTAAAATTCTTCACTTTAATTTTGTCCATTTTTTTTTGTGCTGAAGCTCAGAAATCTATCAGAAAAAAAATATTTTTTTATTGATGTATTAAATCACAAAGCCAGTTTCAAGCAAAAATGAAAAGAAAGTTTCAATGGAAATTAATAGACAAGTGAGTTGATACTGAAAAATAGCACAGAAGAGCTTGTATCTGTGCAAGATGACTGACCAGAGGACCAGGAGTAGGTAGACTAGAGAGTGATATCAGAGCTTTTTGATAGTATATTCAGAGACCAGAAATGGGCACTTGATGGGATCCAGCCCTACACATGTGGACAAAGATATAGTGTACATGAACTGTGTTTTAGAAAGTGAGTTTAATCACATGGAGAAACACCACCTCAAAAAATGTCACTTTCACTTTTATGGCTGCGAGCAAGTAGATGTCATAATTATCATCTTAACCTTAACACATGCATTTCTTCCAAGTAATATTTTACTAAATCCTCCCTAGTGAACTAAAAGAGTGAGCAGCAATCCTAGCTCTGAGCTAAGACATCAAGAAGGAAGGCTTTCATACTTCAGTACCTTTGCTGTATCCCGTATAATAAAGAAATGGAATAATATGGCATAGGATACACATCATTTTAATAAACAGCACCAATGAGATGCTTTACTTTTTAAAGAATTGTTGGCTTTTTTGTTTTTTTTTTTTTTCCTAATCACAACTATTATAATTACCATACCTAACTACTTGGGAATGGCATTTTTAATCCAGAAGTACTCTCAGTAATCTGCATGGGAATGAGTAAATCATTATGCAGTAGGAATATGTTCTGGCTCTAATCCATTTTTTTGAATAATGTAGAAAATTAATACACCCTAGACAAAAGGAGAAAATGTGGAAAAATGTTCCTACTTTACTTTCCTTTGTGTGCCTGAGGACTGAAGTATCCATTTATTTATCTTTTAATAACTGACTCATATTATGGTGGAGTTTTGGGTCTCAGATAACTCTTCTAATATTTTTTTCTAACATCATGGCATTTCTGGCATGCCCACGGTAAAATAAATCTTCCGTACTTAGAGGAATCCTTTGAAAAACAATATTTGAATAGATTTTCTCCTGCTGAAGACAGCTGTCACTTTTGCTTCCCCTATCTCTTGGGTATCCAGGGTTGGAAAGGTCTTCCTTTGAATTTATTTTATCATTCCGTATTTGTTGCTCATATGGTAGACATTTGCTGACTCTATGGCATATGTGTTATGCAAACCCCAGTGACTAGAGTGTTTTGAACAGCCATGAGCTGTAATTCCAAACATATTAAGAGATTAAAATAATTGCACTGTTTACTTTTACAAGCTTTCCACAACAAATATAGCCACCCACTTCTATACTAAAAGAAAATGAAGTGACGACAAGGTCTACACTATTTTCCAAGGTTAGTTGTGAAACTTTCTTAAACTGCATAAATTCAAATAATGGCCTTGCTTCCCTTGAACATGCAAGTCTTCCAATAGGGCTGGTTATAACATAAATAAATTTTTTTTGATCTTCACCTACAGCTCTTTTTCATAAAGTTGTCAGGAACTACAGGAGTCTGAGTTCCTACTGCCTGTCAGAAAAGCCTTAAGTACCGTAGTGCTGCATGACCAGGGCTCAGGGACTTGTGTACATTCATCTCTGCAGTGTGCTAGACTAGGCTTTGACTTGGTTTTGGTCCATGCCTTCTCTTAGACAGTGCTAAGACTGTTCAGAAGTCCTTGTTCCTCAGGAGAATGTGGATGTGAGCTGTACTGAGCCACCACCTTTCAGAGCCAGAGGAATGACTATGGCAAATTTCTGTGATCCTTCCTGTGTGCCTATTTTATTGACTAATTCTATATAAAATGCAAAATTATCCCTAGATATAAACCCAAAAACCTTCTGGTACTGCATGTTTATCTGGCTGACAGTTATACTCTGCATCTGGAGAGAGATCTGAGGACTCGGGATTTGGCTTCCTGAATATAAGAGTCAGGGACCTGGTGAGAATTTTGACTCATTTGCTTGCAGAGCCAGGTCCTCCATTAATTTGCATGTCAACATGAGTTAAAAACACAACTGTGTCTAATATATTGTCTATACTACCTACATCTTTTCATCACAGTGGCCTCATGTTCATGCTGTTTATCTATAAATAAATATATGTATGTAACTTATTATTCTACAGAAATAACAGTAGAAAAGTACCTTGGTATAGAGTTTGATCCTTTTATTATTTCTATTTATCTTAATTTAATCTAAACCAAAATTCTTATGAGAGTAGGAATAAACTTTGTCCTTTAAGTATGAACTCTCTAAGAAAAGTACAAAGTACCTGACTCTTATTACAAATGAAGGGAAAAATCTCAAAAGACTAATTTTTCCTATGAGATTTCTGATAATTCCTTCTTGCAGTAAAGTAGGCCCTGCTCCAAACCACACATTCTTTTTTTTATATATATGTATTTGAAGTACTGCAGCTTCTGCTAGAAACCTGAAATTGCAGAGACTTCCAAGGGAGTGCATTCCTGTGACATATCATGTCACAAGAGAGAAATATCTATGCATTCCATGATGAAGTATGAAAAAATGGTGTGCATATTTCCAATACTTTGGGGGATTGTGAAATGCATTTAGAAAAAGGCCAAAAAAAAAAAAAANGCTGTATTCAATAATTACAAACTTTGGACTTGTTTCTGTAATGTTCCCGAAACCACAAGGTTACAATTTCTGGCAGAGAAAGCCCTGGATCTTGGAGATATCCTTGGAAGCTAAAGGACCATAATTGCAAAGTGTCATTATATCCTTCCTCTGTTCATACCATGTACTCCCGTCACGTCCACTGACTGACATGTTAGAGAGAGGAGATTGGACTAGATGAATATCTAATCTGACCCTGTACATTTGCTCTTAAATGAAAATCAAAACCCAAATAACTCAAGGTTTGCAGAGGAATAACTTCGTTGTTGTTCTCCAAGCTGATGCTAGAGCTTTTGTGGCAGACTTACTTAGGAACATTCAGCTCTGAATTAAAGCACCAACCTGCTCACATTTTTGGTATATCTCTGAGTAGAATAACAAATTGTTTCACCTTTCATTGCAATTTTGCATCAACACATTCAGCTGCAATACTTCTCTCCTTGAAGTTCGAACTGAGTTGATGCCATCCAGTAAAAACATACTGTTCAGCTTCAGTCATGCTTGTAAAATGCTGATGAAAGTTTCTAGCCTTCATGTTGGGGAAGCATTCAAAAGGGAAGTGGTTTTCCAAGTATGAATAAATGTTGATTAAAATGATATAGAGAAATCCAACTAAATTCAGCTTATTTTCCTCTGTTTCTTGCATTATCCATTTCTCTACTTATAAAGAACACTCAAATTTCTTTTTTTTTTTTTTTCAGAATGCATTTCATTTTTTATAGGATTTCTGGTAAGAAGAGAAGGAATTAGGGTGTAAGAAGGAAGTAGTTACTTGTGCTTTTTTAGCTACTTTCTTGACAGAGTTTTGGGCAGTTTTTAAGTGGATTTCTGTACAAACTGAATCACAGGATGTTAATAGAGATTTGTTTAATCTCAAAGGAAAATCCATTTAAAAAAGGAATGTTTTTCATAAAGACAGAAATAGGTTTTGAAATCAGAACTAACAAAACCATTACTGTGTGATTCGGTCAAAGAAGAGCATGGTAAAAATACCACCCCATTGGAAGAAGGCTCAAAACTTCAGTAAGTTATCAACTAGTCACCAAGAAAAGGATCTAAATGTGATGAGCATATGCAATATCCCATTCAAACTAATGACGTGTGCAAAATGAGGTACATTTGTGAATCTCTTCCCGGCCCAGGCACATGATTTGTTTGCACAGGCATTAGTAAATTTCAGAAGACAAAGGACAGAGGGAAAACAGCTGACTAAAAAAAATTATGGATGGGAGAGAAAAGACTAATTTTAGAAAACTTCTGTACTGTCAACCCATATTCAAGAAAAGTGTCTGAATTCGTTTTTAGGTCATGGTGAATACAGAATCCCCAGTTTTAGTCTCCAAAAGACACTGATAGTAACTCCAGAGCAGGCCCCAAAAGCTCATTGGAAGACAGCTTTGAAGCCATGCCTCCAAATATTCCTCTCCTTTTCCCTCATATCTAGTCATGTTTTTCTCATTTCACTGTGCTGTCATCCCATAAACTGAGTTTTATGTGAAAGTCTTTGTGTTATTAAGTGACAATCATCCTTTCAAGTTAAATCAGTTTCTGATCTCACTGCTGTAAAAAGGCCTTCTCTTAGACATGGACTCCAAGTGAAACAGTCACCTCAAATGTGTTGAGAGGAAATAATATTTCAGCAGAACAGAAATCACATGTGGAAGCTTTAGGAACTGCCTCTAAATCTGACTGTGCCCTTATTTCCTCCTTCTCCCTAATAATGTTAACGAGACTTAGATCGGCTGGTGACAGTAAAAATCTAAGATAGTAATCAGGAATTAATTCACATCCTTCTTCATCATGCTGTTCTCCCCAGTGGTAGAAAGGTCTATTGCAGATTCAGAAGGTGTCAAATCTATTTCTTGGATGGTTCTGAGATTTTTCCCTTCACTCTACAGTTGCTTCTTTTACGTCACTTTAGTTCTAACCTGTTTCTCCTGTTCATTGCTCACTGATGGAAACTTTGCTTAACATCTGGGAAACTTCTCCAAGCCACTTCCTGGACCTACAGATGGTGGTAAGAGTAATAATAATGAAACATTTGTGTATATATTACTTCTGTTTCTAAAATACCTGGGGATCTGTGCAAGAGCGAATGCCACCCAATCAAAATAAATAGGATAAAAACATAATAAATAGATTGAATAAAATGCAAAGAGATTTGCAGGTGTTTGGACTCAAGGTCACCCAGACACATGTGTTTTAGCTCAGTGTAGATTGCAGAAGTCTGCATAGCCACTAATTGAGTTAATCTTATTGCAGCAGTTTCTACAATAAAATTCAGCTCTCTCACAAGTACGTGTTTATTTTGTACATAAGCATGGTCCTAGCTGTAAGTCCATTTGAGCAGCATGTGTTCAATACACCTGCTATTCATGGGATCATAGAATTATAAAATATGCTGANTTCATACAAATATTCACGGGCAGATCAGTGCTGTTCTAACATTTTTCAGCAATCTGTGCCTCTCCTGTTTATATCTTTACATCTCATACAGTCACTTCCCAGTGTGTTCTTTCCTAAGCTGTGCAATCAGCTTTCTTCCCTCCATGACAGACAAGTCCCGGTCATGATGCCAAGAATGCTCTTTCACTGCATTATTTGGTAGACTTGTGTTTTCCTCTGCTGGTGTGATTAAATAAATAGTCTGCACTTAGATCTCAGCAAAATCCAGTGGGACTATATGTCCAAGTTGTTGCGATATTTTTTCAAATATCCACACTACACAATTATTCTTGCTTCAGCACTTGAAAGGCAGCCATGCAACTCAATTCTGAAAGAAACAATGATGAATAATCTACGAAATGTCTTAAAGTCTCCTTTCTGCCTCTGTAGTTTTGCATGGATATTATCCACCCCAGAGAAATGTGCTGTTCCTCAACTTCATGACGGCCCATTTTCATTTCAGATTGCATAGAGCTGTTTTCCTTGGCATTGGGACTGACTGCATGAATCATCCTGATCATGCACAGCAGGGCTGTCTGGGATGGGCTGGTTGAATAAATTGCCAAAGTGTTCTTGCTTGCTTTTCCCTTCTTTCATCAAGACCTTACCATCTCCAGACTGACTGCAGTTTTAACAATTCATAAGCTTGTTCACATTTCCTTCGTTAGCATGTAGGTGGCATTTAACTCACCCTTAATTTTAGCTGTTCAAATGTTAGTACTTTTGCCTTAACTCATCATCTGGTCTTCCTCTGGAGTCAGCACAGAAACTGGCAGCTTCAGCAGCGTCATTGCACCTAAAGGGAAGCAAAACGGTTACATTACACATCTGGTTTTACTTCTATCTATTCTGTGAGTAATTTTTGTTTGACACTTCTTTTCACTTTTTATGTTTCATCACACCCAGGACTCTTGATGAACATCTTTGTAGGCTGAACTGCAAATGTACTGAATTCTTGGAGATCTAGAGAAGTATTTGAGGCAGAGTGAGAAATACTGGTAAAACTCTTACTGATAGGACTGTCATAATTCACAGAATCTCAAAGTCACAGAATCAATTATATTGGAAAAGACCTGTGAGATCATCAAGTCCAGTCTATGACTGAACATCACCTTCTCAACTAGACCAGGACACTGAGTGCCACGTCCAGTCTTTCCTTAAACACCTCCATGGATGGTGACTCCACTACCTCCCTGGGCAGCCCATTCCAATATTTAAGCACCCTTTCTGTGAAGAATTCTTTCCTAATGTCCAACACAAATCTCCCATGATGAAGCTTAAGACTGTCCTCTCCTCTTGTTACCTGGGAGAAGAGACTGACCTTAATTTGGCTACAACCTCCTTTCAGGTGGTTGTAGAGAGTAACAAGTTACCCCCTGAGCCTCCTTTTCTCCATGCTAGACAACCCCAGTTCCCTCAGCCACTCCTCACAGGAATTGTGCTCCAGACACTTTCCCAGCCTTGTTGCCCTTCTCTGGACCCACTCTGGTATCTCCTGAACTGAGGGGCCCAGAACTGGACACAGTAATTGAGGTGTGACAATGCCAAGTACAGGGAGAGCCCAGTGTATTTCATTGTGAAGCAGAACTTGCCTTTGAGAAATGTGGAATACCTACAGCCATAACTGATGGGTGTACTTTTCAAATATTTTCTTTTAATTCATATTTGAGAATTCAGTTTTGAAATATAAAAACTGACTGCAAATTGATATCAGAAAAGATCTGGGTGAAATAATAAGAAAATAATAAAGCCTATTTTAAGAAATTTCTAATTACAGTGGAAGGATGAAATTACTAGATGGTTCCACAACTACCTGAATGATATTATCCTAGAGGACATAAATAGCAACTCTGAGATTATGATGGAATCATAATGAAGAAGCTGACAAACAGAAAATATAATGTAATTTAAAAAAAAGATCCCTTTCTTTCTATTTATATTTGTGCCCATTAATTCATAATTCAAGAAGTATTGACAAAAGAATACAAACCTCTGAACCAAAGGTGCAGAGTTCTGAGCTGAATAGAAAGAAGCTGAGCCCCAGATACACAAAGAAAAGCTGAGAATGGTGAGACAGAAATTCAGAATGCATCTACTAAAATTAGGCTTTTATGACTCTCCGACAAATAAGGGGCAAGGCTCCATCTCATACAGCCCATACACTCTGCGTTTTGTGTGTCAGTTAATATTATAATAATATAATATTATGTGACATGAGTCACAGAAACACACAACAATGCATTATTAATGTTTGACCCTCGGAAAGTGCAAAAAAATCCGAACTGCACTGAAGAGCCTATCCAACATGATCTGCTTGCTGTGGCAGGAGCCTCTGTCCACCTCCTTGACATCTCTTTTTGGAAAGGCTGGCATCAAATGAGACATTTCATAGTAGGCATGGTCAAAACCACTGTAATTTAGAGAAAGTTTTCTGACCTACAAGAACACAAATTTATGTATATTAACAATTATTTGCAGTATGGTTTGGGGTATGCTTGTTTGCTATTGAACTTTCTGGTATTCTGCATTTGCTACAGCTGTAGATTTTGGCAATAGCCTTTCCAGTCACATATTCTCTCAGCAGTCAATGATGGATGCCTAGGGAAAAATTTAAAGACAGAATGAAAATAGAGGGTTACTTCTAAAAAGCATTCCTTTAAAACAACATTTTAACCTCCAGTTTTTGTTGCTTACAAACTTCTTGTGCAGAAGAAAATACCTTCAAAGTTATTATCTCTTGATCAGTTTTCATTAATGAATATTTTTAGCCATCTTTTGAACATATTTTTCCTCAAGGAAATTTTACTGGCTTTTACCTAGGAATAAATCTTTTAATCTTTGTAATTAAAGAATGTATAATCCTGCACACTGTCATTCTCTGAACCTTTTGTCTTTCTCTAATTTTCAGTTTAAATTTTTCCCCTTAGAAACTTAGCTCTATTTTGATTTAGGCAAACCCTATATCTAATGCTTTAGTTCTAACAGATAACTTCCTGAATAACATGAACCACTCTTCCCTGTGCTACTCTTTCAGTGTTATCATAAACATTTGCCTTGACAAATTTCTGCCTGGTCATGTGGAGGTGAATTTATAGTCCTCCACTATCACGGATGCTCTGGATCTTTTCTTTCCAGCAGCCCCAGCTGCTGGTGAGTGGTGATATCCTCTGGTGACACCACGCACGTGGGATCCATCCATGGTGCTATTGTGGTCTACACCAGGCAGAAGTCTGCAAACACAAGCTTTCAACAACGTTTTCTTCCATGTCTTTTCATACACAGTATAACCAGAGCTTCCTCATAGAAGGGACTAGATTCTTACTAATTTATTTTTTTAGATTTAATTGTCTGTTATTGATTAGAAACTTCTGAAAGTGTAAGGATAAGCCTACACCAGTAAGTCCATGTTGAGAAGATCTAATTTGCCTTTGTTGCATTATTGATTATCTGCAACAATTATCCTCAGTGACAGGTATTATTACAACAGGTCTGTATAAGACATACTGACTCAAGATAGTTTTAGTTTGCTAAAGATTTATTCTAACTATAAAGGAAATATTTCCTAATTTTGTATTATACATTTTTTTTTCATATTTTGCTGGCATGCTTAAGGTGTAAACTAGGAAATAATTGCTCATTTAATGTAGGAATAAATAGTGACATTGTTAAAGTGAAGTTCTACCATTGATATTCACAGCTGAACCTAATTTCCATCTTCTGCAAATAACAGAGTCACTGCGGCAGGAAAAAGCTATGATCAAGCAACATTACATGCATGTGTGCAAGGAACAAAGAAAACAAAATGACACATAGAAACTCATGTCTACATGTCAGGATTTTCTGTGCTTATTTATAGCAATATATAGGCATAGGTAGAAGATTAGATATTTTATTATAACATTATATTGCCTAAGGAGCCAATGAGTATTTAGTCTCCTCTCTTTCTCTCTCAAAAATGTGTTCTATTATATGGAAAGAATAGTAAATATAGAGATCCGTTATATGATCCATGAGGTTAGTACAAATTGAACAGACAGATTGCAGTTATAGTACAGATGTTCTCTTTATTGGCTAGAAGTCCAATAAAGGCAGCATTTTGAATTTTAAAATATAAATGTGCAATTTTCATTTGGAACATATACAGAACCAGGTAACTGGGTGCACATGGAAATTAACTTTAAAAGCCTTTCTATTTGCAAAATCCCCATATATACAGCACATGCCCAGAACTCTGGTTGTTTTCCATTTCAAATTGCCTATAAAATTGGAAGTATTTCCATAATTTTAAATTGCTCACATAACATAGGAGGGATTGGAATTACAGTTGCTCCTCAAATTTGTTTTTATAAGCACCTGAATTTGGAACTGATTCAAATGGCATTTTAATATGTGCTGGGTCAGGCCATGTTGATTTAATTTATAAAATGTATTTATCAAGAAAAGGGAGAATTTAAAGAAGTGGAAAGTATAATAAAATACAAAACTAGATGGCAGAAATGCACCCACCAAATAAAGCTGTGAAGTAAGTCAATATTAAGAGGCAAAACAATGGACTTTGTGGGCTACAGATGCAAAGATTATGAAATAGCTGATGAAAGATGATGTGTCTTTCACTTCAGAAATGCACAAAGCTGCGTCATGATCTTTTAAGTAGCTAGCAAACTGAAAATCATTTTTGCTAAGCACATGAGACATGAGCTGGTCAACAGTGTGTACAAGTGTTAGCAAATCATAATTTGAGACATTCCTTTAGGAGCTGATTGATACTCAGCACATTACTAATATTTAATCATTGAGAGGACCATTGATGTCGGTGCTTGATGTACTTATGCATTACCTTTTCACCCAAAGAACTTGCTGGACTTTTTTCCAAAATAGTATTTGAATATATGAAAGACTGTGATTCTTTAGTTCCTCATAATTTTGAAAAAAGAAAATTTAACATTCAGCATGAATTAATGTGCACATTTTATATAGATTATTATCATTAATCTGTCCTTAGAACACAGAAGTTGAAACTAGAAATCAGTTGACTGAGTCAGGATGTTCAGTTTGAAAGGAAATAAGATAACATATATCTTAACTCTTCTACGAAAAAGTATAATGGACTAGATTTGCACTCCTTAGAGCGGGACTCACCAGTAGGATGTCTCATGTTTTTCGTGAGATCCTAACGGAGGTATTATGCAATACACAAGAAGGAAAATTGCCAACCACAGTCCTTGCTGTAGCACCTGTAAGGACCTTGTATTTTCTCCAGACAAGCTGACCCCTGCCCCACATCAGTGAACTTGTTGAAACAAGGCTACAAACCTTCGTGCTACCTGGATAAAAGTAAAATCACCAATCGTAAGGTGTTCTGGTTGTAGGGGGTTATTTATGGACTAACAAAAACTTCAATGAAAAGCTCCATGGATGCTGAAAGCAATATTAAAAAAGTGAAATTATTATTATAATGTGCTGAAATTTTTATATTTCTGCTTATTAAAAAAACCACAACAAAAAACCTTTCATTAAAGCAAAGTAGGTAGTTCAAACAATGAAACAGCACATTCGATCACAGGATGAAAAATTACCGAAAAAGGACAAATAACTACTTGAAAAAATGAAAAGCAGAAATATAACAATCAGGCAAGACCCAAGAAGAAGCTTTAGGAAGAAATGCTCCTTTCAGTTACACGGATGCCTACAGAAAGGTTTCCTGGGCCTTTGCTCTGTGTTCAAAGAGATGCGTGGAAGCAAAACAGTGTAGTTCAGTCCCCAGGAGTTACACTAGCATGTTCTTTAGAGTTTTTTCACCTTTTTTGTGTTTTAAAGGTGTGTTCTTTTAAAAGCTACGTAGATTAACAGAGATGGCAGAGTCCTAGAGATGCTGGTTATAATGTCAAACAATTAAGGCAGGGAAATGTTTGGGGAAGAGATGGAGTAACAAATATAGATACTCAAAATAATACAGTTTACTAAGTCATTAATTAATGAATAATTATTGATAATGCATCATTATCTCAAGCATGTGATGTGTACTATCAGAAGTTACAAGCTCATATGAGGGCAATCCTGATCTCTAAACAAATTTGTCTTCAGAAATACTTTTTATTAAACTTCAACACACAGTTTGTTCATTCCACCTTCCTGCTCATCAGTTTGAGTGATTATCTCTGTCATAACTGAACTGTCTGAAAACAGAGGCAAGAGGCAAATGGAAGCCAAACTAAATAGTGGCAAAGTAATAACAAGAAGGAAAGTGTCCATTAAATGCAAAATTTGTTTAATGTAAATATGCCAAGACTAAAACCATGTTTACCTATAGAGGTATTTGTCAAAAATGCCATCATTATACCTTGTGGCAAATACATATGAAATATAAGCATAGGACCCTCCTCCAACATACATAAAGAAATACAGTGTTTTTATCATACAAGGCCATCACTCTCTTATGCAGGTATGGATGTGTTTGAAAACAGGTGAGTGAGCGTCACTCATTTTAGAATACATCTTGAAATACCTGTTACAGTAGACACAATACAAAAAAAGTAATATTGTTAGATTATTTTGGAATGCTTCTTGAAGAAGGAAGCCAACATAAAGGATTTTATAAAACAATTGTTCCTTTTCAAATAATATTAACAATTCATATAAATATTGGATTT
This sequence comes from Scytalopus superciliaris, assembly GCA_013400415.1. Taxonomy (NCBI): domain Eukaryota; kingdom Metazoa; phylum Chordata; class Aves; order Passeriformes; family Rhinocryptidae; genus Scytalopus; species Scytalopus superciliaris. The sequence continues at coordinate 88,511 of VXBX01009200.1, forward strand.
TTTAATGGGATGGGTCTTTTATTTGTTTGGTTGGTTTGTGGTAGAGTTTTTTAGTAATTTTAGAAAGAATGTATTTAAGGACAAAGTGTCAAAATATTCTTATAAAGATGGAAAGTGTACACCAATGGACTAATGTTGCTGGGCAGTTTTCCTGAGAGAATAAATGAATGAACAAGCTTTTCTGGTGATCGTTGCTTTGCAAAGTTTTTATTACAATTCCATACACTTGAGGTCAAATCCTCTGAAGCATCCCTATCATGGCAGAGGCTGCTTTTCAAAGGCATTTGTCCTCTAGTGATGCACCAGAGGAAGCAAGTCAGCTTTCAGAGGTGCTCAGTGTGCTGTGTGCTCGCAGAGGAAGACACAGTATGGAGCTGATCTGAGTGTTTGCTGCAAACTCATTGATTTATAACTGTTCTGGTTTCTCCATGAGCCATTTCAACGAAGAGAAAAACGGAGGCAGAAAACTGGAAGAAGAGACAGGCAAAACTATTGCTTTTGGACACAGCCTTACTGGTGACACAGTATGTTCTGTTGGGAGAAAACTGCGGGAGATTGCTCTGCTTCCTTTCAAACATTTTGAATATATTCTAAATGTAAAAACAGATTTCTCTTCTAACATATTCTTCTCCCCTGGTAAAAAATGTTATTTGATTTGGCACATTGATCATCTTGTAAATGCCTCTATCCTGTTTAAATATTAGCAGACAGCTTATGTTTGAATAAAAGGACTTAAAAAAATACAGAAAAGGTAAAAACTGGTAGGAGAAAGTAAAACATAAACAATAAAAGAGGTCATCTTTTTTGCCTTCATTACTGATTGTCAGTGGCTGACTGCTACAAGAAACACTTTTATATGTCTATATGACCAAAAGCATTTATTTTAAAATATTGAATGCATAACAAATCAATGTATATTTGTCAATGCATACATATATGTTTATATTTACTTAACCATAGTGGTGAAGTGAATGTAAATACAAATACAAACCACATATATTTTGCAGTTTGCTTCTAAGCAAATATGTTTCCTCTCTATCCACTTTGTGTTACTTTGTCAGAATCATGCTATGCTCTTTCTTCAAGAACTGCATCTGGAAATTGGAAATATTGTGGTATTTTGAATTCAAATACTGAGATGATTTGTACAAGCTCATCATGTTTCACCTTACCCAAGCAGTGCAACAGCCCTGGACTATGGGGTAATTTATGTCCCCCCAGATTTTGTACAGGTGAATAATTCCCCAAAATAAACCATGGTCATTACGAGCAGATAACTTCTACTGGATAGATTTAAGCATGTAGGACTGTGACAACAAGTTTGAATGTGACTTTTAAATATTTTTTTTTTTTTTTAACTGTTTGAATTTTTATCCAAGTTGGTGCGAATGTGTGGTGCACTTTTCTTCTGAACTGCTATGGAATTTAAAATTGCATTTGAAAACTTATTTAGGAGAGAGGAATCGAGAAAAAAATTCTTATTCACTATATATGAAATTGTAATAAAAAAACAAACAAAAAACCAAAAACAAACAAAAAACCCAGAACAAAACTTGGATGGAATTTTATGGAAGACATTATGTGTTCCAAAATTGCTAGAGCAACACTCAAAAAAGGCATTTTAATCCTGCAAATTAATGTTCTAACACTTTACTCATTTAAGCATTCCCTGAGTGGGCAGTCCTACTCAATTCTAGTAGTGTATTCAGACTGCTTGTATTAAGAAAGTGAGTCATGACCAAAATTTAGGAGAAAAATGGAAGTGTCAGCAACCCCAAGGACACCTACTTTTACATTCCCATGCTGTTTGAAGTATGGTAACTGTGTACTGTCACCACCACCAAGGGCTGGAAGTTCACTTCTCATCTGCATGTAGAGATGGAATTGGAGGCAAAACTGAGTACACAAAGCAAAAGCCATAGAAAGAGAAGAAATAGATTTCACCACTGTTTGACATACTGTAGATTATTTTTAGGATGCAGAGGTAAAATAACAAACTAATTATTTGGTATAGTCAGTTATGTAAGCTGAAAGTCAATCATCTGCCAAAGGCTCTGTTGGGTGTGGAGTTCAAACAGGCTCAACTGGTATTAGAGCAGCTTTGAGGCATGAAAGAATTTAACAGTAAAGAGGGATTGTATGAGCTCTGGGAGACTCAAAACCCAATCACACTTACATTTTTTGTGGGAGAAGGAAAAATAGTTCACTGTAGTTTAGGTCAGTTTCCATTTTAAACCTTTATTTTTACTATTTCATGATTTATTTTTCCAGGTGTTTTCAAAATTCCAGCTTTAAATACAGATGCTATAGGAACCAATGGCAGATTTTGAAAGAACACCTTGACACAAGGCCTTGACATTTTTAATGTTCTGTAACCACAGGAAAAATGAAATATATTATTTTCTCTGTGATTTTCACATGCTGGTTCCTCAAAATTTTGATTATTAAAAGTTTATGATACTCACAGAGGTCACGTGTCTCTAATTTAAAAATAAAATTAAATCAAAATGGTGAAACCAGATAGCTTTGGTCCTTTTCCATGCCTCTACCCTTGATAGAAGAGTATCCTATCATAGCCCACTGTTGACCTGGTCAAAAATCACAAGCTATGCCCCGGAGAAATTTCCTAAGGGATTTCTTGATATTTAGAATGTACCTTCATATTGTTATTTTTCCCATTATAAGGGCATAATCAACCTTTTGATTTGACAAAGTCCCTTTAAGGATTGCTCCTTGCAACGTGCAATGATATTGCTGGGTTGGACAGAAAACCTGCAGAGTTTTACTATTTGAATTGTCATACCCTAATATACACTGGTGGATCAAAATAATGACTGTGAAGGCAAGAGTTGTTTCCTCCTTTTTTTCCCTGAATCTTCAGATGGCAGGATAATCAATAACATCTGATCATCTTGGATGACATCAGATATTTACCCTTTTTGTTTGTTTGTTTTTGTTTTGGGGCAGAGTGTGTGTCCCGTCTTTTTTTTTTTTTTTCCTTTCCTTTAAAAAAACAACAAAAACTACCAGAAATTTAAGGCAGAACCCACTGCCTANTTTTTTTTTTTTTGGGGCGAGGGTGTTTTCCCGTTTTTTTTTTTTTTTTCCCTTCCTTTAAAAAAACAACAAAAACTACCAGAAATTTAAGGCAGAACCCACTGCCTATGCAACATTTTTCTTTAGAGTTTATACGTTCACAATTTTTTCCTAGATACTTTTAAAATATTTCCTGTCATTATCTGCTTTTGCTCAGATTCTTACAAAAATGTATGTATTTGGGAAGATGTTTTCAGTGACCAGGAGGCATTTAGTGGAGTACTATATTAATTAAGCTTGAAAAGAGAATCTTGTCTGCTCTCTTAAACTTTGGAAATATGATACAGGCACTCTAGTTCCCTTTGACATGCTTGATTCAATTTCAAGTCACTACAAATGAGATTCTTACATGTCAAAAATGTACAGGACATCAATATTATCCCAGGACATTCAGCCAGTTGACAACAGTTCATGGATCAGTATAAGCAAGAGTAAAAACATGTTTTTCAAATTTCTGTTAAACACATGTTGTCAGTAATTTAGAACTGGAGGTGCATAACATTTCCATTTAGAGATCTTTGGGCAATTATCTGCTCTGAGTTTCCCATGTTTGTTTTAATCAGACTTTTTGTCTTAATGATACAACAATGTTCCAATTAGAAAAAATTACACCATAAAAAATTATGCATAAACAATTCTTTTTATTCTAAAATGCATGAGGGTCATGGATTAATAGATTACAGTGTGAAACATTGTTATATATGTATTTGACACACTAGATGAAAGATAAAATTGCATTATTTTCAAAAATACTGATCTGGAACATACCATATTTAGCTGAAGGATTGGTGATTCATTTTTTAACTAATGCATCAAAATGAAAACAAGAAAAAGAAAGGTAAATATTGATTTCTTACTTGGACCTGTGAAAAATCTATATGTATTTGCAACTCCAGTAAAATCTAATGCTAGAGAGCAAGAAGTACCTTTTTTTTCTTTTTTGTCATTTTGCAAAATGGTTTTCCACTAAATAATATTTTAGTCTAAAGGAAAGGTTTTCTTCAGTTTTGTGCATGGCTAAATGAAATATCTGAAAGCTGAACTCATGTGCTTTTAAGAAAAGATTCTCAAAATTACTTGAGAAGCAACATTCATACTTCACAAATTCACTTCAAGTTACCCAAACCTACAGTTACTTTTAGAGAAGCAAGTACCCAAACCACTCAGCAGAGCCCATGTCCTCTCCGCCCTTTTGCTGAAGCTAGACCACTGCAGCAACTGCTGTAGGCAAGGACCCTGCGGACAGTGGGATCATGAGCCTCATCTACTGCTTAGTGCCTTGATATCTTGGCTAAAAGGAGCAGACCAAACGTGGGTTCCCAATGCTGATACTACTTTTACACCCAAGAGGATATTGTCACTGTCTCAAAAAAAAAAAAAAA
>VXBX01009200.1:93032-103554 GCA_013400415.1 Scytalopus superciliaris
AGGTGTTAAGACAAGGAGGAGTCTACCCCTTTTTTACTGCATCCTTCCCTCCATTTTTTCCTTGGAATTAAACAAATTCAAAATTGAAACATTTTCACAGAACATTCTTATTTCGATTGAACAGTGTTTTTTGACAAAAAGCTGCTCCACTGGAGGGTTTTCTCCCTACCACCCGTAGTGAAGAGCAAGTTGCTATATCAACAGAGAGATACAACCAGGAACAGAATGCAAAAGTCCTAACAGACTACAGGGCCCTGATGTTATGGTATTGTTGTAACCTTTTCATGTGTGTAATTATTGCTGAATTTAGAGCACTTCGGGGAATTCCCAATTGCAGAAATTCAGGGCTAAGTTCCTCTCTTACAGATGCTGAGGAATGATTTGTAAAAATAATGTGAAATTAAAAAAGCAGTGAAAGAGTTAAAATGAACACACTGTAACCTCAACTCTGAGCCTCTCTGTATTCTGTTAAGGTTAGGAAATAAGCAAACAATTGCAGAGAGCAACTGATGGGCAATCAAGTTTTAAAGCTGATAGGCTCTGCAGTCTGTTTCTAGAAATACATTTGGACACACATCTCACTCCTCAGTCAGGCCCCAAACACTGGTGAGAGGCATGTGGATGAAATTAAGGAACTTAGAAAACGAGAACGGAAGAGCTCCTTTGCAATGGAAGATATACTGGGATTTATAGAATATTTTTTTATAAAGAAGGCCAAAAAACTTTACTTTCTTATCAATTGGAGGCATGAAATAGTCAAAAAAGCCTGAAGGAATCAAATATACAATTGCTGTTGAATTCAAGGCAGGCTGAATACTTCTTCCCTTAGATTCTTGTATAATACTAGGCTTTATTTCCAATTGTTCTATTGCAACAGCATTAATTTAATGCATGGAGAGCAGCCAGTGAGAAAATCAGTTATTGTCATGCCACCTATGAGGAGCAATAGAATGCAATTCTGAACATTTAATCCAAAAACAGTCTGAAGCCGAAGCAAAAGATAATGACCATATCCTGAGAAAGAAGGGAGAATTTCAACCTAATAGAAATAATGAAATACTTTATAAGACATATTCAAAGGAAGTTTGAAATCCCAAAGCTGTGGAAAACAATGGCAACGATCCCACTGGCTTTAGTGAGCCTACAACTTCAGTGCAAGATCCTTAAACCAGGGTTCAAGTTAATGAGAAACCTTAACTCTTGTGATCACAGGTCAGTTTTTTGAGTGGTTTAATTATTTGTTAAACCTGAACCTCTTCAGTCTCTTCTTGAAATATATACTATATATNATGCCATTTCCAGTATAAAGAAATTAATCAGAACTCAGAGTCATTTGAGATGAAACTTCTTCATTGAGGATGAAGAAAATGAAGATCAGCTACGTGTTTGTATTTCTAAATTTAGTACATTTGGCTCAGAGGGAGGGTTTTTATGACCTTCACAGCCTATTCAAACCCAGAAAATACTGAAAATCTCTCCAAGAAATTTATCTAAATGTCACAACATTTCCCATGCAATTCCAGGAATAATTTGATCTTTAAAAAGTTATTGTAATTCCTAAAGGGAAAAATTCTGACTACATCTACTGCTGTAAGTTAACCTATCTGCATTGATTTTGCTGACATTTTACTTCTTTGCACCAGATCTTTCCCAAATCCCTTTTAAAACTTCCTTTAATTTGCACAGGATTTGCCTTTTCCTCATTGGCTCATGAACCCAAGAACCCTGAAGCACATTCCAATAAGATTATATTTCTTTAAAAAGTGCAGATGAGTTCCTAATGCAACTTACCTGCAAAATGTCCAAATTTTAAAGGAAAATTCTAAATAACATGATCATTTGGTTGTCTCCAGTGTATTTATTCCTATTTGATGGCACAATGAAAAGACGCGGATAATGATGTCTTCTGTTTTCAATAACTAACCATAACAGCTTTGTGGTCTGAGTAATCTCCTTTTTACTGGGTGTTGCTTTATCAGTTAACAGAACATGAAATAGCCAACAAGAAATCATTGAGATTACAGTTGTGTTGACACTGACTGTATGGATTTATTTGTGCAGAAGATAAAGGGAAATATGAAAAGAGGTGCACTTAGATGCACAAGATGCACCTAGACATAGTCTGAAATAAAAAAGTCTTATGCACAGCACAACAGAAAGCTCAGGGGTTTGTAGCAATTTCATATGGGAACAACTATAGCAGAGGACAGCATCACAACTGCTGAGTACTAACCTTTCACATTAGTATTTTACATTAGCAGGAATTTCTGGGTGAGAATTGTATTTCTTAACTGAAAGTTTGCACTCTCAATGTGTGCAACATGTTTTTGTCAGCAGGTTTCAAAATGCCACAGTGGCTGAAGTTTAGTTCAAAATTTTACTTACATTTTTAATTTGCAAGGTTGTTGTTGTTGTTGTGAATTATTTTTAGGATTTTTTTCCCAATTAATTAATTATTGACTTTCTATCATAGTTTTATTCATTTTTGCAAAAAATTATCAAAGCTGGAGTTGCTGGAGAGTTCTGGGTGTGGTTATGTAGAGACCAAGGACTATGAGTCTTGTGTCATCCTAAATATGTCTGAGCTTCAGGCTGTCTTGCCATCAGCTGAGATCATGATCCAAGAAAAGAGGTTAATTTAATTCAGTGTAAATTACAGGTACTGCAGTTCCTGTTTGCTTCCTTTTGCACTAAAGCTTGTATAAGCAGTGTTTATTCTTCTTGTTTATGAGACTTTAACACAGAAGTGTAACTAATAGTGAAATGTGACCTCTAGGGAGGGTATTAGCTTATTTAATCTTAAGAAAATAAGTCTAAAAATATCTAATGGGATGATGTACAGAATTCTATGGGTGCATGAGTGAAGGTTAGGGGACAATGAATACAAGCTTCAAAACAGAAATTCTTCTCATGTTATGATTTTATTTTCAATGAGGGAGATGGTCAAACATTGGAAAAAAACTCTAGTTTGAACAGACTCTGTACTTTGAGACATTCAACCCTTAAGAGAGCAAGGTCCTGAGCACCTGCTTTAACTAAACCTTTTTTTGAGCCAGGAGTTGGATTGTATAACTGTGGAGGTTCCTTCCAGCCTAAAATGACTCTATAAGTCAGATTCATCTTTATATTCTAGGATTAGAGGAATTAATTTGGTATACCATGAATGAGAATTTATGTGTTTTGTTGGTCTTTTTGTTTAGTTTTGTTTTTTTAATCTAAAAATTATTTTTGAATTATTATTCTTTTAGATTTATTTAGTTATATGGAATTGAATGCTCAACTTTGTTTCTCCTCAGAAGACTTTGTTTTAAAATGAGGGTCAAAAATTATGACCAGATTAACATGCTGGCTTCCAGTTTTCCACAAGGAAATACAGGGTCCAGGACATGGGTTTTTTGCTATAGTTCTTTAAAGGAAGTGTCTGAAAAAAAAGGTATTTTATATCTACCAAAAAATTTACAGTAACACATTTCAGGTTTGTGATAAGTATTACTTGTTCAGTAAAGAGACTCAAGGTTAAATCCTTCAGGAAATGCTTCAGAGCTGTATATTTTTAAAATATCCCCTAATAAAACCACAGAAATGTTCTATATTTCACAAAATATTTGTTGCATGACATTAACTGAAAGCAACACCATCAAAGCTGTGGGAAAGAGGTATATGAGAATACCAACAGTGATATGAAATTATTTCACTTGCAAGGTTTCAATTTCCAAATCTACCGTAACAGCAAAATGTGGAAAACAAATCCATCAACTGCAAATCAGTGGTTCAAAATCTTACTTTTCACTCTGGAGTTAAGCTAGATAAAGAGAAGGAGTAAAAGGGTATGAATAACTCCAGTTGCTTACAATTCTTGTTAAACACATCTACGGATTATCAGTTATATAATACATTCTAGTGTTTCTTTTAGGCTTTTATTATTTTAGCTTGCAAAATATGTGAAAATATTTCGTGGGATTGAAAATTAATATCAACTTAAATGACTGAAACCTTAGTACTACCATGGAACTCTCCTAAGTGGAATTAATTATTGAAAGGACTGTTGAAAACGCCTACATTTCTCAAGCTGTGAGCAGCAGTGTCTGTTCTTCAGAAAATACCACATTTCATGATATACATTGCTTTCTCTTAAGACTGGATTGGAATGGACCAAGATCATCTAGTTCCATGGGAAGGCAAATCTACTAGTCCAGGTTGCTCAAAGCCCAATTGTACCTGGCCTTGAACACTTTCAGGATGGGACATTGATGGCTTCTCTGGGAAACCTGTTCCAGTGTCTCAACACTCTAATATCCAATATTAACCTACTGGTTTTCAGTTTAAAGCCTCCACCCAACAACAATAATAGTAACAGCCAGTGCCAGCTCTAGGTTTTGGGGGTTTTGATGTTTTTTGGTTTACAAAAGTCTACAGGGAAACATTCACTGGGCTGTATCTCCAGACCATACAGCCCCATTCATTTATTCCCCATGTCTATAATTTGTGTGTGCAAGGTGAGTGCCCCAGAGTCCCATTATAGCAGGTCTAAGGCAATGGGAAATCTCCATACAAAGTTTTGTAGAGGCAAAAGATCTTTAGTGTATTGCTTATCGCCTCTTGAGAACATTAAAAATAATTTCATTTTGATTATTCTGACAAAGAAGGACATAATGGTAAAATCAAGTTTCTGGTTACACAGAAATTGACTGTCTGAGATCCACCAGTGGCAGAAAAAGTACAACATTGCCATCTACATTTGAACACACTCATAAAGTACTGTCATCTTTATCCAGCCTTTAGTTCAATGCGTTCATCTCCCCCACTGAAACAGAGTTCCCCTGGTGATATTTCTTTGTAGTTGGGCCATCTTTACACATTGGAAGGACTTCAATGGGTGCAATATCATGCTCTTCCATATTTACATTTGAAATAGTTAAAGATTAAAGGAAATCTATTTAACTAACTATGTAACTGAAGACAAGTGATTTTGAGCACAGCAGGCTGTGTGGGAGGGTAAAAGACTGTGCAAATGAGTAAGTGATATTGGGAAATATGCTGTGCTTTTCATATCTCTGCTTAAGCATAAGAATAACTGATGCAGAGGAACCAGTAATCATGTCATATATTGGATGCTTTCCAGACAAATGAAGAAAAAGTCTAAAGCAGATTGACTGGAATTAGTGGAAACATGTTGATCTAAAGTTCTAAAAGAATATGATCCTGGTTGGCAAACATATGTTTGAGGATTTCATATTGAGGAGAGGAAGAAAAATACAGCTTGAAACTCACTGGCCCACATTCCTCTTTTGTAGTTATTTATACCTGCATGTAATTTAAATCAAACATTGCTACCAACTCCAAGGAACCACACTGATAAATAGAGCCTATGCCAAGGTCCCTTGTTGGTCTGCTAAGAGCACCCATGAATATTAAATTCTGATCCTCGTGGTGTTTAAAACCTTCTCTAGGAAGGTCATTAAAGATAGTGATTACTGAGCCTTGTGCTTCTAGCTTACAAACCTGAATATCATTACTTGGCCAAATGCTGTGGATCTTACTTATTTAAATTGAAGCTAATTGATCTTCAAATGAAACTGACCTATGCCCAGGTCACAGACAATATGGTTCTGTGAATAAGTGGTTCTTCAGTCAGCCTGGAGTCAACTCCTCTCAGATTTTTTCTCAAACCAAAAACACTGACAAATTTCAACTCAGATAGGCACCTAGGTTTACTTTAGGGAAACCTACATGGTTATGGTAAATACTGTCTTCCCACATGTTATATGAGATGTCTCTTCAAATATTTATGCTTATAGTCTGTAGAAGAAAGAACACAATTTGAAAGGCATCAGCAGCTGAATAAGACAGAGCCTTGCAATAAAATACTGTATCAGACCAAAAAAAAAACCAANAATAAAATACTGTATCAGACCAAAAAAAACAAACAAACAAACAAACAAACAAAAAAAAAACGAGAGAGAGAATTGGTTTCAGCCTCAAAATATTTGAGAATGAATGGAAAACAGAGGTGGGTTTTAGCTTTGGGGTTTTTTTTTAACATGCTAACTTATTTTTTTCCCCAAGAAAGTATTTAGTTGCTAAATTATATTCTAAAATCTAAACAAAAACCCAGTGTTTATTTCAAGTCAGATAATTTTTTTCTTCAATATATATTTTTTTTTATATTTTAGAAGGAGAATTTGGTTTTGCCTTTTATAGAGTTACACCAATCCCCTCAACAGTTTAACAAATGTCCTTAAAACACCAGCTGTTCCTACCCTGATTATTCTATTGATTCTGTTCACTTCCATTACTTATACATTAATTTAATCCATGCTACTTCATTACTAAGAAAATTCATTTAAAGGGAAATATGAGTAGCTATTTCTTCTTGCCGCCTCAGGTTTACAAGAATTAACAGTATTCAACCCAAATATTTGAATCACGGTGGAAGAATTAGTAATCACTTCCATGAGTTGAAACTTAGCTGCTGACATAACAAGAGAGACTACTAAATTGTGTAAGACAAGCTGAGAAGATTTGGGTCAAATTTAGCTATATTGGGTTCAGCACAGTTATATATATATTTATTCTTGATGAAAAGGTTTTATTTATAGGACTATTTCATTGTGTGGAGCTGCGTAACAGGTTCAAATGTAGACCTTTATACGTATGTTCATATTTATGTTTATGTATGTGTGTATGACCATGTCTATCTTGGACCATGAAATGTTGCATTATTGCATTATGTCAGTGAAAAGACATTGTTGTCAATTACTTTTTTTGATGTTACAGAACATCCTTGTTATTTTTCTCCATCACTGAGAAAGGCTTGAAACTGAGCTCAGAAGCAGAAGTAAAAAAAAAAACAACAATACACTATATGTGTTCCTGGAATTCCTGTAAGCCATTGCTTTGAACTCTTAGGGTTTGACAATTTTGATTTAAAGCAACAGGCTGTGCAATGTCATGTCACATATCATTTGCACTTTGTGTAAGATGATAGAGTGTGGATGTGTGTGTGTGTATTTTCTGTAGTTTATAAATCAGATTAAGTTCAGAAAAGCAAGCATTAATTTCTGATGGCTGGGTTAAATTTTAAAAACTAACTGGACATCCAACAGTGAACATATTCCTGGTGAAAATATCAGTGAGTTATTAAACTATAAATTTAAACCTAAAAGTCTATGTTTCTAGTAATGAATACCAGCTTGTTGTGAGCTTTTTGTACTGTTCATAAAATTCTGATCAGTAAAATGAACACTGGGTCTTGCTGACAATGGAAAACAGAGGTGTTAAATATAAATCATGGTACAATGAAATCAAGGAAAGTAAACTAAGATTTTTTTTCTAAGAGAACATTATAGACCCATTTTATAGCAGAAGCAGCTTACAACATATAATCACATTTTAACAGCTTTTGCAAAATTAGGTAAAAGCTCTGATAGAAAACTTGTTAATGATACAATTTAGGCCTCACAGGCAGCCTAAAACAGAAATTGAGAGGAACAATGATTCAGTATGATCCTAGTGTTAGGATTTTGATTACAATAAATAATTGCCACACGCCTCAGGCTTGGGAAATGCCACAAGACTACTGCTGGGTAGTACAGGGTCAAAAGAACTTAAACTGGAAGAGACAAAAGTAGGACAAAGCATCATCACTATTTTATAAGATGCAGAGAGCTTGATGAAGACATCTTCTATGATACTCAACTCCATGTCTCTGGTTTCTCCATACTGAATGGAAGAAAAATTCCATTCTGCTCCTGCAGGCAATTAATTGCTCTCTACATTGGGCCTTCAAGGTAAACTCCTAAGGGTGCATGTCTTGAAAGTGTGTTGGTGCTGAGCCATGGTCCACAACACACTCGGCATTAGTCTGCTAAACGACTGGGTGGCTCAGGCAGGGCACAGAGTTGTGCATCCGTGTCACACACTGCTACAAGCAAGGCTTCCAGTCCTCTCTCTCCTCCCAGAGATACCCTGTCCTTTGGCCTAGAATACCAAGAGGCAAGAATCTGCTTTTTCTGAAACATTTTCACCTCTTGTGAAGTATTCAAATATGTACTAAATTAGGGAATTAAATCTGTCTCTCAAGAAAGTATGACAGTCACCTGCATGAGAATTATTTTCTTCTTCTCTTAGTTGTTATTTTTATTCATGTTTCAACAAGAGCTACACCTCAGTGAGGTTTATTGTTTGAAGATTTAGGCAGTGAAGGTATGTTTTATAGGTTCAAATCCTTTAAGTCAGTTTTGAATTTGAGCTATCTAATCTAATGCCAGGATGCTCTGTGTGCTGAGTTATTTATTATGATGGGAAAGTGGTTTCTTTTCTTTTTGCATGGAAGGATTTACTACTTAAGTAATTCTTATCTTCTCCTAAGGGTTTCCATTTTGAGTACAGGCACTTTTTCTCTCAAAATTTTGGCTTTCTGTTTTCAGGTGCTTATTTTCTGTTCTTCATTTTGTGGAAAGTTGATGTGACTAATTCAGAGGCTGTGAATTCCACTGGGAGGTCATATATATAAAATATACCACCTCTAGAATCTAAACACCCTTAATATGCCCTATTATTTGAGATGTCCTAGTTTGTGGCTACATATTAAGGCCTCTAGGAAATAGAAAAAAACTCCTCCAGTGACATTACAACCTTACCCTGGTCTCTAAGGTCTCCTTTTTGCTTGGGATTGAAAAGCAACAACTTCTCACTGGAGAATCTAGATCTTATTCACATTTTGTATTTCCAAGTACAGCCACAGAAAAGTGAGCTTGTAGGATTGTAGGACACCCACCCTCCCCACTCTCTCCCCACCTATTTTATGCCTGTCTCTTGGAGATTTTTTTACTGAAATTAACCTATTTCACACTACTTACAGTAATTCACATCCATTGTGCTACTCTCATGGAAAATACTTGATGTGAACTAGGTATTGAAAGACACCTTTCTTTCCTGTCAAAAAAGCTGTATTTTGCACATCATATTTAAGTATTAATTAGGTCACCACAGAAGAAAACAATATTTTCTGTTTTGGTTTTTTTTTTCCCCAGTTACAGAACTCACCTGAGCAAAGGTAGCTCTGGGTTCTATTTCTTTTTCTAGTTAAAAAATTCCCTGGTTTATATTAAATAGTTTGTAGAGCAAGGGCTAGAAGTAAATCAAGCTATGGTCATGGGCCCAGTTAATATTTAATTATTCTGCATAAAGTGGAGCAGTTTCAACTGAAAAAAGAATGGGGCAAGTTAAGTTCAAACTCCTTATAGCTAAAGAGAAACTCAGCCTTTCTACTTTCCTCATAAGTGTTCTAATCCCCAAGCTATGTATTAGTAGCAGAACCTTGGACTGCAAAGTCTTCATCAGTATTTTGTGCAGAATCACATATTCCAAGTACATTGAAGAACACTAAGTAGATTCAACCCTTCTGGGCAGAAGGTCTTCATGTGTGCAGTTGAACATGGGAGAGATGAGAGGACAAATGAAGTTGACGCAGATTCTCATTCTTATTCTGAAGATGAGTGTAACATACTATGCTAAAAAGGAGGAAGTGGACCTACAGGACTTACAAATTTAGGAGCAGTTGAAAAGGTGGTCTATGAAAAATTCAATGTTCATTTTAGCATCTAAAGATGCAGCCCTATAAATCTCTTTGTGAACACAGTCAAGAATCCTCTTTCAAGGAAAACTGATCAGTGAAAGTATCCAAACAACTTAGCAAAATGGTTAGGAAGCTCCCAAATCATGTATCTGCTTTCAGAAACATCTTTCATAGGTTCTTCCTTAGGACAGTTTTGGCAACACCAGGAATTAAGGTCAGATTTTCTGAATCTGAGTCTAGTGTATTAACCATAACAGCAGCCTGTTCTCAGAGCTTGAAGTTCACAAATGAAGGTATAAATCAACAGCAACTGACTGGAGAGATGCCAGAGTAAACCAAAGCTCAGTGTAAGACGGAAGAGAATCAGTCAGTAATAAGGTTCTTATTCCGCTCCCCTTTTCCACTTTCATCTCTTCAATTTTAATCCTCTTTGAATGTATATGAAAATAATTATATTATATATTGACTTTGTAAAAGAAAAAAAAAAAAAAGAAAGAGTTATTCTGATACCTCTGCTTTATTATTTCACTATGTTTCTCTAGATAAGAAACTGATTTTTTTACCATTAGCACCAGCACTAATGGCAAAAATGTTTAAAACACATTTTCCTTCCAAGAAGAAATGTCAAAGCTTTTCAGACCTTTCTTTTCTCATCCCCTGCTGGTCCTGCTTATACTAAAATATTCCATTTTCCTGGAAATATGAGTTGAAGAACTCAGTGTGTGTTATGACTACCTGACATGAGACTATGTTCTGTTTCTCTAAGTTATCATTTAGAAACTCTTACATGTTGTCTGTTATATTGGATTAATTGGATTAACCACCTGACTAAAGACTGTGTTTTCCAGGATCAAGTTCTTTCTCTGTTCCAAAGGAAAAAAGAAAATTGGTAATTTTTAACCTCAAAGTTTTGATTTTACATATATATATATATACATATAG
>VXBX01009200.1:103686-167499 GCA_013400415.1 Scytalopus superciliaris
TTATATATATATATATATACATATAGATACCCTCCCCATATATATATATATACGCACACACATATATATACATGCATACATACATACACACACACACATATATGTATATATACACACACACATATATATACACATATATAAGAAAATCTATGGGAACCGGTTTTATTCTTCATGAAAAAGTCTGAGAAGTGGTGTAGTTGAAATTTTCAGTGTTAAGAAAGGGAGATGAGTGAAAATATAAAGCAAGCTCAAAGGGTGGGCTTTTGTTATTACTACTTAGAGAGAAAAACTAAGGGACTAAATTGAAATATTAGGTAACAATGAGCAAACAGGGACTTGGGCAGGGTTGCTCCACTCTCAGAGAAAGAGACATATGGAATAAGTTACTAGTGAAGGTAACTGAAGTACAGTCTCACAGAGATAAAGGGATACCTAAATCTGTTTCTGGAAGGGAGGATTGAAGAATAGGGTGAAAAAAGCAAATAGGGTGGATTAAGCTAAACTATGCCAGGACAGGCACGTCAGCACATATGAACCTTTTCTCTCTCTGCAATTCTGCTGTTTTATTCACTTTTTTTGCTTTATCAGCTCATAATATCAAATTCATACTGTCACTTTAACTCTTTCACATCTGCAAATTTCCTCTGTGCTATGCAGTCCCCAGTGCATCATTGAATTCTGTCTGGTGCATTTAGACACTCAGGACCAGTACAATGTGTGTATGCAAGAAGTGTGAAGCAAGTGACAGACAATTAAGGTGATATTCTTCTCTCCTATGAACAGTGTAAGCATCTGCTATTGAACAGATCCTCTCTTTACAGTAACTGGACAGAAAAAGGAATACCTTTACAATCCATCTAAAATATTTCAGTAGATGAGATAACTTGGGCCACAAATGTTTCTGTTTCTCTTCACTGAATATAAACAGAGCATAGGAAAATTCACACAGACATAGAAATCTAAAATTTAGAGAACTACAGTTATTCACTTGAATTGACACCACTCTCAATGCTATGTCAAGAAGCAAACTCGTTTCTACCTAAGCTATCTAAGGCCACTTCAGCAACTCTGATAAGGACTGTGATTCAGAGACATCTGAGTAAAAAGACTTGTATTGAAGCTGAAGAAGAGTTTGATGACTATGATAGAAGTCTGTTATAATGTCTTTTTTTGGTCTTAAGAAAAATAATTTCTCTAAGTAACACTCTATTGGGTTGTGTAGATGAAAGCTGCAACATAAATTAAATACTTTCTCCAGAAATGGATAATGCAAAGAAATGGTTAACGAAATCCAGTTTGGGTAAGGCCTTGAGCAACCTGATCTAATGGGAGGTGTCCCTGCCCAGGGCAGATGGGGTTGGGAACAGATGACCTTTAAGATCCATTCTATGATTCTATGAAATAATGCCTGATGGTCTCCCATGATTCTACCCTGGGAAGCAGTTTGACTCTATACAAACCTCTTAAATATCCAAGAGAAGGATTATGGCCAACAGTTTAGGTCACACAGCTAGAAGATTATGGGACATATGGACATAGTATAAATAGAAGAGAATGAGAAATATTTGCTTTCAACAACACATTTATCTGTATCTGTAGATACAATCAACTTCAAAGAGAGAATGGTCTCAGCTGTTTACCAGATCATTTTTATGCCTGATCTAGTTATTTCATCTTCAGGGCTGCAGAAATTACAGATTATGAATCCTTCAATAGATCTCTTTTTCTGTGTTTAAGATTCCTCTCCTGGGATGTGTTGGAAATCCCTAGTGTAAATCAGATAGATGAGCAAACTGAGCCTTTGTATTCCAGATTCCAAGTGGTAGTCTTACACAGCAGACTATTGAATTAGTGAAATAGGAATAAATTAATCCATCTTGAAATGTACCTTGTCCAAATCTTTATTTTACATTCAGTTGAAAGTGCTTGTGGTTAAAAACCTAGACATGTACATGGGGTTTTTTTGTAACTAATAAATGCTGTTTCTGAAGATTAAATACTGATTTGAAAAAAATAAACCATAGGTTTTTAGAACAAACTTAACCATGCAACACCTGTATCGGGACAAATTATATTAATGGGAATGCTGTGGATAATGTTAACTGAGCACTATAAGAAACTGTGCATAATGCAAAGCTTAGTTTAATTAAGGAACTTATCACTCTCCAATTTCTAATGCAATTTCCCCCCTCAAGTGGAAAAAAAAAAAGTGAAGAAAAAATATTTCTAATGAAAATAGGCTGGAAAATTATCAGTACATTTTATATATAGTTATAATGAAGAACATAATTTCATAGGTTTTTCACATCCACTGTTGCCCTGTTGCAATTTTAAAAATTCTATTACCTATATTGCTTTACTACATCTGAAAAACTTCAAATGGTTCTTTCTAACATCATAGAAATCACTGCAATAGTATGGATGTATTTCAAATAGATTTTTGACAATTAAGAGATGTTCAAATACCTTTCACCTCAAAATCGTGCTGGATCACACATGCAGTTTTCTTACTTTGCTTAGAGGCCTGGTTTGATTTAGCATGCGCCACTGTGTTCTTTCATTGTCTGCAGAAACTAACAAATGATATAAAATAATTATGTTCTGTCATTTCTCTTACTCTTACCATATTCTGTTACGCCATCACTGCAAAGTTCTTACTAAGAGCCTTGGCTGCATTCCACTGAGTTCTTTCTTAATAACTTCATCTCTAGGACTACAAAGATTCATGATCAGTTCCTATCCAAGTGCTGAAATTAATTTTGTGGAAATCCATCTCTGTATGTTACAATGCTGGCTATTGAAGCAATCTTGAAAGCAGATACCATGTGGGGGGAAAGAAGGAGGAGAGCAGGGAGAGAAAAAAAAAAAAAAAGAAAATTTTGGCCCGAGCTCAGAGAAATCAAACTGTGTTCTGTGACACACTCCGAAAAAGAGGGTGGTCTCCTCCCCACCAGAAGTCACGCAACAGGAACAGATACCCTCTCCAAGTTGCTGTCTGTGAACTTCTATGTTTCCTTGCCTTACAGGAGAGAAGAGATGCCTCTCTTGAGAGTATAAACAGGTGAAAAGGTTCACAATAGAATCTCTGAATGCTACCAAAAACTTAGATGTCTACTGGGATGGCTCAGTGATTTTAATGTCAAACTTCTGTACTTAGTTCAATGGAGAGTTCTGAAATTAGAGAATTCTTAAATTAGGTACATATACCAAGTTTTAAACTCTTTCACTTCTCTATGGTGCTGTCTCAAGTCTTTGAATAGGATGTGTAGAAACCTGTGTTTGTCTTAGCAATCACAGAGAACCATCTGAATATGCTGAATATATTTACTAGCAGTGGTTTACAAGACATAAGTGGAGATTTGACCTGTTTTCAGTGTTTTCTTACATCATTATATTAGAAAACCATCTGGAAGTGTCTTGATTCCAGATTTCTTGTAATTTCAAAGGTATTTTGAGTAATAGCCATTTGGGTAATGTAGCAATTCTGGTTAATCCATGACTTCCAGATCTATGTTGGAAGAAATAGAGAATATTAAAGAGCATAACATGCAAGTCAGTATTCACTACTGAACATGCAACTGATGCCTTCATCAACTGAGGCTTAACATTAACTGAGAAACTCAGAAGTAATCTAGAAAAAAATCTCAATTTCACATTACTACTGAATAAAACACTGATGCTGTGCAGATGGTTGAAAACTAGGGAAAGACAGTTGTGGAAGCCCCTTGTTTCATTTAAGGCCCTATTTTTACTTCCATGAGTGGCGTTGTATGCACAGTAATCTGCATGAGGCTCTCTGCATACTTCTCTACTTATTTCCCCAGCTGGTCTAGGCACTACAAGCCTGTATCTGGCAAAAACTCATGGTCAAATGTCAGACTTATAAACACATGCACACAAGCATAAAGATGAACAAATGGACTTTACTGATTAGCTTATTGATTTGGAATATGGTGAGTTCAGGACAGAAAGAAGGGCCTTGTCTTAGTAAATGCTACAAAGGACAGTATTTTCCAGCTCTGTTCCTTTCCATAACTAAAATGAGCATTGGATACAAGGCAAAAAAAGGTGTTGTCATTCACAGCAAATGTTTCAGTCAGCCAGTAGACATTTAGTGTGAGAGATGTTGCAGTTTACCTCATAAATAATATTATCAAACTTTAATACAGAAGTGGTCAAGTATTTTTAAATATTCCATTCCTCATGAAACTGTGCCAGGCACTGACACTGTCTGCCGGAGTCCGACTGACACACTGCAGTGGTAATAAATGGGGCAGTGTATGTCTAAGCTCCCTAGCTGAGATATGACATTAACTTTTGACCCTCAAATGAAAAGAAAACTCAGTATCTCCTGTTACTATTATAAATGTTGACTTTAGTATTCATTATTAAAGAACACATTTCAGTCTCATTCCACACTGCATCACGCGATGTGTGGATCTATAACAGTTTTCACTGGTACTGTTTCTTTTCACTTTGTCTGCATCTGATAAGCCAGAAACCTTGGGGACTGAACCAAAACAGAATCACTACTGAAGAAACAGGCCTGGGAGTTATTCTGCTTCATCTCATGACACCATGCTTGTGTAATGTTATAGAGTAATACAGCCTTTATTTTACAGCATATGAAAATGTGAATACTTTTTTATATTCCATACTCAAAGTATGCACACACACACACACACACGCACACTCTGAACTAACACACTGGTTGATATGTCTTAGGCCCTCTTCTGGGCCACTTCATAGTAAGGATAAGCTGTTGTAGTTTCCAGTGAAGAACTTCTAGCTCAAACCACAGAAAACTAGGCTTGTCTGGTCCAGAGTTCTTCATCTCCCTCTCTAACACGTAAGACAAAAGCATGGTTATTAAATACAGCAGTCAGAGGCAAAAATTTATATATTTCTTTCAAAAGTACCCACTTCAAAATTTGAAGAAGAAAACATCATTAAATTAGACCAGGTGCTGTTACTTCATTACAGAGCATTATTAATATAATCCGTGAATCACGCAATTACAGGAATTACTTCTGAAAGCTCTATTTTTCAGTTTTCCTAGTCTGACAAATGGACACCAAGGACATCCTTTTTCTTATGAGTGCAATGGATGTAAAACTTACAGGGTGTGTTTCAGCAATAAACTTGAGAATGTTAATTTCTCTGTTTACAACTGCATTTTTATGAATGACTTTATCATGGATAGAAGCGACTGTCTGGCTGGTGAATTGCTGTCCTTGGTGGCATTGCAGAGAAAAAGGGTAGAGTAGCTACAGGATAAGTCTTATGTTTAAATTAAACCCAAGTTTTTATTGTCTCTTGACTATTGCCATCTAATCTCAGATGAGAGAAGTATAATCTGGTTTCTACTGAACAAATCTGTAATGACCCTTGCTGTACTTCCCAGCCGAGGCCAGACTTTTGCTATTTTGATCATCTCCTTGTTGCAGGTGGTACTCCAGAAAAACCGAGGAAACACAAGGACAAATGTTTATTCTGTCACCAAAGGGATGTACTTAAAAATCCCAGACTGAACTTGGTGAAATGTTTAGCCAAGAGAATACTCTCATTTTGCTGTGATACACTTATCTTGGTACCCCAAAAGAAGGCCAATTCTTGTGTGCTAATCAGGCTGGAAACCCAAGCAGTCACAGGAAATATTACCAAGTCCACGTGCAGAGCAGTTATATTGGTTCACCTGCAGAACAGATGCATTAATCTATGTTATTTACTGAGGCATTTAGAAGGTGTTTAATTACACTACATAAAACTAAGACAAAAAAAGGAACATTCACCACCCATGGATTTGTGAACTGGGCTACTATGTGTATATGAAGTTTCCTTGTACTTGCACTGAGTTTAAGACAGTGTAGAAAAGACTGGTCTGAAAGAACATGACAAATAAATGCAACATGATTAGCGGTGACCTTTTCTATAATACACATTAATTTCTCTTCTTGAGGAAATAGATTCTTCTAGTTCATTATGCTTATTTGTGACATAGACTGATCCTTGGGAACCACCCAGACAACAACAGCATTAGGGCCAGGATACAAAAATGCACCCAGGTTGAAATAAGCTGACACTAGGATATAAGTGACCCTGGAGAGGCAAGTCCTCAGAACAATACTTGATTCTTATCCTTGCATACAGAATTTGATGCAATTAGCAGAGATATCCTAGATGTTTCATACCTTTATTTTTTTCCTGTGTATGCTTGAAAAAATGATGATATGCTAGCAGAAATTTATCAGTGTCACTGAGACAGATTGCTGCCCTTCTAACCAGAAATTAGTCCCACTAATGTCAAAGGGCTGATGGATGTCTTCAACAGCAGTAGAGTTCACAGCCTTGCCCACAAAAATAGGCTCTTAAATCAGAGTGTGTTCTAATCTTGGAACCTTGAGTAGCCATTGACTCTTGGACTGTTCCTGCTCATCAGCTGAGAGCTATCTGGCTCTGCAGTTAGCCCTTACAATTACAATTCCCAGGAGTATTTCCCCTGCTGTCATCAAATCTGTCACAGATTACTCTTCTGGGCTTTATATGGCCATGGAGCTGGTAATTGCTCTCATGCAGCCTGCAGAGGCATGGGTATAGATTGCTCCAATATGAGAGAGAGCAGTACAGCAGAACAGGGCTCTGAACATTGAAGCATTGAACACCAAAGTAAAGTTAAAGCATTCCCTGACAGGCACTTCCTTGCTACTGCACCAAGACCACAGCTGTCCTGCCAGTCTGTTCACCTGAATCCCCACCTTCCTGTTTCCATCTCTTGCCTATATCATGAATTCTTTAGTTAAGAGAATAATGTTCTTCCCTTCTTTATATAGCTGACAAGAACAGGGCTTTAAACATGTGAATGATAACTTGTGAATATGTTGCTCTCTAACACAACAACCATTGAGAGCAAAATTGCAGGAACTTGTACCCATCACACATCATAGAGAAAAGGGCATTCATTTTTCAATCATTGTTGATATCT
The DNA here is from genome assembly GCA_013400415.1 of Scytalopus superciliaris. Taxonomy (NCBI): domain Eukaryota; kingdom Metazoa; phylum Chordata; class Aves; order Passeriformes; family Rhinocryptidae; genus Scytalopus; species Scytalopus superciliaris. The sequence continues at coordinate 110,669 of VXBX01009200.1, forward strand.
CTACTGATTTAAAATGTCAGCCTTCAGAGTTATATTGTCTACAGAAACCTTTCAATGTGTAATTTCACCTTTGCAAATGCAGTTTGGGAGTTTGTGAACCAGGGTCACTTTATTCTGCTGAGTACAGCTAACAAAGTATTGGAGTGTTACTGCAGTCTTGCTCAATTATTTTGTATTTCTTGCAGCAAAGCATAGTGAATCATGCAAAACACATTGTTTTGTTTTGCTTTGGAAGACACACTTCTTACTGAATGATGTGTGCATAAAATATGTTGGAAACCAACACATTATTCTTCAAGGGGACTCCATTTTTGCTGGAAACTTCTAGGGGGCAAACTAATACTGGTAATAAATAACAGGAACAAATCCAGTATACAAGCTGGTTTTAGAGTCACAAAAATATCTAAAGGGAGATGAAGTACCTTGGTCACCACTGGTTTTAGAGCCACAAAAATATCTTAAGGGAGATGAAGTATCTTCATGTATGTTCAATATTTTGCTCTTTCCTGTCATTGTGAATTAATGATTCTTTCAGTTAGGAATTGGACTGAGTCCAGCTATTCATGTCACAATACAATCTTCTCACAATGATGAAGACAACCAAATGGCCATCAGATATTGGCTGATTTGTAACTGTTAATATAGGGATGAAGAGTCAGCATGCCCTTCATTCCTACATGAAGAGTCTCATATGTAAAAATGGAGATAAAAGAAGTAACCTAGTGTGTTCTTTCTTTTTTTCTTCCCCTGAGGGATTTTGTTTTTCAAATAGTGAAAATAATAACCAGTTTCAATTTGTTTTGTATAAAATTCATCCACAATAGCAACATAAATTTTATATAATAGACTACACAATTATTAATAAGTGTTCAATATTCATGTGGGGTTTATTGCATTTCACACTGTTAGAGTGAGGATTTGTTCTAATGAATTCTAGTTCTCCAGCCATTTTTAACTTTCTTTATACTAAAGCCACTTAAAATCTGATTTTGAAAATTCTGTTCACATCAGTAATGCCTAGATCAAATGTTTTCCATGTGAGGAAAGAACAAATACATTAGGATTCTTAAGCTTAGGAAAAAGATGACTGATAGGGGGAAATGACAGAGGGCTTTAAGTCATAAACTGTATGCAGAACATGAACAGAGTGAATATCCACTCCATCTCAAAGCACAAGAACTAGCAACATATAATGAAAGCATTAAGAAGTAAGTTATACACCAAAGTGGAGCATTTTTTTCCACACAACATATAATTACATTATAGAGCTCATGGCCACAGGATTTCATGGAGGTAAAAAATATGCATGGATGTAAAAAGGAACAAATTAATGGAAAGTTAATCAACTGGTATTACTAAACATGACTTGCCAGTATGAAATTTGAATCAGGGAGTTCTGAAACCACTGAGTATTGAAAAATTTGCTAGACTGAGATATCCAGGATATGCCTTTGTTTCTTTGCCTACATGTCTTCTACTGCTGAGTCTCAGAGACAAGATGGTAGATATGGAGGACCTTGATCTGATAGGCCTTCTTCCCTCCACTCTAAATGCCCCACAGGATGCCTATCACCTCATCCATCAAACATATCTACTACGCAAATCCCTAGTCCTCTTCATATTCAGATAGGAGCAACAGATACTCCTGGAGCACAGAAGTTTGGACTGTTTCAGCTGTCTGTGTCAGGAAGGAGTGAATTCAACTGTAAACATACCCACCAACACTAAAGAGAATGTAGATGTCCATCTTAAATGAGGGCATGTGTTATATAGATTGGGTCAGATATTTGTGAATCCTATTACTGTATCTTTATGCAGAGGACAAACACAAGATTTTCTTCTAGCCCTCATATTTGTGCCTATTTCCATATTCAATCAGTGGAATAAGTTACTACAGAAAACGAAAGAAAAAGGATCTGTCTCAACATATTACTTTTCATCAAAAGTATCATAAAAACAAGCCCATAATCTGGCCCAGTTCTAATAAAGCATCTACACATGGTCTTCAGTCCCATTGAACTTAGTAGATTTAAGAATGTGTTGAAGATCTTTGCTGAACTGGAACCAGAGTGAAATATGGTAGAATGGAAACCACCAAAATATCTGAGACATTGAAATATAGTTCAGTTCCATTAATAGCAAGTCTCTGTTTCAAGAAGAGCTGATCTGACAAAAGAGAAGTAAAATTACTCCAGTATATAAAAAGGGTTTCCACTGTGCTGTTAAATTCTGATATAAATTATTAAATCCCACAGAGATTTTATAGATCAAAGGAACTTGGTACTTTCATTATGTAGCCACTTCTACAGAGAAAAGAAATTGCCAAATATCCTGCAAGGCAGATGTGAAAATATGATCTTTTAAAGCAATTGTGACCTTTTTTTTTTTTTTCTCCTGCATCCAAAACCCCTTTGGATGTACTATAGCCAGCTACAGAATCAATGTTTAACACAAAAACCTAAGGTGTGCATCAGATGTTGCTCATGTACGTGCAGATTGCAATTTTGGAGTGAACTGGGGAGGTACCAGGATACATTAACAGTCTTTTTAAACTACATTATTCCTTTTCTAATTACATATTTAACCATTTCCAGGTGTCCCTGTAAAAAGACAGGCTGCAGTTTTAAAGACACAATCGAGGATATAAACTTCAATCCTCAATTTCCTTGAAAAAAAAATAATTGACCAGCATCTCTAATTTCTCAGCCATGCAGTCACTAAATCTTTCTCAGGGGGAAAGATATAGAACCACTAAGGTTGGAAAAGATGTCTAAGATCGGTGAGTCCAACCATTTAACCTACTGGCACTGTATTCACCACTAAAACATGCCCCCAGGTGCCATATCCACTCACCATTTGAACACATCCAGGGATAGCTATTCCACCACTTCCCTGGGCAGCCTGTTCCAATGCTTGACCAACCTTTCAGTGAAGAATTTTTCCCTAACATGCAATCTAAACTTTCCCTGGTGCAACTTCAGGCCATTTCCTCTCCTCCTGTCCTTTATTACTTGGAAGAAGAGATTGATCCCCACCAGGCTACAACCTCCTTTTGGGTAGTTGTAGAGAGCGAGAAGGTCTCTCCTGAGCCTTCTCTTCTGGGATATTTTATTTTTCTGAATTAGCAACATTCCAACAAAACATTCTTTACACCTTCTGCTTAGCATAAAGCAAGGGTAAAAAAAAAAAAAAGGTCAGTTGACACTGTGAAGGGGGACACTCCATTGACAATGTGGAATTTTGACTTCTAGTCTAATTTTCTTCAATTAGTATTTACTGGAAAACACAAAATAGGCCTTTAACTGAGGAAACAAAACTTATGAGTCTCTTTTCCTTAAGAAGCCCTAACTATTAAATGACACCATTACATTTTATTTATTTTCTTCTAACTCACTCTTGAGGACAGTAAATCTTGTACCCATTTCCCCATTGGAGAGGTAAGAAGAGCCTCTGCTCTCCCACATTAACCCTCTTGACATAAATTCTGGTTGTCATTCACCCTCCTGGGAATGAGAAAATATGGGTCTGATCCCCTCTGTCTGAGGAAGGAAGGGAAACCAGGTTCCTCACTTCCTGTGAGAGTGGTCTAAGTGGTGCATTATTATATTAAAAGCTACCCCTGCAATTACTTACTGATCCAATGTCCACACATTAGGGCTTGTCTCAGGTGGATTTTGTAAGAGTCATCAGCTTTCTATGCATTAGAGGCACTTTAATGGGCCATAGGCCCTTAGTCAAAGGCTCAGATGGGGAAGTAGCTGTTTGCCTCAATATTGATTAGGTTTAGATAGAAAGTAAACACTGAGGCATCAGCTCACTTTCCTGGTTGATTAAAGATGTCCTGACTTGAGATGTTCTAAATGTTCTACACAAACACCCACCAAAAAAATCTGTGCCCTTCCAGACTGGAAGAAAGACCCACACAGGATACCCAGCCCTGTGAAAAGGCTCCAGACACATATGTTAATAAACCCAAAATAATCTCTGAATTTCTCAGGTTAGGGGTGTTTCCAGCTAAACCTGAAGCAGAAACAGACTCCAGAAGCCAAGCAGAGATTCACCACAGAAGTGTGGGATTTGGAGGCATTGGCATGAAGTTTATTCATATTGCAGTTTTCAGCCTTTGTACTTCAGCTTCATTTATGTCCTAATTCAAGTATTTAAGAATGAATAGAATATAAATTTCTTTGGGGATTTGAGCTTTAGTTACCAAGCCAAGCACTACATTTGTCTTGCACTGTTCAGCTGCAGTACTTGAAGAACATACTAAGGAAGAAATTGTCCATCAGGAGCAAAGTACCAGGTTACACATATCTGTGCAGGGTTGATAGTTCACTGGAGAGCGATGGAGCCAAGATTCTGCCAAAATTTTCTTCTTGCTCTAGTTATTCTGAGCATGGATTCACAGATCCAGAAGGTCATGAAGGATCAAGGGACAACCTTAAACATAAGCTCCTTTATATTTCTCTACACTCCATAAACTCTAAACTTGCTTGATGACATCTGGGACATCTTACTCTTTCTTACTGTACAGAGGGTCTCTTCTCTCAGTACTATATAAAATTACTAGTCATGTTAAGCATGTGAATTTGCAATGCCTGAAAATCATTCTTGCTTATCTATATGTCTTCACCTAAATAATACTTCCAAAAGTCAAGTCCTACGTTTATTTGAGGCACTGAACTTGCAAAGCATAAAATTTCTAAACTGGGAATGTTGGCATTTCTAAGGTCAGCAGGAAAGATTGGTTTGCAAACCTAACTGAAGTTTTGATTTGCTTCAGTGCCATATAACAGTTTGGCTTTTAAAGCATCAAATTGCTTTTTTAGTGCATTTAATTAAACTTCTAAGACTGCTTGGCAAGCTTAAATTCCACTTGTTGCAATCAGCAGCATGGTGATTATTTATAATTTCATGAAGATTGCTTCCATCTGTACTTCAGTGCAATTAGGGAGTTTATTCATAATTCATTAATTTTAAAGACGTACATAAAACATGATTCTGTGCTCTAACTTTATGTGTTACAATTTAATGACACATAAGAATATCTGACAACTGACAATGTTTAAACAAAGTAATGATTTATAAAAGCAAAATCAAATTTAGCAGTCAGAGTTAGAATTAGGCATTTTGTCTCTGGGTTTCATGTTTGGTTTTGCAAGATATAAATACAGCAATGCCTATTACAAGGCTAATTGTTACATCTGTCCCTTTGTGATATGGATTTAAGACAGTTTCTAAGTATTAAAAAGTAGGAATGTAGCGTAAGGGTGAGAAAGAAGAAAGGTAGATTTGCTCACCACTTCTTGTCCAGGAATTCTTGCAAATTCTCAGGAATCCCTGAGTACACGGTCAGCAGGAAGAGTTGAAGAATATGGGTCTAGTCTAGCCTGGTATTTCCTGTGTTTTCTGATAGGTAACACAAACTGTGATGCAGAGATTATCTGTCCTTAGTAAACTCCATAAGACAGGTTGGATGGGGCGCTGAGAAACCTAATCTAGTGTGTGGCATCCCTACTTGTAGGAGGGGCTTGGAACTGGATGATCTTTAAGGTCCCTTGCAACCCAAACCATTCTATGATTCTATAAAATATTGGTCAAGATTAAATAAGCAATTTTTATAATACAGTTACAGATTAACAAAAGTAATCACCTTGAGTTTCACATAATAACTGAAATATTACTTTTAATATAATTTCATTTTTAGTGCATTTTCTCTGTGGTCATCTTCAGGAAAGTAAACCAGAGTACAACATTTAAAGACTGAGCACTTCAGTCAACATTCAAGTGAGTGGCAAGACACTGAACTTCCGGTGCAAGTTCTTGACTGGAGATGCTCCTCTATCTGCTGCTAAGGAAAAATGTACAAATAAGATAAAAATATATCAAACTTCTTGAATAAAGCAATGGCAAATGATGAAAGTGATCAAGTTCCTTTTTGTCAGATTTTGCTTGCAGTGTCTACTGGCATGCTGGTAAAACAGTGGCATTGGCTAAATCCTTCCTATCCCTTACCTTGCAGAACTTTGCTACTTGGTCGTTTTGGAGCACTCTGGGACAGTTTTGCAAGGCACTTAAAGTGCTGTGGATTTTCTTCAGCACTGACTGCAGCCAAAGGGGAGGTTAGACACCTACTTTGCTGAACTGGTTTCAGGATACAAATCAAGATGCACATCAGGGCATATGTCACAAGGGAGCACCTAGAAAGAAACACAGCTGGTGACACTGAAGAAGCCTAGAGGCTTCAGAGAATCCCAGTTCAGCCAGAATAAGGTCAGTGTAGACTGTTCAGTCTCAATTTTGTGAGATGAAGAAAAGCTGTTCAACCTTTACCACCACTCCTTTCAACCTTACTAAAAATACAGCTTTCTACCGTGGCTATATGTTACCACAGTATTTTTTCACAGCAGCCTAAAATCTGAAAACTCATCTTGGTGACTAATTTGGAATCTTGAGTTTAATAAAATTTACCTCTCGTGTAATTAGTGCCTATTCCTGAGTCACATCTGTAAATTCTTAATTGTAATATTTGTGTGGATATGTTATATATTAACATGATTTGCTCTGTGATCTATTCATCCTGAATTTCTTCAGTATGGGTGTCATTTGTTCCCATAGCATAGACTAACAGCACAAATGAAGTTCTTATGATCTATACTATAAACCAGAATACCACGCATGTCAAAATATTTAAACATAATCAGACATGAGCCCTTACCCAAATCCAAATCATTGCTAAAGTTTTGGAAAGTATTAATGCTTTATCTCTCCAAAGCTCTAAAATCGGTCCAAATCTTTGTCTGAACTCATCCCATCATGTACAACTTTGAGTTTAATGTAACACAGACAAGGAGAGTGAGATTATTTACTGGTATAAATCAAAATAGCGGCACAGATGGAACAAGGTCTTGGAGCACACCTCATGAAAACTCAGCAAAATTATTATGTGTCCGCAAGTTCTACACTGCGTAACTGTTGCTGTGCTTGAAAAAAGTTCTTTGGCCACAATTTCACACTAAAAGTATATGTTGTAGTGATTCCTGTAGATTGGAAATGCAAAATAAAGATGCAAAAGGATTATAATACATTTGGGGGACTTCAGTATTACAAGCTGTAGGTAAATTTGGAGCAAATGAAAGAATACTGACATAAATTTATTCAGGAGCTAAAAGAATTGATTACAGAGAGGGACTGAAATAATTAGTATGCTCAATGTGTATAGATAATTGTCAAGTAAACTAACCTTAGCTTCCAATATTTGGAAATAATTTAGTCAGTCCAAAACAAATTATTTTATGTTGTATTAGAAGGCAATCCTTATGAATTTCTGTCTTTGTTTGCCAAGATTTCAGGTGAACAACAATAACCACACTGAGTTTGTAGTATGCCACCTGAAAAATTCCTCCTGAGATTTTTAAACTGACCTTGATTCAACAATTAATGTTGCTGACAATTTCTCCTTGGTACAAACCAAAAATAGATTATATATTCCAGTACAGTATCTCTTTTTTTGTTTTCTTTACTCTTTCAGAGTAAACTCTCTGGCTGGTTCATACTCCAGGTGTCCCTTGAGTGCTGCAGGTCAAACACGTGTTTCTCCGGTTTCCATACAACCACAGTTGCACGTGGGTATAAAACCCAGGTGATACAACACTAAATGGCAGTCACTGTTTGGCACTGCGGTCAATGGGTCAAGGCACAATTTCTTTTCCATGTAGTTTCTTGGCTGCCACAATTGTATATTTTCTCTGGCTGCTACATAACCTGGACATACTGATTTAATGACTTTTCCCTAAGAGCAAAAGCCACTGTTATATTCAGAAAAATGGCTATATATTTAAAGTTTCCTTACATCAATATTATGACAGTACCCACATTGTTTTACAGCCCCACGCTGACAAGCCATTAACTTTGTTTACATTAGAGCATGGCTTAAGTTGGAATTTAGAGTTGTATTTCAAATACCCCAATATCCACAGATGTTGGGAGAGGGGTCCTTGGCTTAGCTTATTGAGGAACAGTACAAAATTTGGCTCTGGATCTAAGTGTGATTTTGAATTTATGCCAACCTTGAGGTGTTTTACATCAGAAGCTTAAAACATGGTTCTTCCAGAACAGAGGTGCTCTATTTAAAGGATGCTATTTTTAAGTCCAAATGACATTTCAGAGTGGGAAAATACCTGCTGAACAGTGGGAATTCTTAGGGTCTCATACCTCATTTTTCAGCCTTTTCTATGTATTTAGAAGAAAACCAATTTGACTGCAGTGAAATTTCTCATGATACCCCATATCGTAAAAAGATTTGAGGACTCTATGGGAGATTTGGCTTCAGCTTCTGGTTCTGTCACAAAGACACTGTCAAGCTACATCATGATGTCTAGTCTCATGATGGAAGAAGAATAATTCTATTATAGCTCTCTGCAGGTTGGTGAAGAGAGTCCTTTGGATGGTAAAGTGATCCTTGCCTGCAGAGACAAGTACCATAGAATGGGACTGAATCTTGAGCATACAGTCAAATCAACCAAAATGATCTTCATATCCAGGGCTTACTAGCTCATTGCAGTCATGCAGTTTGGCAGTTTTCAGATATAAGTTGGTTTGCAATCTGCCTGTTCTGCTCAGGCTCAAGGAGGGCACAGCAGGCTTGGTTTATCTGCAACTATGCACATGCATTAAGTGAGCACCAAGAGTGGGCTAAGTACAGGACCATCTCTCTTTACAGTGCTTCAGTCAAATAACATAATTTAAAAAAGCCAAACCAACCCAAAAAGGAAAAAAAAAAAAAAGCCAAAACAAAACCACCACCACTAAATATGACAAAAAAATCACCCCCCAAACTTCAAATCATATACAAGAATAGAATTTCACTATTTTCACCATTTTTTTCCTGTTCCTGAAAAGGTGTTTTTTTCAGTGACGACGGACAAGTGTGTGTTCATGTCAGGATAGACTCTAAACAAAGTACTGAATTTCTTTCTTGGAGAAAATAAACAGTCACGATCTGTATTTCTCACTTTGAAAAGCAAGTCCATCTGATGTCCAATGGCTACACTTCAAAGACATCCCTCATGAACCTTTTTCCATGTGGCTTCATGTGTGGCATTACAAAGATGAATAGGCCAGATCTTAAGAAGTGGGAAACAGTGCCTTAAAATTTACTCTGTGAGCAGAGATTTATGGAAGATCAGAAGACTTTATAAAGTAAATAATGTACGTTTCACAAATATATACAATGCACAGACTGTTTAGCAAGAAACTTGAAACGGCTGTCTTGGAAACATTCCAGTTTCTCAAGTAATCTGGTTATCAGGTTTTAAAAAAGATCCAATATATAGGATGCTGATAAAACCAGACTAAATATAGTTTTTCCAGAAGGAGCAGGGTGTTAATTTTTAAAGTAATTAACAAACACTCCTTTAACTTGCAAGTTGTTCCAAGTAACTTAGAGGGGGAAGGAAAAAAAGTAATCTAATTTGGAAATCTGCTTGCAATACGTATATGCATAAATCCATTTTAAAACAGGCCTGGATGATGGATAGCAGTGCAGATACCCCCAAAAACCCTCTAAATTATCTACCTCAGGTCATCGCATCAACCACTAACCTGTGCTGAGGGACAGGGGTGCCAGGGCTGGGACCCTTTTAACCCGTCCAGGCCTCTCAGGCAAAACAGGGCTTCTCTGCGTTAATTCTCCATTTCTCATTAAAAATCAGAGTTAAAAAGTTGTGTGATGACAACAATAACAACTTGATATTCTGTGTGTGTATTTACAATTTCTCTGATTTTTCTTTATAGTTATAGTTTAACCTGGATTATTATTACCTTTTTTTCAAAAATCAGATATTAAAATCACCCCAAATGTGGACCTTCTTTGGAACTCAAATACAGAGATTTGTTAAAATAACCTCTTATTTTCTGCATGTCAGCAACAACAATAGGAAAAGGTATGGGAGACTGACAAAGCTGAAAAGGAAATAGAAGTTGGAGGGAACAGGGTGAAATTTTTAAATATCAGAATACTTTTTAACAAGGTTCTCTCAATGAAATGACACAACTCCAAGACAGCAAAATATTTTGCTTGGAAATGAAGAAAACTGAGGAAAAAAAGAGCTTAAAAAATAACTTAAACATGGAAACCATTTTAAATGAAACTAAAAATATCCTTCTTACCTCAAATAATTGAAAAAGTTTGACTTAAAATTTCAGACAGCCCTTAGGAGCAATGACAGAACTTTTGGAAAATGCCTATTCTGGAAAGACCTTCAATAGTTTTCTTCCTTGTCGCCTTTCTCTTGACTTGTAGGATTATTTTTTTTCTAGTTTTGCCTCTTTTTTCATAGGTGTTGAATTTAGGATGTCAGTCTATTTTGCAGGCCTCTCACGAATTTAAAGCTTTTGAGAGATAACTTATTTCACCTTGTTGTAGTGTTCAAAAAGACCAATGTGATTTAATTTAAGTGCACAGGCACTTTGGATAATCAAAGGAAGAAGAGATGTGTTATAAAATGGTTACTTACTAAGACAGCTACTCCTAAGCCAACTTGCTTATCTATGGGCCTCTATATCAAATTTACATGAGATGAAAACTGGTTTTAAATGTAAAGCCCCAGTTCTTCAATCAATTCTGATTATCAGTCTCTTGAGTATAACACCAAGTGTTGTTAATTGCCTAATCTAATCAGCTCTGTGCAATAGCACTGATTCACAGTAGCTGAGGATCTGACTCATTCTCCTTTACTTACATTAAATACCTCCATGTCCCATGACTTCTGAACAACTGCAAGTATGACATAATCATGTTTCTCTGGAACAGCTATTCTGCTTGGAATGCTAACTCTTTGGATAAGTATGCTGTTAGGTTTAGGATTGTGGACAACACAGACGGATCATTCATCACTTTAATAATACATCCTAATTCTTGCCTAGGAAAAAGTGATAGTTCCAGTGCTAACTCACTGAATTTGCATTTACATGTCATATACTCTTTAGTTAAACCTTGGCAGGAAATTCCTAAATGAGTGAAGAATAAGTATTTAGACTTGGCCCAACTTTATAAGTAATTTATTTTTTATTTAGTCTTATATGGAGCAGCTGAGGGTACTGGGGCTGTTTAGCCTGGAGAAAAAAGAAGCTCAGAGTAGATCTTAACACTCTCTACAACTCCCTGAAAGGAGGCTGCAGCCAGGTGGGGTCCATCTCCTCTCAGGTAACAGGAGACAAGACAAGAAGAAATTATCTTAAGTTGTGCCAGGGAATGTTTAGATTGAATACCAGGAAAAATTTCTTCACTGAAAGGGTGGAATAGGCTACCCTGGGAGTCACCATTACTGGTAATGTTCAAGAAATATGTAGATGTGGCACTTGTGGACATGTTTTAGTGGTGGACTGGGCAGTGCTGGGTTAATGGCTGGACTCAATCTTAGAGGTGTTTTCTAATCTTAACGATTCTATGATTTTGTGCCTCCAACAGTTTCCAAGTAGACACCCCGAGGAAGCTCATGATCCTAATTTTTATGTTATCAAATGAACAAACATATCACTTCTAAGACAGATAGTAAATTTTTAACTGTCATAACATAAAAAATCAAGAGACCAAAGAGCTTTATCAAAGATACAGAGGCACTACACTGAGAGCCAAAATTAAGTCTTCTGCAAATCTTAGGTGCATCAGGTACATCAGCGTATTATTTAACTTGTTTTTTTTCTTTGAGACTAAAATGTTCAGTTTTAACTTTACAGTCATAAGAAAGACAGAATTGATGGTGCAAAGAGTTAAGGAAGCAGCATAATCTTAAAAAAGGTCATATTTTTGCAATGCTATAATAGTTCAGATCATAATAAATTCCATCTGGTCTTTTGGAAAACTACATCACTACTAAAACTCAAAATAGCCAGATAGAAAGAATGGACTATGGGGTGTTAGTGAAAACACAGCTCAAAAGTTTGGGACCACGTTTGATCTCTGATATGATTTGTGACGTTTATGGACCTGCACAGTAGCTCTTGTTCAGCACTACATGGTATAACACACCTGGGTGCCTGACAATAGGGCACGGCCCCAGGCATGCAAAACAAGACACCCATTTCCCCAAATGTTTGCATTTCTGCCTGTAGTGTATTTTTTCAGGAAAATACTCAGACAAGTATACAGACACTTTCACAGAAAGCTGTTTTCCCCTCCAGTGAGTGCACATACCTGAAAGTAAAAGTTGACATGGTTAAAGTATGAGAGAGATTATTTGCAAAGACTTATTAAGGAACAAAAGGCATAGTGCAGGATTTTCAAAGTAATATATGCTTGCTGGTTGTCTCATTAAAAAACATGTATAAATTTATAAATTCATTAAATCTATGAAAAAATAACCTTTTTAACACTAGTGATTCAGAAGAAAATTACATTCATGTGCTGTTATATACATTACATAAATAAGTTCTTAGCATGGCTTATACATGTTAGCAGTATATGAGGTGAAGTGAAAAAAAAACCACTATATTTCAAAGAAGTGAGAAATACATCTTGTTTCCAGTTGTTAAAAGTGGAAAATTATCACTAATTTAAGTCTTTCAACCCAATGTCAGATATTTTTTTGACATTTCTTCATCTGGCTTAACATCATATTTAGTTTAGTGACTTTATTCCTTATTTTATTCTTTCATTAATTGCACAATGATGTAGTTATCATGGGCCAGATTCAACAGAGATGTAAACCAGTGTCATCAGTAGCATTATAACAGCTTGTATTTGGCTGCTTGTGATCATACTAAAGGTTGCCCTTGAAGTAGGTTGAAGCAAAACATGCTAGCCAAAATACATATTTTTCTAGGACTGATGCTAAAAAAATAAGGAAACTCCAGTCTGGAAATGTTTTTATTTCAGCATATCTTTGGCATGTCTTTCCTTCTACCTTCTCTCCCCTTGCAAATTATCACTGCATATCATCTCTGAGCAAAACAGTAAAACAGTTCAAGCATATTTCAATATGTAATATGTAGGAATTGGGGAAAAAAGTGAGCCACAAGTATTTTCATTTTCTGTGTCTTTAGTGTTTCTTTCTTCTCTAATTGCATGTTTTTGTGAAATAAATACAAGGGTAAATTCATGGTCATATTCTGTTAATAGTTATCCAGTGCAAACTCCACTGACTGCAAGGGGGCACACTCAATGGCAAGCAGAATGTCAGAATACTATAAGGAAAGTAACAGGTATATGTAGAAAACATCTTTAGTGAAATCCCTTATGGAATAAGAGGTGTGGTCTGTAGGATGTAAAAATATGAGGCTATGGAAAACAGAGTCAAGAGTTTTACACAAGACAAATCTTCCCCTGTAGAAGCCTGAATTATCTTGATTTTTTCAATAACCTTGAGTAATGTCGATAGAATCAAAATCTAAATTTAACTTTAAAGATGTTTGGTTTCATTTTCATCTTTTGTCTCTGTCTCTTTTTCCCACGAGTATCATAACCACTGAAAAAAGGGATCTGTTTTGAAGGAAAGTGTGCCCCTTGTAGCAACCTGAGGACCAGCTTTCCAGCCAAGACAAAATCACTCAAATTATCTGTCAATAAAGATTAATTCATTTGCATGGACTGAATAGCTGGCCCTTCTCTAAGATCTGAAAGACAACCTGGTGAGTTATCGTGTGAGAACGTTCTGCCATGGCTGGTGCAAAGCTGTGCATATGTCAAACACATTGGGGTAATACGTGCCCTCGTGGTTGTCTCCACTGAAATATCTCCCACCAACTTTAATGCAAGCTGTATGTGAGATCTGGATGTTGCACTGCTGGCTGTAAACACAACAGAAGAGAATCAGACTGCAGTGCTGCTTGATATAAATCCTTACGTCATTTTCCATCTCTCTTCATTGTTTCCATCTATCTGTTGAAGACAGTTACTAATTTCAATATTGCTGGGTAATAAACAATGGACAGTTTTTGGTCACTCCAAAGTCACATAGATTAATGCTACTGGTAATAAGAGAATTTAAGATAATAGGAAGTTAATATAAATTGCCACAAAATACTGACAACTACTAGAAGAATAGGAAAAACTATCATGGTTTTGTATATGTGGGATAAATGTAAGGTCCCTCAACTTTTTGAAATCAAATTAAAGGAAAAATAGTATAACTAGAGTGATATCTGATAAAGGAGTAATAACAAATAATTGCTTATTTGTTTTTAGAAGTCTCCTGAGGGAAGCAGACAGTTGATTTTTTTTTTTTTTTCTTTCAAAGTTTCTCACTGGAAAGGTTGCAATGAATTAAATGGGTCAAAGATGAAGTCTCATTTTTGCTGTCATGAGTCTCAGAAAAAAGTATGCATGATCTAAAAAGCAGAAATAAATTTTAATTTTCCACACTAGTTTGTGGGTTTATTTGTTTCAACCCATTTGCCAGGGGAAACAAAAATGAAGGTGGCACAGAACAGTGACCCAAACAAATTACACTAATACTGGCAACTGAAAGGAAAAAAAATAAATAAAATTAATGGAAAGGAAAGATGGAGAAAGACCTGTACAAAAAGGGAAGAGTTTTGAAGGGAAAAGCTATGAAATAAATAGATCTATTCGGTGACCTCAAAGACCCCTTGTAAATGTGGGAAGAAATCTCAACAAGAATCAGATAGTTTGTTCTGACATCAGAAGATGGTGATCATTAATTAAAAACATTCTGCCAACCCAGAAAAAAATTACTTTTGAGGAAGGAAGAGCTAAGAAATCTGGGCTTGGGTGTGTGTTTTTTTTCCCCCCAAGAATGAAAGTAATTGTGATGGAGATTGGAGATCCAAAAAGACTCTGCAATACATTGTAGAGCTGTTCTGGTGTTGTTACAGAGGCAATAGACCAGGAGAATGAATGGATGAATGGCTGGGTATAAAATTCTGCAATGACTCAGATGGAATGTCAAACACCAATATTCAGAAGTTAGCTGATGACTTGGAAAAATATGGGGTAATAATTTGAAGCCATCCGGATTTGTCTACTGTTTATAGGAAACTTAGTGGCAAAGCTTGCAGTAGCGTTCAGCTTTCCTTCTGTAACTGCCTGATGGTTCTTTCCTTCAACTTTTCCACCTCCTCATTCTGGTTCTTTCCTCTGAAGCTCTCCCAGTACTACTGACCTGAAAGCTGCTGCTGCAGCAGCCAGAGGAAGTACCTAGACATCCAGCACTGCTTCCTAAACTAGGCAAGGAGCCACTTTAACACCAAGATGGTCTGGGATAAAGGGAATAGAGTGGCTTTTTAGAAACATCATCTTCACCTCACACCTCAGCTGCAATGAGTTCAAGCTGGGCTTGGATCAAATGCTGACACACAGGACATGATTCTCAGCTTGTGTAAGTTGGCAAAAGCCCGTTGACATCAGTGGATCTATACTGATTTAAACCAGCTGAGGATCTGTCAGGGTTTTCAGTTTGTCTCCCTTAAGTTGTGCTTGTTTTAATTACTATGTGTGATACATTGATATGCCTTAGATGGACTGGTTTCAGCTAGATGAGGAGATAACCATGTGGTAACCATGAGAATGCAGTCAGGTTCCTGAGAAGATGTACTTTCAAGATACCCTCACTTCTGTTGCACATCAATTTCTTTTAAATCCTTTTCTACTTCACATACACAGAGCAATGAAGAAAAGACTGAAAACTGCCTGCATTTATTAGATGCCGGTGCCATTTGGGATATTTTCTGACTGCTTTCAAATACTTCTCCCAACTACCTTGGCCAATTTCTGCAGCAGAAGAGCATGTTCTTCTAATCCAGGAATTCATTACTGCATGTTTACTGTTGAACTAATCTACCGTCATTCTAAAAATATTTTTCCCCTCCTGAGATAGCTGCCTCAACCTGGAGAAAGAATCAGTGATTTGCTAATGGTACAGCACATAAGATTCATTTATGTTGATCTTTACCTTCTAAGATGTATTACAGCTATAGCTCTTGCTGTATCTGTATTTAATGCAAAATGAATTATACCAATGTAAATGCATGTTATTCATTTTAATGAGGGCCAGGAGATTTACTGTGGGATTAAAAAATGGGTTTGCTGTAAGTCAACGTTTAGAAATCTTCAAAGAATTGTGCATAAGTATTAAAAATACACAAATAAATCTTATTAGAGTCATCCTCTAGGCAAGAAAACAGATGCAGAGTTTGGAGCCTGGGCTGGTAAAGGGAGGAGACGCATCCAATTTGGGCATCACATTGCCTCACTGCTGGGTGTTGGCCTCAAGGAGCTAAACCACAGTGCCCTGAGTTGGGTACCAAACTTGAGAGTACAGAACACAGGAGAATGAGGTATGTCATTAGAGCAATGCAGTACCTACACAGTAAAAGGAAAGATTCTCAGGAGTAGCCTATCGAAAACAGCAATCACAAGCTTGCACCTGAGTGCTCTGCCACCACCCAATCTGTGGTGTGCAGAGCTGGGATAGAGCTGCTTGTATTCACTTGAAACCTCAGCTCCATGAAAATTTGGGGGGGAAACTAAAAATAAAGCCCATCTCTTTTAAATCATACCATGCCATCTTTCTGCCAGCATTTTCATAACAGGTGAGTGTTCATGCAACTCTCCAAAAAAAAGGGAGGACCTTATGGTTTCACAGTTTCTTTCATGGGTGATTTCAACTTACATCTGAGTTCAATTTCCTGCTCTGTTAGCTGTTTATGCAGTTTACATTAAACAGTCGTTGGAATGGGCGGGGTGGGGGGGAAGAAACAAAAAAGAAAGAAGAGTTTAGAAACTAAGTCTTCTCTGTGCCCCAAATTTGCAATACAAAGTAACTTCCATTTCACTTGTGCTTATCTTTGACCTGTCAATTGCACACTGGGCCAACTGGAAAACAATGGTTATCCCTTTCCAAAATAGCTAATCTGCCACTGTGGGTAAGGCAATGTTCTGGAAAGAAGTTTTGAATCCCTAATGTTAAAACGGACCTGGAAACCAGGTTTTGTACGTGTCAGGAAGCAAACTAACCCTTGGCATCATGACCTCCTCCTTCTCAGTGCTTTAAAAGAAGGATCCATCCCTGCTGAACAGAAGATGTTTTGGGCTCCCATTTCTATATTCTGTTTAACAACTGCTTAATGTAAAATGTTTAAACAGGGACTAAGGCAGGAAACAAAATAAAATTCTTCATTTTCAGCTGAAAGACTAAACTTCTTTTAGTGTTTTGCTTGCTGAGCTCATAAATCTTTCATTCCTTTGCTTAATAGCATAATACTAAAAGGAGGGATGCAAGAGTGTCTGACTGTTCCCAGCTCAGCCACAGCATTAAGGAACTTTCCTAGGATGGATAATTTCTGAATTTGGATCCTTTCAGACTGAACAGGAAATGAAACCCAGCTCTACATATTCTACAGACAGTGCTCTCACCATTAAGGTATGGCATAAACTCTGATCAATATCTTTCTGGTAGACATACTTTTTTTCCAAAACAAGTGGTGGCATGAAGCAAATTTGACCAGGATCTCAACACCAAAGGCTCATCTCTGAAAATGTATTTGTATCCATTTTTCTGGATCACAATCAATGAACAACTCTGCTCAGTCCTGCCAAAACAAACAAATCGGAGAATGCATTTTAAATTTATAGCAACATAACAAAGACACCTTGGAGGGAAGAGACAGTAAGGATTTTGTCACTGGTCCTAGTTAACAAACAAGTTTTTCAGTCCAAATTCCATTTCAGACTGTTAATTCTTTCTCCAGACTCCTTTTTTCTTCTTCTGCCTTTAAAGTCTGATAATTTTAACCCATTTGCTATTTTCCTGGAGAAAGTTGAAAAAAAGTGTTTCACTTCAGTGATGCAAATGATTGCCTGGCTCTCAGGCTAACAAGGAAACAGGACCAGAAAAGCAGTTTATGTAAAAATGCACAAGAATTCAGCAGTGAAGGGACCACCTGACACATGTAGCATTTCCGAGTGCAAAACCAATACTGGCCTGATTTTCATAGCACTTCAGGAAGAGAAGCTCAATATTTTTTAAAATGTACCTGGCTACTTAGCGGCCTAAATGTCTGCAGGCCCCATTTAAAAAAAAAAAAAAATTGGCATTGCTGTGTAAACTGGTGAACCTCATATATCACTGGAAAAACATTTTGCTGTCATATTGGAAGGAAAGAGAAGAATGTTTTTTCCCTTCCAGCCTTTTAAGAATAACATGTATCTTTTGCTAGTGAAACTAAAAGAATCATAGAACTGGTTGAGATTGGAAGTGAATTCTGGAGAGCATCTTGTCCAACACCCTGCTCAAAAAAGGTTGCTCAGGCCTGTGTCTAGTACCGTCTGAGTATTTCCAAGAATGGAGACTCCACAGTTTCTCTGAACATTTAGTTCCAGAGTTAACCGCTCTCAAAGAAAAAGGTTAGAGGTTTTTTTTATTTTTAGATAAAATTTCCTGTATGTCACTCTGCAACCATGGCCTCTTGTCTCTTCACTGCACACCACTAGGAAGAGTTTTCCTCCCTCTTTCCAACTCTCTTCCCCCCATGAGTTGTTTACATGCATTGATAAGATCCCCTTGAGCCTTTTCTTCTCCAGGCTAAACATTCCCAGCTCTCTCAGACTCTGGTACCTTAATCCTTTTCATGGCCCTTTGCAGGCTCCAGTAAGTCCATGTCTGTCTTGCACTGCGGCACAGGATGGAATCCAACACCCCAGATGTGTCTTGTCAGTGGTGGGCTGAGGTGAAGAATCAGCCCCCTTGATCTTCTGGCAATACTTTGCCTAATGCAGCCCAGGATTCCACCAGCCTTTTTCACAGGGGCACAGTGCTGGTGAATGGTTAACCTGGTGTCTGGTGGGACTTTCAGGTCCTTCTTGGGAAAGCTCCTTTCCAGCTAGTTTGTCCCCTTGTGCTGATGCCTGGGGTTATTCCTGCCCAGGGGCAGGTGAGAGCAAGTCCTTTGGAAGCTGCTGGTTGAACAAAGGCTGAAGACAACACACTGAGCAAAGTCTTGATATTTTGGCTTACAGAGGAGAAGTTTATATAGCAGACCAGGTAGAAAAATAGTTTTACTTTAGAAAAATGAACAAATGATTGTAACTGCACAACTAATCATCCAATTACTGCCAACCTAAGTTTAAGATCTCAATGAGTGAAGGACTAGAGTATTAGTCTAATACGCGAAATTGCCTGATCCTTCAATAAAGTATCTTTTTGGAAAATGACTATTTCTTGTAAAGCAATTGTCCAAAAATCTTCAACTACACATAATAAATAACTGATACTTGGCAGATTTGACTGTACATGTTGTTGTCATAAGTGTATTTTAAGACTGGTAAATTAGCAGATGTTCTAGATAGTTACTCCTTTTAATCCATCTCATTTAAATTCTCTATTCTCAAGTGAATAATTAGCATTCAAAATCTCATTTGCCCTTTTTATATGGGTTTAATGAGATCCATATAAATCGATGTTATATATTCATCTTGATTTTAAAATGGCTTTATTGTTATTTTTTATATTATTAAAGATTGATAATGACATATAATCAATACATTACCTATTCTGGAGTACGTAAGAGTTAAAAATGTCCTTTATCACAAAGCCATAGCTGTGTGACATGTCTTAGAATTGGTCCAGTTAAGACAGCTTTGAGAAACAGAACCAGACATCAATCATTTAAAATTATTTCTTCCCATCCACTTATTATCAACACAAAGCATTTGGAAATCTCAACACTGAAATGCTTTCTTATGAATTTTTCCATTAATCCAACTTCCCTCCACACAGATATATAATACTGGGACTTGACAGCTGGCCTGTTGGCACCAATTGCTTAGACTCCTTGAGGGGAAAATAAACCTTTTAAAAAACCCTTGGATTTTTGCAAATGCGTTTTAAAAACAAAAGATCTGTCAAATTCTGAGCCTAAGAGCTTTGCCAGTACAGCTTGCAGCATTCAGCTTTAGTATCCTCTGGTTTACATCTGTATAGCTAAGAGAAATCATAGGAGGTCACCTTAATATTTTCAGGTTAGTGTCTGCTCTTGAGTCAGGAGGGTCTAAATTCACAATATTTCAGGTGTAATGTTTTATTTACTCTTTACCCTAGATGCTAATTTGTTTCATGCTACGTTGTTTGTGAAAACTGAGGTTGTGTTCCGTTGTTTGTACATAGTCATCTTGTAGTCTGAGACTCCACAGAATGGACGTGACAAAGGACTTTGTACTTCTGGAGAGGCATCTGGAATCATGAAGGTTTCCTCAAGCCCTTTCTGTAATTGCACATTAGGTGCTTAGGTGTACAACCAAAGCAAGCCTGAATTCAAGGTGAGTCTGTACATTTCTCTGCAGGTTGTTGCGTTCCCAGAAATCAAGCACAGAGCTCTGAGTTTTTTTGGTCTTTCAGCCATAAGATATTGACAATTTATTTTCAACCTCTTCCTAACAAAAATGCTCAGAGTAGGGACAGTTTGTGATTCAATGAAATATTTATTCAGTGTGTACAGCCAAAGGAAAATAATTTCCTTCCTTATCTGCAATGAAAACTGCATGTCTGCAGCTTATAAAAGTGATTTCTTACACCCTTTTCCATTTTATCACAAAACAGCCCAACACAGTCTTTACCTGATCTAAAGCCACTATAAGTCTATATTTAATAATTTAGTGGTATATGCTGTTCTAACTTTACTGCTTCTTTCAGCAGCAAAGATATGATTGCCATTTTTATACAACAGCAGTAGGTTACATCACAAGTAATGGTGTAGGAATCATTTGTGGGACTGACTTCTTGGCTGCTGTAACATGACCCACGACAAGTTTAAAACGTGAGGAGCTGGCAGCAATTGCAAAGGAGGACACCACTCAGCAAAAAGGTGTGGTGAATTCTAGCCCCAAGTGGATTGCCTGGAAAGTTCATCCAAACGCTTACATCAACATATGTGTAACTAAGGAGATCCTTGTAAACAAGCCATAAACGAGGCATAAAGTCACTCTGAGTAAAAAGATAATCTCAAAGAATAAATGGAATTACTGAACAGAAAGCAGGACATGGATACTATAAAACTCTGATAAGGAGCTGTTGATGTGGGAACACTGTAAGAGTCAACATTAATGAAAATTCTGGAAAGAGACTGTCTTAACTCACAAATTAAAAAAAAAAATGTATTTTTAAACATCAGAGGGAGGCTTATAAGTATGAAGTAGAAAGAAGACAATAATTAGAACAAGTTTTTCATTTTCTGATAACGCATTATTTGTCAGTCTAAAGGACTCCCTCATGCTCTGTTAGTTCATGTCTGGTTTATGTCTGCTCAAGCAAAATCAGTGGACAAATGTCTGAACTGGTGTGAAATTAGTTTAGAGAAAATTAATTGGGGACAAACCACTTGACATTACTGAGGATACTGCCTCCTAGGAGATTGATATTCTGATATACACTATGAAAAAAAGGGGCACAACAAGACTTTCTGTTTAGTAATATCTGGTAATGTTAAGAACTTAAACCAGCCAAAAATTAGCTCTAATGGTAAAACATAGTCCATACTGTTACAAATTCACAGACTGGCTAGATTAACCTAAACTCTTAAGACACATGTAACTGTCATAACAAGTCCATCCTGACTATGAGTCTTTAGTTTAATAAATCAGGGAGTGCCTTTTCCCTCCATTTTCACACTCCCTGCACATATACAAAACCTGCTGTGACTGGGGGGCTGCTGTGCAGCCACATCAGAATGCACCAGTAGTTCTGCTCCTTACCAAGAGTAGCCAGGACAGTAAATCTGCTCCAGGCTGGATGACGTTGTTCTGCTGCTGATGGCTTTTGCAGATACATAAATGAAAATTATTTGCTGGAATAACTTCTAGAGCTCCACAGGCCTTTCCAAATGTTATGTACTTAGTGCTACCAGTGGAGAACTTGTACTTATATGACCTTTAGAGATACTTTTCCTCTCCCTGTTTGGCTAGGGCATAATAGATCTCTAATTGTTTAATCAACACATTTCTTTAGATTTTTTTGCCCTAGTCTGCAATTATTTTGCTGACACTTGACTGTGTTTTATAACTTACAAAAAATAACAGTGTTTTTCAGCACTATAAATGCCCTCATAACGTTTAAACAGGTACAAGCAACAACTCACCTATTATGTACATCACATAAAATCCTATAAACTAAATAATGATGTCAAGATTTCTGTAGTTAATCAAGTATAAATGTTGGCTTCCAAACTTTGTTCATCAGTAAGAATGATTTTAGTTATGGTCTATTTTGTGAGTTTTACTCCAGTTGAACTCTAAGCCATTTCAAGAGATCTGAACATTTTAATCCTAGGAAATTTTGTAGAAACTTTGTTCAAACTGCTTATCAGGAAAGTATTCTTAAATTATCATCCACTATCTATGCTCCAGTTCTAAATAAACAACTGTATAATAAGAACCAAAGACCAAAATGAAAACAAAATTTCAATGTGTATAACACAATTGCTTGCAAAATGATAGACTATGTTAGATTTTTAATTATTTAAATGGACCTTGTTCCTCCCAATGAATACAATTGCAGTTTCATTGTGTTCTAGATAACAACATTACCATAAACAATAGACTCATTGTGCTTCAGGATAGCTGAACAGGATACATAACTGAACTATAAAATATAGGAAGACTTAAACCCAAAACTGATTATCTACACTGAGACAGATATATTGTGAACTCTGATGCTCTTACTAAAGACTAGAAAATTCTCATGGATTTCCAAGTTAGGGGAAGTAGTATATACATATCAGAGCTGCTATGATACCAGAGTATGTACATATCAGAGCTGCTATAATACTGTGAGGCTATAGTGTACTTATTCTTTGTTGAGTCAACTCTGAAGTCTGCAAATTAACTGAAATGTTTCTGTCCTACCAGAGTGACAGTCTGATGAGGATGGGCCTTCATCCTTGTGAAAACTGCTGTGTTAGAAAAGTACATATAAATGCCATTCATGGGTAAATCAAGGAAGCTGTTGCTCAAGGCAAATATATATCTACAATGTGCTGGACAGATGAGGACAAACCTTTGAAAATAAATGATTTTAAAAGTTTTTATTTTCCAGACATATACTAAGCTGCCCTTGGGACAGGAAGTCTTACAATATGATCTATTCTATTTTAACCTCAGTCTTACAATATGATCTATTCTACTTTCACCTCCTCCACTTGAGGATTTAGAGTAGGCTGTCCCCTCCATAGCAATAATATCTGTACACCAGGAGACAGCCGTCCCATGGGGAGATAATTTTGACACAGTGACATAAAGCACACTTCATGTTCAGTGACCCTTCAGGGTTATTTCAGTGTGCTCCCTGCCTCACCTTTCTATGGCTCTCCTCCCTTTTGGCTGCTGTTGTCATTCCCAGCCCCTTGCTGGAACAGCTTGTCAAGGGATTTCCTGTGGTACAGAGGAATAGCTCATTCTAAAGGTCAAGCACAGCCCTGAACGCTCTCATCTGCTGCAATGAAAACCACTGGGCTAAAATCAGCATTTTTTTAAAACTCCTGTGCAGCTACCATCTTCTTCTGAAGATGCCAGAAGACCTTCAGCAGCTAAATGTAATGGATTAAAATTTCCAGGCTCTGAAACTTCTACCTGAAAGTGTTTTATCCCTGGCACTTTTATCACTGAGCAACTTGATCCTTGCATGTAAATACTACTCTGGATGCACTAAGCAGGCATTGCTTTGTCTACCTCATCTGATCCATTCAGTCTAGAATCAGAGAGAAGGAGAAAAAGTGCTTGGAGAAAGGGCTGGGACTAGGGAGCCTGAATTTCAGTATCTGTGTCAAGTTCTATCAAAAGCATATGCACAGCTGCACTAATTCAAATGAGAGGTTCATCTCCACTTTTCCCGAGAGCCTTAGGGGCCAGGAGTAGGATGCAAAATAAGGGTTTAAGGCAATGTCATGTCCAGTGCTTACAGAACTGTATCCTCTCCCTGCTGATTCAGTCTTGGCACAGGCCATATATTGAAAGTTGATCCTTGTCTATATTTCCTGCATCAGCAACAGATTTAAGAAGCATGACTAAGCTATTGTTCTTCTCCTCATGCGGACAATTATTGGCTGGCCTGAGTGTGCAGGACCCACATCTTCTCTGATGTGTTCTTGAAATGCTCAGTGCAGACTGTGCTGGAGCCTATAACAGCATCTCCACTACTGTAAACACTAGTGAACTGTGTACACAATTTGGAATTTGTTTGCCTGCTGATTAAGCCTAGGACTTCATTCTGGATAGTTTTCACACAAAGTCTCATCCTAAAGGGAATAATTTATAAAATTGGCACAAACATGAATTAAATTGAATAGTAGAATGAGTGTGCAATGAGGAGCACGGATCCCACCCCCTGCTTCTCAGTGGATGGGGTATGCTGATAGCAGATCATTTTCCCTAGAATGCACCCTCCACAATTTTTCCCTGCACCCTGCCTCAGAAGAAGAAGAAAATTACATCTATGCCATGATCAGAATGGCTCCATGAGCCCCTACAGCTACAGGGAGTACGATATGATCTCTCACAACAGCAGCAGTCCTCAAATTGCTCAAAACCCCACCAGTTCCAGTGCCACCTCCCTGGCCAGCAGTACCCAGACTAACCCTCTGTGCAGTCATGTGCAGCAGGGATCAAGGGCTTTGGGTACACCCAAGGCCTCCCAGCTGCAGCATGGCATTCCCAGCACCTGCAGAAGGGGCTCCTCCCTCCCCTGAGTTTCTCTGAAGCCCTTGGAAGAAGAACACTTGAAAAGGTCTCTCAAGTTTCATCACCAGTTGGCTGGTGCACTTCCAACAGCCAAACCCAAGGACCAGTGTTTGTAAGCAGATGCCAGGGAAGAGGAAGCAGGCAGCCAAAACCATAGGATCCTTCTTTTATCATATTTTTAAGTCTTCCTGTTCTTTTGAGTATAAGGAATTTCCAAAGCCTAGTGTGGTTTTTCCGTTTGGTAACCTCCAGCAGATTTCTAAATATATGACTGATTTTTATTAAACCCACACAGACTTCTTGTCTATTTAACATCCTTTGGCAAGGATTTTTGCAGAACTGCTACCCACTGTCAGAGAACCATCTCCTTTTGTTTCTATTAAATCTCTGGCTGCATTTGATAGGCCCTCATTTTTGTGCTGAAAATCAGTGAATAACTGTTGCCCTCTCCATATGATTTTACATTGCTTTTGATTATTTTATCTTCTTGCCTGAATACTTGATGTTAAGCAGCTGCTGGAGAAATTTTCTCCATGGGGAACCTGGGTTGTCACAATCATGGATGCTGATACAAGAGTCAGTTTGCTTTGCTGTTTAACTGCTGTTGTGAATCTCTGCTCAAGTGGACTCCTTGATGATCATGTTTCTGCAAGTTATATGGTACTAGATAATGTTTGTATATCCTCAAGGTTTCAATTCAAGTTATGAAAGAACTTCTTAACTTTAATTTGCATGCTTGTAATAAAACATCCCAATCCCTGAGTTTAGGATTATCAACAGAGAACAAAGCAACAGGTGAGCTGTGGCCTCTTTCAGCCTCATGTGGGATTACTCTATTCACAGCAATTGCTTACCTTTTTCCCTACTTAAATCAAATGTTACACATAAATGCTAAATATTCCATATTGCTAACTTGGGGATGGTAAAAATAACAGTAATTAATGTCTCTTTATTCTCCCTCTTTGTACTTCAGTACAGTTGGAAGGACAACAGGGAGAAAATAACACAGCAAACTCCTAAAACAACCAAAGAGCTAAAGATATAAGATAGTTATTTGGATCTGTCCCAGGCAAAGTTCAGATAGAAGAGAAAAGAGATATAAATTCAGGCTTTGAAGATGAGAATGCTCAGTTCAGCCTATGAAAAATCAGGCTGATATAAAATGGCATTTTCAAAGGTCTCATTACAGAAAATCAGAGAAAAAGAGCTGACATGGCTTACCATGTGTGTACAATGAAGGAACTAGACAGCAAAAATTTAGTAATCACACTTCAGCAACCTGGCGTTCCAAAGAAGAGGATGTGAGATAAGTTGAGGTCTCCCTCCCCTTAAAAAGTAACACAACAATTAGAGAAATTATTTGAGAGGAGACACAATGTTTATGCTTCCTCTATTTTGAGGTGATGAAGATACCCCAAAACTTACATCTACAGTGACAAAGCCATCATGTGCCCATGAGCTGTCATAAAATAACTCACACAACCAAATCCCTGGCAGGAGCAGATGAATTTTTGGCTCAGGCCAAGGAATGCTTCTGTGAACAATGCCCAGATCTGATTCAGGAGCTAACACAGACCAATAGATTGTACTGTTGTGGCTACTTTTTTGTGGTGGGGAGGAGGGTTTAGCTGAAATGTCATATGCCAGTTAATCCTAGGATCACCGAATGGTTTGTGGCTTGTTTTGCTTACTACTAAATATGCAACCACAAAAACTGGGAGTAATACACATAAGCTCCAGAGAGAGGTAAAATTTCAGACAACAGACTGCTTGTATTTCTAATATATTTCCTGTTGCCTAGATCTCCCAATCAACTAGGTTTGCTCAGGGGACTGGCTGGGTTACTTTTCTGAAGCTTAGCATAATCTTTTTCTTTTTTCTTGCTGTTGCAAATAAAACCTTGGCACCTAGCACAGCAATCTGGATTCCATTCTGAGAGCAAATCTAAGCTCTTTTTGGTTCTAGCCTTACTGTAACACCAGAGAGGAAGAGAAACAGGGAAGATGCCATCATACAGTAGGGAAAACCAAGAAACTAGAGAGCATAATATGTTCCTCCTACTTTATATATCTCCATGTTGTCTTTTTTGTGCAAGCTCAAGGTTAGGAAAGACACAAAATCCCAAGCTCAGAAACAAGAAACATCAAAAATAAAGCCATCCTAAACCTCTGTTATGTTCAGTGATACTTTGTGGAGAACTGGGGATGTGAAAGGAATCAAAAGATGTAGGCTTTCCTCTATCCCAGATGACATGAGTAAGAAGAGATGTTAAAATGTGGAGGAGATGCTTCCATTGTAGCTTTGATCTCAACTAGAATAATTTTGTCTTTGGCTTAAAATACATTTGCAAATACAAATACAAAAGAGATGAACTAGTTTAGAATAGTTTAGACTAGTTCTAACACTGGGGAAAGGATTTGAGTTTAGGTCTTTCTTTATCTATTGTGGCAATAGCCTGTATGAGTTTAGACTGTCAAAGTCTTCAGATACATTTATTTGGAGGGGGGGGAAAAAGACAGAAAAAAATCAGAAATGTTTCTTTGCTATATTGAGGTCACTGACTTCTGCAAGAGTTTGGATTTAATGGAGTACACTTCCCTAGGACACCTCTGGTAATGAATAAGCTTCACTAAATTTAAGACAATTATTTTCACCATTGAGTTCATTGTATGATGAAACTTTAAGGTTCATATTCACAAAAAATATGCTTTCAACCAACAGAACAAATGGAGCAACTCTAGTTATGGAACTAAATACCAGTTGGTATAAGAGTTCCTGGCTTAAGAATATTCTACATTGGTTTACAAATAAAAAAAGAAAGCTCTTTTTTATTCAATATCCTTTTTAGTCAATGAAATTTAGATAGCAAACAGCTTGAATGTATTATGACCAATAATGGCAAATACTAAGTGCTGTGAATCAGTCTATATTATAAAGATGAAATATGAATGTAAATTTAGTTCTTTCACTGAAAAAGACACAAAAAAGGAAGGAAAGGAAGCAATCAACTTTTTGAATCTCATAGTTTTGCTCTCTAGGTCAATAAGTTTTTTACAAAGGATCTTCAGGAAACCAACACTTGAACTTTCAGCCCTCCTGGCTTGTGCAATCAAATGGGAAAAAAATCTACATTGGCAGTAGAAATGCTATTACTCATGACAGTGTGGGTGACCTAGGTAATAGGTTTTTCACAGGAGGAGGGAAAGAGGTGAGATGGGAAGTATTCAGTTTTTAAGCTGAACTTTTTCTCTCCCTTCTCTTTAGGTGATGGAAAATGTATTCTAAATATCATCTGGTAACAATATTTTATTTATAAAGTCCTCTCTAATTCCTACAACGATCTAAAGAACTCAGCTGGGGAGGGGTAGCTATATGATGCATATATGATATCTTTTCTACTAGAATTGTGATTTTGTGACCATTAACCAAATGGTTCATAGAGAAGACACTTCTAGAGAGCAAAGAAGGCTCAGTGGCATACCTCCAACCAGAGAGAAATGGATGATTAATTCTCTGAATTTTGAAAAAAAAAATTGAAGTAGAATGAAGACCTGAAGCTGACTGTGGTGTATAGTCACTACTTTCTGAAGTGCAGGGAGAAGTTATCTGTCTACATGCCCTCATTATAATTTAAGATTTATAAATTTGATGTTTGAGTGTAAAGCAGAAATCTGGAGGAATTCTCATCTCCGAAATTCAATACATGAACACATTTGAGCAAGTTCTGCATCCTATTACACATTGCTTGTTTTAATTAATGTATATCCTATTAGAAGTGAGTAGAAGGAATATTCTGACAGTTTTATTGTCTTTGGGATTATGTCAAGGGTGTAGCGTATGAAAGGCCAAGTGCTACTGACTGTACATTTCCTATTCAGATAATTTAAATGGTAGATTTGTGTTGACATACTATCTTTTGGAAAGGCACCCTATTACCTATGCCAGGTATATGAACTGTGTAGTGAGCACTACTAATCCAACACTAGCTGATGTGCATCGCTGCAGCGAAATTTATATATGTAATAATAAATTGATGGTTTGGTTTAGCCAGCAAACCCCTCTCATGTTACCCAAAGTTTGGATAGGGTGACTGCATCAGTGTTTTTGATTATGAGTCAGTGGAAATTGTATTATTTCATCTTTGTGTGTTTTTTGCAGATCAACTTGATATTCCAAGGGCCTGTGATAACTCTTACCGTAATGGTTCTTCTTTGGTGGGATAATCCAAGGTTTATGGTTTGTTGTTGGATTTGGCATGATTTTTTAGTTTAAGAAGCCCAGTCAGAGATACTATTTCAAATTTTCTGTGCTCTTTTCAGATATTTATACATTATACCTTACACTTGGACAAATATTTAAAAGTATTAAGCCCATATTACTTTTTTGCTGTTTGATAATGTGCTTTTACATATTTCTAGTCATAGTGAAAATGAAAATGAAAATGTGGGTTAACAATGGACATAATAATGGGGAAGCTCAGACTTACTCAGGTAACAGAATTTGGAACATCTTCAACAGCCTTTAACTTTGGTTCTTGGGATACTCCTACTATATTGAACTGCTTTTTATGCAACTATTTGTATTGGTCAAACTACCAGCCTTCATCTCAGCACCTTTTTTATTAATTGGTAAAGTTAGCAGAGAAGTATTGGCATGTGTAGAGGCATTTATCCCACCAATGCTGAAATAGAACAACTGCTGTTTAGAGATGAGTAACCCCCTCATCTGACTATGGTGGGAGTGCAAATTAACAGCACACACAGAGCTTCTAAAGGTAAAGCAGATAAAATTAGGTAACATGAAAGTCTGTAGCTCTTAAAAGGGAGATTTTTGTCAGGAAAAATTAGGATAGCTGATCTTACAAGGCCCAGTAGCTTTATATACAGTTTTGTGTACCTCTAGTAAGCAATTACAGCTGCAAAGGTACAAGTCAGTATTTCTGCTGCTTCTGGAGAGCTCTGGCACCAGCTTTAGAAAGGCAATATAATAGGAGAGAATGCATTTGTTACACACAAAGGTTTTATAGTATGATGGGGTTTATTTTCATAATATTCCACTGCCATCATGAAACACTGTAAGAAGTGCTCTACAGGAAGAAAATAGAGACCCTAAGCTTTACAGGATCTGTTTGGGACATCATTTGAACCATTCATTTAGTTACCAGCCTGGTCCATTTTCCTTTTTCCTAGTGGACCCTGAGGAAAAGAAAGTGCTTCAGAACATACAAATTGTTCTGGATGTCAGCTGTCACAACAGCTGTACGTCAGTCATATGGCAGGTGAGGGATTTGAACATTTTGTTCCCAGAAAACCTACTGCACCAGAACTTGTTCCAATGTGATAAAGTATTGTGTCAGAAATAAGCTTGGCAATCAGTTGAGGTTCATGGAAAATTAGAAGAAACATGAAGGTCCCCACCAGAGAGCAAGTAAATAATGAAAATAAACAACACTGAATGGGCACAGAGTTATCATTTAGGTAATGAAAGAGAAATAAAGTGAGAAACCTGTAAAAGACAATAAAATTGAAGACAAGCAGCTTCTGCCAGATTTAGTAGCAAAGGGAGAGACAGAGAAGTGTTTCATTGTAAATGTACAGGAATGATGAGCAGTGCTCTGGATGGGTCCAAGCACAGCAAGTTGCATGCCTGGAGGCGAAAGGAAAGGATGTTCAAATAATGTAAACATCCAACTGATCCTTTTAGGGGAATTAAAGATCAGTAAATTAATAGAAAACTGTATTTTAATTTCCATGTAAAAGAATTGGCAAGTTTAAGACAACGCTTCCTCTAAATTTTGGGTTTGTTGTCTGAAACGTCAGTAGAGCAGTTGTGCTGGACTGGTGAAAATCGGCTTAAATCTGCTCAGTCTAAACCTGGGCTAAACACTACGTGCTTGGTTCATCTGAAACTGTCTGCCACCTATCAGCAGAAAAGACAGAAGCCAGGAAAGTGTTGATCAGCAGAGATTCAAAACAAACTAAGAAAGCCCTAAGGGTTCACAAAAGCAGAGGTTCAGCCTTTCATTCATCTGCCATCTACTTTGCTTTACCTTGGCTTT
This sequence comes from Scytalopus superciliaris, assembly GCA_013400415.1. Lineage (NCBI taxonomy): Eukaryota > Metazoa > Chordata > Aves > Passeriformes > Rhinocryptidae > Scytalopus > Scytalopus superciliaris. The sequence continues at coordinate 141,412 of VXBX01009200.1, forward strand.
TTGTTAAGCTCCTTCACTCAACTTTAATGTCACACACAAATCTGCTTCACTCTCCTCATTGTTAAGGTTTCCCTGAGCACAGCCCTTGGGGGTTGGGAGAATCTGTCAAGTGAGCAGTTAATTGTAAGGAAGTATTACAAGGCATCTCACCATTATGTTGTAGGATCTACACTGTAACTTCATAAGTTTAATGAGACTCTTTGAAACAAGTACAAAAAAAAGAAATACACATTCCTGCCTCCGTGCTGCTTTGAAGGAACTTCAAAACAAGATATATGTAAGAAAGGGAAAAGTCAACAGCCCTATTTTAAAGAGGTAAGGCTTAACTTCTGAACAAAGCCCCAGTGTTCTAAATAAGCACTGTTATGCTAAGGTTTGTGTTCAGCCTTTGTGAGTAGATCCCCCTGATCTGCACTTCCATAAAATCAGTCACAAGGGACACCTGAAGTTTCTGGCAGATGTCAATTGCAAAACGAAGCCTTTGATAGGCAGACTTGTGAAGTGGTGGAGAGCATGTTTAAACATGCCGTCTATGCCTGCAAGTTTACAAGGTGAAGACTCTTATCTTGTAAGAGGGATCTAGTGAAGGGCAGAGGAATGGTACCATGAAATATTTACTAAGAATTGACTTGTTCGATGACCTAATTTCTTTAGAGATTAAAACTTCGATGAGGATAATCATAGGAAAATAATCTATTTTTATATAATAAGAAATCCTTCCTGTTCTGGCATATTTAATAATTTCAGACTTGTTTCCTATACTGCATAAGTGCTTTTGTTAACTGTTTCACCCATGAGTTATCTGCACATTCCTTTTCTGTGCTCTTTTTCTCCCTAACTTGATGCCTCTCCTGCATTTCCTTCCTATGAACTATTGCTCTTCCATTGCTCAGTTACTCTCAGTGAACTTCTGCTTGAGTTTTTTTTTTTAAATCTTCTCTTCCATTATTCTGTAAAAATGATGATGAGCTATTAATGGATAGCCAGACCAAACAACAATGCAACAAAGGGAATCTTTTAGAGGAAGCACTACTTGACGTGTTCTTATATGCTGAAAATGCTGAAATTAAAATTATTTTCAAATAGAAACACATGAAGTCACAGCAACAGATCTTGATCTAGACAGAATCTAGATCTGGAGTTGGCAGATCATGGTTCTGCCCATGAGTACTGAAACTAGAACATGAGTCACACACAGACGAAGGACCATTTCTCCTGGAGCAAGGTTAAAGTGTGGTTAGAGGTGTTGGCTATGATTCTCGTCATACTGGAAGGGAAGTAAGGAACTGCAAGAAAGAACAGAAAGTATAGCTACTGACCCATGTGCCTTTCTGAAGGATGAGAGAAGATTAAAGCTCAAATGTCTGCCCTGTCTGTTACAAAGGAAGAATTTGAATCTGGTTCTTGCAAACACTGAGTATCCTTCTGGACAAAATGTCCAGCACACAGCTGAATAAACACATCACAGCTGGCTCATGGGTTGAGCACAGAGGGCAATAATAAATGGGGTAACATTAGACTGGTGACCTTGTCACTAGTGGGGTTCCACGGGGCTCCATCTTGGGCCCTGTGCTCTTCAATATCTTCACAAATTACTTTGATGTAGGACTGGAAGCGACACAATATAAAACTAGGAGGAGCTGTTGAGTCCCTCAAAAGCAGGGAGGCCCTGCAGAGAGACTTGGACAAATCAGAGGACTGGGTAATCACCAGCTATACCAAGTTCAACAAGGGAAAGTGCTGGATTCTGCACCTGGGATGGGGCAAACCTGGATGTACAGACAAACTGGGGAATGAGATGCTGGAAAGCAGTGCCATGGAAAGGGACCTGGGGGTTCTGATTGATGGCAAGTTGAACATGAGTCAGCAGTGCCCTGGCAGCCAGGAGGGCCAACCCTGTCTGGAGGGTATCAGGCAAAACATTGCCAGCTGGTCAAGGGAGGGGATTGTCCTGTTCTGCACTGGGGTGGCCTCACCTTGAATATTGTGTGCAGTTCTGGGCACCAAAATATAAGAAAGATGTTATTAGAGACTGCCATAGGAGGGCAATGAGGATGGTGAAGGGCCTTGAGGTGAAGCCCTATGAGTGGCTGAGGGAACTTGTTCTGTTCAGCCTGGAGAAGAGGTGGCTGAGGGGAGACCTCACTGCAGCAACTTCCTCTTGAGGGGAAAAGGAGGGGCAAGCACTGGTCTCTTCTCTGTAGTGACCGGTGAGGGACTGGACTGAAGCTGTGTCAGGGGAGGTTTAGGTTGGATATTAGGAAAAGGTTCTTCACCCAGAGAGTGGTTGGGTATTGAAACAGGCTCCCCAGGGAAGTGGTCACAGCACCAAGCCTGACAGAGTTCATAAGCATTTGGATGATACTCTTGGGCACATGGTGTGACTCTTGGAGACAGTCCTTTGCAGGGCCGAGTTGGACTCTGATCCTTGTGGGTCCCTTCCAACTCTGCATATTCTGTGATTATATGATTCTGAGTGTTTGCTCTAGCCTCTGGCATCTTGGTAGCTTGGATCAAAGCATGTCTGTTTCTGGTTTCAACCAAAAATTGTGCACTGCATATGAGAAGGTTTTCCTAATGAAGTTTTTATCAAAACCAGCATGCTCCTTTGAAAAGTGTTAACGAATTGGAATTTCCTGATGAAAACATTGCATCAAAAAATTCCTGAACTAACTCTACTCTTCATTTTAGCTAGATTTGGATCTGGTCCTCAATTACCAGAAAACACTTCCTTCCTCTGCAGAGCTGATGAACAAAAACTCTTTAAATGAATGAAGACAGACAAGTCATTAGCTTTCTTTTCACAGAAAGGTCTGAAGTGAGTATAAAGAAAGATGCTGTGCAGGCAGGTGAGGCTAGAAATGAGTCTGTTATATTAAAAAACATACCAGGAATTACACATGATTTTTAGATAGCTTAAAAAAATAACAAAGCAAGCTTGTGAATAGGGATTGTGCAAATATTTTTTGAATGAATAAGACTCACTTGAAAAGTTTAATCATTGATTTAATTTTACACATGAGATCATTTGCAGTCCTGTTTCTTTTTAAAGTAAGACTGATGTCATTTAAGAAACATGGAAGCTGAAAATATTTGCAAACCTTAATTTTCACAGCATCATTTAAAGAAATAAAGACATCTCAAGTTCATTACAAGTTTAAAAAGCTTTTGAATAAAATAACAAAGCCCTAAATGATAAAGAAAATTTTTATTCTGAGAAGTCATTTGATACGAGTTATCTTCTCTTTTAAAGATTATGTGGCAAATCTAAATAAGTTACCTGGTAGTTCATAACTGTGTTTAATTTTTGACTGTTCTGCTTTTAAATATAAAACCCAAAGCCTGGATCTTGTTCTACACTCAAGATGAACAGCCATCAGGAAGTGATGCAAACCTCAGCAGGGGCAATGGAGACAAAGTAAACCCACAGAAAATGTAAGTACTGGAGTTTCTGAGACTGTGTGGCACCTTCTTCCCCTCAGAAAACGTTACTCAATCCATCAAAGCAGACATCCTCAATGTAGTCTAATTTGAGAAGTTTTTGTGGACAGGCACTTTCATGTATTCCTTGCAAGGTCTAAATAGATCTGTTGTTTCTAAACAGAAAATTGGTGATTACAGAGCCAGCATCCATATTCTATATGATGATTATCATATACTGATCACTACTCACACAAGAAGTTTCTGAGTGCTGGAACTGGGCATGCAAACCGAAATCACACAAACTAACTCTAGACATCAGCAAGGTGCACGTGCACAACATAGGAGCTCCTGTTCCAGGGTACAGTTCATCTGATTGATATGACATGGATAGTTGGAGTCAGATGATTTCTCTCTAGCACTGGCAATTAGCACAAGTGAATTTCTGCACAGTAGATTTCTACAGGACGTTGGGGGAATGCCACACCTGAAGCCTGCTGAAGCCTTGTGCGTGGTACCACATAAGATCTACAGTTGGGGTTTTTTTGGTTGCTTTTTATCTCCTTAGTCTAGGAAACCAATGAGACTTTCCCAGTTCCCTGAGGAGTGTATACTTGATAATCATGTGCCAGTATCATGTTGTTTGGTGAGAACTGGGTGTACATCACTGTTCAGTAAATTAAGCAGGATTTTATGGGAAAGGAAACATTTTTCCACAGACAAGAAGGGAATAGCATATTCCAATAACTTTAGACAATCTGGTTGAAAAAATTATGGGAGTGATGAGGATTGTATCTGACATATAACTTGGATTCAACTGTGATATTAAAAGCATTTTTAGGAATACCCCGGTTTATATTTTTAATGAACATATAAAAGTCGTGTTGGTTTTTATGGTCAAATATATACTACTTGTCTTAGACTGCTTGTGCTGGTTGTGAATTGGCAAAATTAGCTGTATAGTTCATTTGAAAAAAATTCTTAATAACTGCTTAAATCAGTGTAAAAATACAATAAATTACTCTTTTCAGTCCAAGATTACCTGCAGACAGAAGGCAGTTTGGGAGACTTAATTAAATAGCTAGGTCAGGATAAAGTTTCAGAGTTTTATAAGAGCAAGGTGAGGAAATCTCTGGGTAATGCTGTTTCTGTTTTCCTTTTAAAAACAGCAACAACAAAAATAATATTTTGGTTGCATGAGTCTTGGCATATTGGAGTATCTCAGAGAACTGCAAAAGGGGAATGTTGTGCCAATATTTTAAATGGATATGTAGGACAATCTGGTAATTATATTCCTGACAGTTTGACATAGACAAAGGGCAAAATAATAGAATGGCTGATACAGGGCTTTACCACTCAGAATCTAAAGTAGGGTAATTTAGTTACAGTCAGTCAACATGGGTTTATAAAAACAATTCCCGCCAAAGTATCTTTCAATGAGATTACACATTCCTGTTGATAAAGGTAAACGACGCAATATACTTATACATTGTGCAAGTATTTGTTATCACACAACATTCTACAAAAAGGGTACATTATAAAATCAACACATGACATATTATGAGGATTAAAACTCTGCTAGCTGTTAAATCTCCAGATACACTCCTCAATGAGGGCTTATCAAGTGGATGTGTTTCCAGATGATTTTTTTATGGTTCAGATTAAAATACCATCCAATATTTTTATCAATAGTCTTGAAAACACCCAGTTCCTAAATACCTTCAGAATAATGAAGAGAACTGGTTAACAGGGTCTTTAATACCAACAATAAAAATGTATGTACCTCATAATAAAAATCTAGGCAATGCATTTAAAATCTGTGAATGCTTCCTGGGATGCAGTGACCACGAAAATGGAGGGTTGACACCGTGGATATATAGCTGATCGTGATTCCAGGGGTTTTTTCCATGCCTGTAAAACAAGAATAATGAGAATAAAGGAAAGTGAGTAGGAAGCTTCCATTACCTCTATTTGCCATATTTACTGCTCTAAGGCTATTGTGTCTTGTTAGAGTGCCTCTACTCTAAGAAGCAAGTTTAAATAACTAGAAAGAGTTCAGAAAAAAGTCAGAGGTGTAATTGAAAATTTGAGCAATATGAGAGTGATGATCAAACACCTAAGGGGACTTGGCTTGCCTGGGGGAAAAATGAAAAATAAATTGTCTGCAGAAAGCAAAAAGCAGAGAAATGTGATAATGATTTTATGGCGGTTTGTTGCTTGTTTTGTTTGGTTCTTTGATTTATTTTTTTTTTTGTCTTTTAATCTAGCAGACAAAGTGATGTATGTTTGAGATGGTACTGAGGGAACACAGACTCAATGTAGAAAACTGCTACCATGTAAGAGGGAAAGAAATTATCTAGATAAAATCTATCTAGAGTAATAATAATCTTCTCCATCAGTAAAATACGTTAAATTAATGGTATGTGCTTATGTAATGATATGATCTGTTGGAATGAACAGTTTAATATGTCTATAATGTTAATAAAGTATAGATAACTTCATGCTTCTGCTTGTTGCAAAAAGACTTATAGTGGAGACCAATATATGCTGTACCAGATTTCAACATTTCTACGGAGAATAATAACATTCATGTGTATGGTCATGTTTTATTCACTAATTGTGTGGTTAAATTGGATTCTGGTGAAATATCTAAGTGTTGTTCTGAAGACCCATCAAACCACATTGTGTTGTGTCAGGGATAGTATAGGTTGGATATTAGAAAAAGGTTCTTCATCCAGAGGGAGGTTGGGCACTGGAACAGGCTCCCCAGGGAAGCGGTCACAGCACCAAGCCTGGCAGAGTTCAAGAAGTGTTTGGACAACACTCTCAGGCACATGGTGTGACTGTTGGGGATGGTCCTGTACAGGGCTAAGAGTTGACCTTGATGATCCTTGTGGGTCCCTTCCAGCTCAGAATATTCTGATTCTGTGTTGCATCACAAGAAAAGTTTGCAAAAATTCACACTACAATTCATAGAGGTTTGGGGCTATCCTGAATGCAAGACGGCTTGCAGCAAATGCATTTAATCCTTTCATGAAAGAAGAAATAAATTACAAGTAGTTGAAAAGGAGCCTTATAATTAAAGTGAAATTTTGGAATGCTTCAAATTGGAGACATGTAAAATTTCAAAAGCCATTTGCTCTGACCAGCAGAGCATGTTGTCAGTGCCTGACCACTGGCATGGAAAGAAGAAATGGGTAAATACAAAAAATGTAGCAGAGTTTTTTGCAGTGGAAAAACCCCAAACAAACAAAACCCACAACAGAATTAGTGAATAGTCATTAATCCTGAAGCTCATTAATACATTTTTCTGTTGTTGCTGTTGCTGTATCTTTTATCGCTTTGATTCCTGGGGCTACACATGTATTTACAGAAATGAACAGTAGACTGGGGAAAGTCCAAGAGCTGAGAATTGACTTGACAAGGTACTGACCCACACTTTGCTCTCAAAAGCCTAGACATATGACGGGGAAGGTAGAAAAATCTTGACAGCAGCCCAGGACTGAAATTTCTGTGCCAGGTAGGGAAGAGGTAAGGTTAGGCTACCCAAACACATTGATTCACAGCATCTCCCCAGCACCATTTATCAGGAGAGTCATCCAGGTTTCAAAGTTGGCTTCCTCTGGTAAATATCCACTGAGCTGATGGTACCAATTCTTGTGCCTGATTTACTCCAGGGGAGATCAGAGTTACTGTGTTTTCTTGCTCCCAGACGGTGCAAACTGTGAAGTGTACTCCCAGTAGGCAAATAGTAGCTGTCACCTGCAGTGCAAACATCAGTGTAAAGGACCCCTGATGTGCAGCATTCAACACAAAATAGATACTGTCAAGATCATCTCTGCACAGACACGCAGAAAGGAAATACAAACACATTCTGTTTATACTCATTTACACGTTCTGTTGCCATAAGCTTTCTCCAAATATTATGTAGATGGAAAAGTAGACCTCATGCTGCTGTAAATCAGTAGCTGTGCTGTGGTGGCAAGAGAAAACAGTCAAGGGATTCAGTTTTCTTCCAAGAAAAATCATACTTTTCAAATTCATCTGAACCGGGCCAAAGGAATATTCCTTATCTGGCTGCAATAGGCATTCTTTCAAGCAGGGATATATGACCATCACATTAGTCTCAGACTAAGTCCACACTGCCAGGAGGTGGAGAGGAGTTTAATCAATGGGATTTGGGTGCCACTTAGACCAAGAGACCCTGAGGAACCCATCCTCCACTGCATTTTAAAGGGGATTTGTGTTCTTGCAGCCTCACAACCTAGGAGTTCCTGAAATATCTCTTAATAAATAGCAGTTCATATTTTTATTAAGGAAACCACAGATGAACTTTGTGCTTGGGAATACTACCACACACATCCTGAGATGGAAATTACTGAGCAGGAATTAGGCTTTTTAAATTTATGCATTACTGCAAAATTGCTACTACACAACAACATTACTGTCTTTGTGTCTACAGTTACATTACTTGCATTGGAAAAAATAAAAATAGTAAGAAAATTTAATCAGACAAAAGACGATTTGGTTGCACCAAACAAAACCTGAGTAAGCAAAACATGACAGCACAACCCAACAGACAGGGCTGTAATTTAGGGCAGGGCAGGATTTCGAACTCCTTTTCTTTGTTTCACATTGGCTTCCAAAATAAAGAGGTAGCCAGAACAACTCCTTTGTCTCTTGTGCATTCTCTCATGAAGTGAAGTCTGCTCACTGTTTCAGAGAATCTGCCTCTTGAACAGGACAGATTACATCCTAAAAGAGTAGTGATAAAATCTACAGCTGGAATTTTATGCAGCATTTCACATGATCCCAGACTGTAGAAGATGAAGACCACTATCCTCTCCATCATACTTCATATATAGCCATTTTCCCCAATTCAATCATTGCATACCTTTATCCTATGTGTTATTTCCCAGCCTGCAATTAACTTTCAGTGCTCTGCAGTATGCTTGCACAGGTGCTGGATTAACCATGTGCTGGATGCAGAGACAGAGACTGTCTCAGTATAAAGCCACATTAGGTCAAATAAGGTTTATCACTTCATGGACAACTGCTCCATAGTAGCTACTGTGCTCCAGAAACTGCTGATCCCAGACTCAGTACACAATTTGCACAATTTGTGCTGAGCCTGAGTTAAAAAGCCGGAACCTCAGCTCTCCCAAAACATTTTAAGGACAGTGCAGAAGCTATTTGACTCTGCATTAAGTCCTGCCACTGACATTATGAGCACTAAGGTGAGTAAAAACAAGCTCAGCTTTACTCCAGCAACTCTTCTCAAACCATGCAGATGCCTGCACTGGATTTCCCACATTTCAGCTATGTCTTCCTCTGCTTTTATGCCTGATGTCTTCTTTGAAACTGTATTATCTTGACTTTCTATTGTCTAGATGTTGTAGCCTCCCACTAATAACAGAGATTTCATTGTATCAGAAAACTTTTTTAGGTTTGTTTTAAGATAACAACAACTGATTCCCTCGATGCCTGTTCAGAGCCATCCTTTCTTTGCAGGGACTTGAGTCCACATGTCTAATGGGATCCCATGTGGAAGATGTAAAGTATTTTGATACTGATGTTGAACAACTTCTCCTGTGAAAGATCACCCACTTTACATAGCCAAATTTAGTATGAAGGAAAAGAAAGAGAGGGCAAGAGAGTCAGAGAGAAATATGCCACGGACTCTGCAGCACACAGGTTAAAAAAGCTCAAAACTCTGACTCCAGGGCCTGCTCCAATGCATATTTAATCGTTTTATGCAAAATGTGAAAGCCAGCACAGGAAAGATTTAAAGGGCTTCCAGCCCAGAAAATTCTGGCACTTTTCTGGAATGTGGTAAACAGGGGGCAGGGAAGGTCTTTGAAGTCAGAGAGGAGTGCTTCACTGCAAGGCTCCTGAGGAAAAGCAGAGCTCCTCTTCCTTCTCCTGGTCATTCTGCAGGGAGGAGGGAGAGTTAAAAAAGCTGAGTGTAATCTCAGGTGGTGCTTCACTGAGCCAGAGAACAAGGTAAGCATGTTCCACTGCCTCTCTCGTGAATCATGACAGGACCTCGATGAGCGGCATAAAATCTCAGGCAGTGAGGACATGTGCTCAGCATAACTGTTTAGGGAGGCTAAGGCCTTTGCTGTGGACACTGAAGCATCTACATGTAATGTGCAATGTTTGGGACTCAAATAGCAGTTTGGTCACTTGGAGGAAACAGCCTTCCCTATACTCACTGTGGACAGGAATATTCAGGTAATTCAAATGCCACATATTTTCTATTTATTCCCCAAAAAGGGTCTATTGGAATTCTCTATTTGCAGACCAACAAAGACGTCTACAAAATAGGAACTTCCTAAAAACTAAAAAAGCTTTCCAGCACACATGTATTTAATACCACATAATTTTAAATTTTAGATGTCATACTCTGCTTTCTCTTGCCATATTCTGCATTCCAGTTTTGATCTTTTATTTCCTAAGCTGGATTTTGCAAAATTAACATGAAAAAACAATAATTTTAAACATAGGAAAAAGAAATTGAAAATTNCTACAAAGTTCATCTGCTTTGGAAATGAAATATAATTTAATAAAAAAATATTTCCATCATTTAAAAATAAAAATATTACACTTTTTATTTTTTGCTCCCAATAGGGAAAAATTAAGCTTAAATTTATTCAAATAAGTTAGGTATGAATATAGTGAATTGGAGACTTGCAAAAATAATGAACCTCTGGTATCTGCTTGTGGAAGATTATCCAAAAAGAATGATAAAACAATTCTTCTTCAAGTCATTAAGGAGAAATGCACAAGCTTTCTGTTGAACAGTTCTGCTAAGTTGTTTCTTAGCAGACTCTTCCCATTACAATTTTAACCTACTCCATGTGGCTGAAAAGGAAAACAACTAGATATCAGGAAATAGAGAATGACAGTAGTCACTCACCTTTTACCCCTGTGATAAGTTCTTGCAGAACTAGTTACAGTTTTATGATAAAAAGGACCATATTTCTCTTATTAAAAAAAAAAAAAATTAAAAAAAAGAAAAGAACCTACTGAGTAATTCTGAAGTTTTCTGTGGTATATTCAATTTACTTGCAGCTTTTCATCCTGACAACATATATTGTATTTGCTTATAACTGGGGATCAGGACCGACTGAAAGCAAAACCGCTGTGAGATGGTTACATTGAACCCTTGATCTTCCAGCTGTTGTAGTTCCAAGTTTCCTTGGAGTCACCATGCATGATCCTGGTATCCCTAAGCAGCCTTAATGGGTAGGGGGACAGGAAGGTATAAATAGATAACTTAGACAAATCCTTTTCTTGCCTATGGAGGACTTCTTAAATCATGATTGGACTTAAGAAAATCTCTCTCAGTTCTCATTCTGAGTGCCTCACATCTTCTTCTTTGAGGTACAAATACACAAGGTGAATTAATTAGTCTGTCCTACATCCAGAGCAAGTGTCTGTTCAGTTGCCAAACACAAATGCCCAACACCAATAGAGTATCCCATGGTATTGAAGGTATATAAAACAACTAAAGACTTCTCTTTTATTTCAATTATTGTTCATATAAGTTATTTCTAATTGTAGGATATTGTCAGAAAAGTGGGGATTTTTTGAATGTACTTACAAAAATCTGCAATTTTTATCCAAATTGTTCAGTAAAGTAGAGAAAGTAACTGTTTTCCCTAAATAAGACAGGTAGAATAATATCCTTAGACTTGCACTTTTAAATTGCAAACACATGCATTGATGATAAGAATGATGAATAATAAAATATAAACAGCAAGCAAGTCCTGTTATGTTTGGAGTACAAGTTCTTTGGACAAAATCTACTCTATCATTGTCCAATGTAGAGACATTATCAAATACTTTAATTTTTCACCACCAAGCATAAATTTATATTTTACCCATGTTGATTTGAATCCTGAACTTGAAAATGTGTTTGTGTTTTTCATGGACTCAGTTAAAACAACTAAGGATAACAGCACCAAATGAAGATGTAATCCTGCCAAAGCCCAGGTGGGAAGCATCTTGGCTTTGTATCCAAATGTTGTAGGGGGCCAACACATGCCTCCGAGAAATGGCAAGGTGCCAGATGGAAGCCAAAGCTTTTAAGCCTGTTGTTGAAGCTTGACAAATGAACTTATAAAAACATGGTGTACACTATTGACATATGTCTGGGATAATATTTTCCTCACTTGTTCATGTGTGCTCTTAGTCTATGCTAAAGTTACAAGAAAGGTTAGAAACTAGTGATGTGTCCTCAACTGCTGATCCCAGTGCTTAGACTAGACCATGAACAACAGAGTGACTCCTAAATTTAAAGCATCATAACCTGAGCCCTTTGCTGTTCAATAAAAATGTCTCAGAGAGTGTCAGTTTTCCTCTATGTGTTACGTGGGTCACAAAACTACTCTTCTGTTTGGGTTTGTAAGATGTAGAATGGTGACCACCAGTTCTGTGCTCCATCAGCAGCTTTTGAGTCCATTCCTGCTGACTGGAATGTGAGTGAAATGAGCTCTGCTTGGATGCATTACCCCTCCCTCGAGTAAGTGAGGAGCAAAGAACTCTGCTGTGACACGTAGTCTTGAGGTGTGGGACACGTATTTTGGACAAGTCGTCAAATTTTATCATTGGCATTGCTGAACCTGTTCAGCCACCATTTCTTCTGCAACATAGTCTTGTAGCCTAAGTTAACCATTCTGCCATTTCACTTATGTAGCCAAACTCTAGCGTGCAAGCATAAAACGCTTAATATTACTAAATACATTTACAGTTTTAATTAGTTACAGGAATATATAATTTCAATCAAAGCTCTTTAGACAACATCAGGTGCATTATAGCAAGCTGGAATTTTTAAGTTTAAATTCACTTGCCATTTCCTTGTAAACAATTCAGTTTCATTTAATTACAAAGAATTCGGTGAATATTTTCACTGCTTTGTATAATCACAGGACTCATAAATAGTTGCTAAGCTGAATTCTAAGGCTAGAGCTGTGCAATGTAGAGAAAACAGAGAAATTTGGCATTCTGCACTGTTTTGTGATTTTCACATGAGTGTGTGTGTCTATGCACATATTCATGCATGAACAGTAGAAACTGCTGAAAGAGAAAACTATTCTGAAAATGTGAAAGTTGTCTTTGCACTATTCTACCTAAGACCAAAGAGTGTATCCTGTATATCTGTTTCAACATGTGTGATAAACCATATGAAGTGAATGGTGACATATGGTTACTGACAGCTCTATATCAAAGAGAACATGCATGGAAAAGTATTTTTAGCAACTATTTCCACATCTAGGAAAATCCCGATCCAACTGTAAAAAGTCATCTACAGGAAAGTGATGGACTGGCAATGATTTGAGCTATTTAAAACTGCACTGAAAGAGTTTGAAGTATTTACTTGTATGTAATAACAGAAAGGAAACAGTTTCTTTTGACTTATTTTCAGCAGACATCTTAGGAGTGTGATCCTGTTAGGATATTTGCCTTGAAACAGCTCACCAAAGAGCTGCACTAACTTTCCAGGTTTTTTTCTCTTTTATGCACGGAAGAAACCCAGAGTTACTTACACACTGCACCAGCTGCTCTGTTTAAGCAGTGAAATCTGGATGCAATGAATTTAGCCTTAGGAAACTTAAGAAGTCATTTTCACCTCAGCTATAAATCCAGTCTTTGGATTGAGCCAATTAAGCATTTGATGTTCAGCACTTCCAAATGAAGGACTGAGCACTGTGGCTTGCCAGTAATAACCCAATATATTGCAAGATAATAAAGTATCTTGTGAATACCAGAAAGCTCAATTATATTAAAAGCCTTCAGCTTAAGCAAGGCTATTTCCTTGATTTCTGCCTCTATTTAATTTTCAGGTTTTGACAGTAACTACTTCACTGTGTGCTGGTTGATTTCCTAAGAGTATTAAAGTAGACAGTAAGTCAGACGTAGCCATTTCAAAGATGCAAACAAGTGAGGCAGAGTCACCCTATGCCAAGTTGTCCTGGAAATGTACATGAAATGGAGTTCAATCATTGTCAGAAGATAAGTACAAGGATTTATTAATTTAGCTAGGATGTTTTAACTTAACCATTGGTGTCTAAACTTTGAAATCTAATAAGTACTCTAGAACTGTGCACAAGGGTTTTAGTAATTTTCCTGTTAGTAAGCAAAGAGAATTTCAAGTTATTAAAGTGCATTATTGCATTCCTTTTAGCTAATTAATTTCAGTGCAGCTGTTTGTAGTTCCAACAAAATAAATTTAAAAAAATAAAATCACCTGTAAAAGAAAGGAAAGTTTGACAATTTGATTTTTTTTTTCAAGTTTTAGTTCCATGCAAACTTGGACTCACTTATTAGTAACTCACTGAATTTCAAGAAATATTTATGTGGCTGGTCACTCAGTGAGATTTCAAAAGCAACTTGTGCATAAACTATACTGATCTCTTGTTAAAAAAAAAAAAAAAGAAAAGTTTTCATTATACTCTTGAATGCTTTCAAAATCCATATCTGAATTCTCAAGGAATCAGTGCCTAAAGTAGAAGAAATTTCCTAGCTTCCTATTTAATTCTCACACATTTCTACTGCTTCTTTTTCCCCTGAAATGGAGGGAACTGAAACAAATTAAACCCCCGAAGTCCTTTCAATGTGCTCAATGGCAAAATCTTACATTCCTTTACCTTTTCTCATGGCTGAGCCTGACTTCATTTTGCTTGTGATCTTTCCACTTCCAGGTCATTGAGTTTTCATCCCCCACAAAACACAAAAGATGATGGCTATATTGGGGTACCACACAGCTGCATTTATAAACACAAACTACTTTGAGTACCTGAGGTGCAAGAAGTCATTCCAGTGCAATATTTCAAAAGCTTTCTGCCATATATTTACTTTTTTCTCTTCACTTCTTACCTCCAGCGGTGAGCTGGATGGGCAATTCCAAGCAGTTGGGCATTAGCATAGCCTCTGTTAAAGCTTGAAGTTTGTTATAATAGCATGGTGCAGTGCTGCTATGATTTCATGAAATAACCATTACATCTTAAAGCAGACCATGAAACACATTTCCTATCAGAGTGGAGCCATTAGTCTGACAAATAACCACACAAACCACATAAAGCAATTCTATTCAGATTAACTTCAGTGTTATTATAAAAATCCATCTTTCTTATCCACAGACAGAAGTCCTGTCACTCACAGATAGTATGAGGGTAAGTCAGATGTAAGCCAGCACAGCCTTGAGCATTTGGAGGGACAAAACCAGGTGGCTGCCTTGATTGACTCTGTAAGCTAAAACACGGCTGTTGTGTTCATTCAGTCTTGACAATATGCCCTCACAGCAAGCAAAGAGAAGGGCTAAAGCAGTTAATTACTGAAAGCATCCTGTGTCTTCCAACAGATCCTCTGAAGAATGGTCAGAATAGACAAATTCTCCCCAGATTTGACAGAAAATCAAGCAAAGGATAAATTTACTACAACACAAGGAACCTTAACACCAGGGTCCTATAGAGATGGATCTTTATAATGCCAGTAAAAACACTGACCTTTCAGAATACATCTGCTTTACAGTCACCACAGTGAGAGCAACATGACTAAAATAACCATCTCAGATCTTTGCAAATGTTTATTTTTACATATATGAAATTCAGGTTGCAGTAATTTTCCCTGCGTCTTGAAGATAGTTTGGAACATGCAGTGCTCTTACCACTACATCTGTTAATATTAGTAGACTAGTTGTTAGTGAAACATGGCACCATGACAGTGATCTAGGCTGTCTTGGAATAGTCTTTAGCAGTCTAGGTCCAAGCAGTCAAATATTCTACTGGTAAAATGAGAGGAAAAGAAAACAGTAATAAAAAAACTAAAAAGAAATCAGTATTTCAAGATGTAATATAACAGACAGAAGACTTCAGAAAAGAAAGAAAACAGATATTTTTACATATTTTAACAGGGGAAAACACTTTTTTGTTGCTGGAGATTTCATTTTCCCATTCGGTTTTGAATACAGGTAAATAAGGCTATGGCTCAGAACAAAGAGATTGGGTAGAGCTGAGAAAACAGCATAATGTGGAAGCTCTTCTTTGATGTTGAGTCATTCACTCAACAGGCAGTTCAGTTTGTCCAGAATCCAACTTTAACAGCAGCTTGATCAAATTCACATGTAATGAACCTGTCCCCTGGGTGTATTACTGACCACTGAGGGATTGATCAGGAAAACAAACTTCTTACCTATTTTGTCACCAACATACTCTTGTGTGTCTGTTCCACTGTTCCTTAACACCAGTGTGTGCAACTGCCCCTAGAACATCAGAAGGAAGTGAAGTTAAACCAGTATTCTTTAAAATTTTTTTATTAGGCTTCTGCTTTAAAAAACAGACTGGAATTTTGCCAATCATGCAAAGCAATCTTAGAGGAACCAAATAATACCTACAGCTCTAGTAGAATGTTCTAAATATTTTCCATGGTTCACAATCTACAGCTGTTGGCAAATAGTGAGTATCACATATAAATACCTTTTATAAGAGATGTATCTTTATTTAAAAATTCATTCTTATATAAATAAAGTATTTCAGGAAAGTAACGTCAAATTGTTAACAGTGATATGAAGCAGTCTCCACGTGTCATTTATTCCTATTTCCATGCAAAAAATGTTAAAAGAGCTAAAACATTCTTGGCTTCTAAAGAAGAAACCATATTGGATCTTTCAGCTATTTCCTTTGGGAGGACATTAAAGTCAACCCTGAAACATCAACAGGACATCTAAAGAAAAGGAATGGTAAGAGAGAAATCACAAAAAGAAATTATGATAGTTGCAGGGGTCTTGAAAGTTAGATAAACATTTCATGATTTAGCTGGCTTAAAGACATTAGCCTTGCTGTTGCCTGTAACAGTGTTACACTGCAGTCATCGTTTGCACAAATGATCTCAGGCTATCTATTTTACTCTCTCCCAATTAAAAAGTTCATGTTTCTTTTTCACCAAGACTTGCTGATAATAAGAAAAAAGAAATATTGAAAACAGCTTTTAAAGGTAACTTCAAAGTTTTCTTTTTGGCTGATAACATAAGATTTTTCTCCCACCAGTTCACCCAACTCCACCCTTCTTGTCAGCTCTTAAACATATTTTTCAACGATTCCTCTACTCATTGTTTGTTACATTTTCAAAACTCTCAGCTTTCTTGTCAATTAGTCCTAACCCCGGTCATGGTCCTTCTCCTCATCAAATGGCTCATGCTAAAAAACAGAAACATGGTATTTCCATGAACTTCAGATTATCTAGGGAAAATGCAACCCTATATAAAGAGAAAATTACGTATTTTTCATTACATCTTTCAACTGTGAAAGAATGTCAAGACACTAGATTTAAACAAAAAACCCCAAATTATTATTGTTATACTGGGCAGACACACTTTAAAAACTTTATTTTCTCCTTTTGGGGGGTTGGCTGATTGTTTTTTTGTTTGTTTTTTGGGTTTTTTTTTAAAGTTTGTTTCTTTCTTTCTTTTCAATTAACCTTCAATTGCTCTGATTCCAGATATGGGCAAATTCACTTTACTATTCAACAGAAGAAACATTAAGTTAGATTGCTTTGCTCATGAAATGTTATGCAGAAGCCAGTGGAATTGAGTAAGAAACCTGGATTAGAGGGGAAGTGCTTTTCCAGCAGAGGGAGAGGCAGGTCATACCAGACTTGGGAGAGACAAATATGAGCAACAACCGCCATACAAAGGCTCCTGAACCGAGTTGTATCTTTCTGGGACACTTGAATAATCAAGGCAGGCAGAGAAGCTATAAGTGCTGTCTATAAGTCTAATTAATCTTGTTAGCTAGGCCCTGAACTAGAGGATGGGCTTTAGGTCAGAATGTCTCTGGGGCAAATGTAAGAGGCTAGACAGATCACTTTTGTTTTGAATGCTGGAGTAGGTTGGCTGAAGTAATGTCTCACATGGTTCCTGGAGGAACAGGTCTTTATTTTCCAGAATATTTCAAAAGACAAATTATCTGATGCCTTGGACAAGAACCACAATGATCCGGGAGCATCAGTCTGATTGTCCCCAAATTGTACCTCAGATATCTTTTGATTTTTTTGTGGACTAGTGGAAATCTAATAACTTTCAGACCTCCACACCAACCATCTGCACAGGAAGATCATCAGCAATGTATTCCATGCCAGCTGGCGAAGCATAGCCTACACACCTCAGTCTATCTGTACTTTTCCTTTCTCTTGAGCAACATTTGTCATGTAATATGAGGAAACCAGCTTGGTTTTTCAGGCCAGATCCAATCTCATCAAAGCAAACACAAGACTTTCCAATGACCTCAGTGGAATTTGGATATGGCCCTTCGCTGTCTTCTGCCTTTGAAATATAGACGAAGATTTTGAAAAGTCCTTTGTGGCTCTGCATATCTTTTCTACATCTAGGTCCAGTACCTCTGTTTACGCAGAGCTGGGTGGTTCGCTGCTCCTCTTTCCATCTTCTTTTTTTCTTGTTGTTTTACTAATATATTAAATCCTTTAAACAGAGGTTTAACATACTTAATTTGTTTCCCTTTACCGACCTGAACTTTTGAAAACCAGATGTCAATCCTGAGCCACACCTCTGTGGAACTGACACCTTGTATCAACAGCAAAGCACTGCTCCTGTTGCTGGTGAAAACAGCTGAGTGATCAGGTCTGTACCTGACACAGACAGACTCTTCTTTGAGAAAAGATAATAAATAAAAGAAACACTTATCTTTCATGATTTTGTTGGAATTGCACTGAAAAGCTCCCGGAGTATCTGAGGCTAGCATCCATGGCAACATAATATTTGTGGTCTTGAATCTTAAAGAAGATGTAAATTACTATGAGGGTTCAAAACAAAGGTTTAATTTCTTCAAGCAGGAAAGTCACAAGACACATGCTTCTGTAGATATGAAACCACTAAAGGTGTGTGACTATGCTTATCCCTAAGTTGATATATCTGATATGAATCTGAATGATACAATATTGGCTGCCCTTTTCTCCCATTTCCCTCTCCAAACCACTTGGGATATAGTATTTCAAAATATATTAATTTCTTTTTTAAACATGTGTAAGCAAAACAGGAATAATTTTGGAATATTTGTTCATTCTTCTGACAGCTGTTCCATGCTGACCCCGTTTCAGTTTTGTCTCTCTGCCCAGGTATACCTCTCTGATCCCAATGGATACACATTTTTGATCCTCATTGGAATTCTGATCTGATACAATATCTGATCACTGTTCTGTCATCAAAGATGTTTGAACAAGTCATAGACCTAACAGGACATGTCTTCAGATTGCTTGGGGAGGAGGAACCTGAACACACCTCTTTGCCATGTTGCTATTTCTCAGCCTTTCTGCAGTTGATTAGTCCCTTTGGTGAGCACTTCTTTAGGCACCCTCAGCCTTATTTGAAGGGAAGGATGTAGCAAGTCTTCTTTCTGCATCAAGGATCCACAGGAGATTTGTTCCTCAAAACATGACATTCAACACTTCTGCTAAGGGCTGACCTGTTTCTCTACTCAGAAGCAGGGCTGCCTTTTCTGCAGTTTATTTTTTCTCCTTGTTCTTATTTCACTCATCTAGTTTAAGGGAATGTAGAGAAACAAAATTTTCTGAACTGTATTAAACAGTACAAACTTCACAATTTCTCTCTAAACAATGATGTCCGTTGGCTTTGTTTTGGAATCACAAATATGCTGAAGGACAAATATGTCCCTAACTAATGTCACCAGCCAGTGCTCCCTGATATGGACACCCAAAAGGTCACTTAGGTGCAGTGCCCAATCATGAATACATTTTTAGCCCTAAATACAAGGTAGTTCTGCATGGGTTGTCTGAACATCAAAACACATAATTCTTCAATATTGCATAAAAATATTTCTTTCATCTCCTATTTTAAACTTATTAGGTTAAGAGATCTCTATTTATACTGATTACATTGTAATAAACATAATAGGTTTTTGATCTTGTAAATAAGACTAACTCCAGAGCAGTGGAATTACTAGAGTCCCTGTTGTAATAAAATAAAACTCTTTTAATCTAATAGATTATAAAAAGACTAAGACATGCTTCAGAACAACAGTTAACCAAATGTCAAATCAATGCATTGTCAACCAAACTTTTTTTCCTATGCATCATCATATTATTCAATTTGCTCCCTTAACTGAAAATATTTTTTAAAAAGCTCCTAAAAAACACTGATTGGATCATGATCTTCTGACCACAGAACAGTAAATCTTGGGACAGAGTTCAGAAAGTGCTACCCATCAGTGCTTGAACTTGTTAGGAGCTGGCTCTGCAGAATTTTTAAAAAGATTTCGTTTTTCTTCCACATTTCTCAAAAAAGTCTATTTCTTCAAGATCATGTTTGTGATGAAAGGGAAAACAAGGGAATCAATTGTTAACAAAGAAAATATTTCTGTGGTTTTAAACCCTATTGCTAAGGTATTTTATAATCTTCTACCACTGTACAGAGACTGAATCTTTTTTATCTATTCTGTCAAGACATTCTTCATGGAAGAATTTAGATATATAATTGGTAGAGAAAACAAAAAATAAAAGACTTATACTCCTCTGGTTTTCCTGAAGACTGATCCAAAGATATTACAATTTTCATGTCAAAATCCCTTTTGTGTGCAAAATTACGGACTGTGTTATATCAAAGACATTGCCAAAAGCAATAAAAGTCCAGTATTGTTTAAAACACAGAAATAAAGCAGAAGCTTAGAAGTGGAATAATTGACACTCTGGGTTAGGAGGTACAGCACTGAGGCACTTCTAACCTTTGTAGGAGCTGGTAATACTTAGCATCTTGATTTATTAATCACTTATTCCCTAAAAATCTCCCCGAAGAAACAATTTTCAAGTAGTTTTGAGGTGAAGGATCAAATTCAGCCTTTGAGCATATGGAAATAACTCTAAGTCTTTCTACATATTACCCAGCAAAATAACCTAAGCGATCTCAGCTAGTTCTGAAAATAGAGCTTGGGTACCCTCATTTCACAGACATTAAATGTTATTCAGGACCTAAATGCCTGAAGATATTTTAGAAGATGTCTACATGTGCATTAAGTTATACTTTATTCCAGGTGTCAGTATAGGAATTTACCATAAACTACAGTAAATTCAGACAAATGCAAAATAAACTCATTTTCTCTAAACAAACATCAGCTTTATTCAGTCATCTTATTCACTGTCAACCTAAGGAAAGATTTCTCTAATCAATTGACCATTTTGCCCCCAGCTGTACCAGTTGCTGTAATAAAATGTGTTACATTCTCTTACAAATTTGATCAAAGAACTGGGCAGGCCAATTGCGAAGAGCAAAGAAAATGAGTTCTTCATATGTGTAAGATGTATTTATGAAGAGACAGTTCTAAGATATGTAATGCCAAAGTTCTTAATCCATGCAAAAGGACATCAATAGGGGTACCTTGTATAAGTTGTTCTTAAGAATGAGAACAGGATTATTATGGATACAGAACTAATAGTACATCCATGTTATAGAAGTAAAATTACTGCACAGAAGAACAAAGAATAGAAATAGGGAAAAAAATCTAATAACTGGAATCAGCTGGACTTCTTTATACTAGACATTATACACTATATGCTCTAATAGACATATTTCTTGGCTAAATTGCAGCTATAAACAGAAAATATGAATTCATTCTGCTGTTTGACCTTCGCACTTAAGTTTAGCAACGCTTAATACAAAATTCTTGCCTACAAATCAACAGAAGATCAAAATCACATTTCTTATTTCTCTGTGTTAGAATCTTAACATGCATCTCTGAACTTTTTTTTTCTTTTAACAGATACATGATTTTATATTATGTAGGAAAATAAATTCTTTACTGGAAGTGCAGGTCTTGGGTGTGTCTGGTACTTAGTTTATCTACTTTGAGGGGTCTCTCAAGGGCTGTGCCTGATTGATGGGTCTCTGCCCACAATGAACTGAACATGAGGCAGATCTTCCTCCCAGCACACATTCTCCTCTTTCAACATCTACATGCTCTGGGACAGTTATTTGGCATGAATAAGTCAGCTGAGATGAAAGAATAACTTGTAAAAATTCTGAAGTCTCAGCTTAATGCTTTTTGGTAACAATAACATTTGAAGATGACAAAACCAGTTAGAACAAGGTGGAACCTTGAGCATTTTATAACTGCAATTTAAACTTCACTGTCAGTCAAATGGATGTTGGTCCATATTAGCCTTTATGTGTTGATAGGGTAAATCCAGAGTAAACTAATGAACATGGTGTGACTGGGAGTGTGAGAGAAGGTTCTTAATTAAACAAATTTCATGAAAACAGCTCAATCAGCAATATTAGATTTAAACACTAATTTAAACTTCTCCAAAAAGACAAACTTCACATGCTACCCAAGCAAACTTATCTGATGGCAATCAGGGAGAAACAGAATTGACAAGATGTAACTTTATCTCTCTATATATATATTTATGCAGCAAAAATAAAATAAAAAATTAGACAGTAGCTAAGACTAAAGAAAAGAAAACTGAAGACTTAGAAGTAGACAGATGTTCAAGCATTTGCCTGTCTATTTAACTAAGTGAAGATCACAGTAATTTTTCATATGTGTCTTAACCTCCAATTCTCTTTTAGAGATCCCAAATATTTGGATCAATTTCAGTCTAGCTTCTTTTGTCAGTTGTGGAGACTTGAGGGCAGAATGAGGCACAGGACTTACAGGCACACAACAATTATTTATTAACTAGTGCATTTAGTCATAGACCAGAACAAGTATGTTGTGAGGATAAGGTATGTCTTGCCTTGGCATAGGTGATGATACGTGGTATGACATAGCATAAGATATATTCACAACCAGCAGTACAGTCACCTAAGCAGTGTCTGCAGGCTGTACTGACACCAGGAAAGTGCAGAAGTGTTAAGTTCTGCCATTCCTTGAAATAAACTGATCCTTAGTGTTGCAAATCATCATCTGAATCTCTTTTCCTCAGACTTTATAAGTTTTCTTGCGGCTTTTTTTTTTTTCCTTCTAAATAATTGATTATTAGCTTATTATTAACACAGCAATCTCACTTATTTGTTTCTACCTTCTTCTTATGCACAACTTACTGCACTATGTGCTCTCTCACAGGTTAATGGCAACAGCTGCTGCTCAGTACTAGCTGCACCTGGATGACAAGCTGAACCTCCTGAGTCAGGTCACATCATTGATTATCTAACTCTAATAACACATGCAAGTGGAAAACATCCATATGCAGTTGTCCAGGACATTGTATTCCCTCTAACAAAGCTATCTGTTACCTGAAAGCTCAGTTTTTGCCATTCATATTTATAGATAAAGTCACATTCCAGCCATGTGCTCCACACTCTGTGTTGATGCCTTATTGATCCCCTTGTGCAAGAAGTCCTGTCCTGGGTTTCAGACTTTATTGACTTTATTGTGATTACAGTCTAACACAGCAACTCCTGCCTGCTGGCACTACTGAGGTATTCATCAGTAGTGAAGGATCCCTGCACTCAGCTGTCCTTGTTTGCAGATGTGTCACACAGCTGTTTAGAACAATAACTCAGTATCTGTCATCTATTAGGACACTGGCTTTTCTTTTAGTCACCAAACTCCAGAGGCACCGACAAGAGTTCTAAACACTTCAAGCTGAAAATCTGTGTCACATGGTAAAGTCTTTCTTACAAAAAGTACATTACTATAGTAAACCCAACTTGTCTTTCCAAGGAGGACTGTGAATCTTTATCAAGAGCATGATGACACTAATCCACTGCTAAGTTAATTATTTTTAAGTTTCCAGTCTTGTTTTAAGTACAAAGCCTGTGAAACCCAAAGCTGGATTTCAGCCTAGACATTAACTCCTTAGTGTCAGTGAGGGTTTGTACATTTTATGCAGCTTTGACATGGCAGATAAAGGAAGAGTCTCTGTGGAATGGATACAGATGAGCATTTTTTTCTTTCTCCTGTTTTTTCCATTAGCACTGGAATGCCTCAAAAATGAGAAGGGAAGATCCACTAACTGTCAACAACTGTTTAAAGACTCCTTCTGCATGGATCATTTGTAGAGCCATTAGAGCAGATCTGTCACTTAACTCCATATTGAGAGGGCAGCCTAACATAATTCCTGCTGGGTCAGGCTTTGCTCCCTTAACTGTTCACTTTGGATTGCTCAAGCAGCTTTTGCACATGATATGACTGGATCTGATAGGAAAAAAATAAATGCAGAATCTCAGGAGAGGAAGAACTACTCATCTCAGTCCTTTCCTTCATCACCTCTGAAGAGGTACTGTAAGACCCTCACCTAAAACTTAGGCTCAAAGAGCCAGTTTCTTCCTTTCCATACACATTCTAGTTTTCCTTAACAGTGTCCTAACAATCCTACCAGGAAGCATCTGCCCTCCCAGCAGTACTGAAAATTCACTTGTTTTTTGGGTTTTTTTTGGGGTTGACTTGTTTTCTTTAAACACCCAACAGGTCACTTTAGGAATGTTAAGTTATATCTTGATAAAACACCTCAAAGTTTTCTTAAAACTGCACTTGTTCTTTGTTTCAGAACAGTGGGTTATCTGCATTTCTATTTGCAGATGCATGAGCTGATCTAGATGGTTACAATCAGAAACTCATCAAGCACTAGAATACTACTTAATGCAGCTGCAATGAAGCAATAAAAGTCAGAAATTAAATCTGTCCAGAATTCTACCCTCTTTACAGATTTGTCTAGAAGAAAAGCTACACATATGAAACATATATTGCTATTGTAAAAGTCTTTGTTAAAGACAAGAAGTTTGCTTTTTCTTGTTGTTTTTTCTCCTTGATATTCTAGTAATAGTGCCATCTACTTTGTCCTTATTCTCTTTAATGCATATCCAAAAATGAAATTAACTTCTAACTTTATACTTTGCAATATACATATTTAGGATCATCTAGCTGTGGAAGTCTCTTTTGTCTGTGTCTTTTATAAGAGACTTTTACCCATAGTCTGGTTTTGTATGTTGAACAAGTCCAGCTCTCATGGAAAATCATTCAAAATGTCCTATTAGGTTGAAAAATTTTGACCTCAGTGCAGAACTTAGTTCCACCAAGCCAAGCCCTGTAACTATGTTAACTACTATTCATGAGTATAGCAGCTGCTTCCACAAGCTCATAGTTTCCTTCTGATAAGTTTCAAATATTCTGTCAGGAGGATCTGGAAGGTGTATTTAAATGCCCGTTCTGTGAGTTAAGAGGTGAGTTAAAAGCATTAGCATGATGAACACCTCTGTCCTCCCTGCATGCTGTCCTGTTTCACAAGAACAAATTTTCCTCCTCCCCACACATAGTAGCAATACACCAGATATTGATATGATACTGTTCTCTAGTTGAGCATGGGAAATAAAAGACTTTTTGAGTTGTCTTGACACCTTCCCAATCTCGTCAATTTAAACCTGCAGACATAGTTTGCCACCTTGTGGCAAATGCACTTTTATAAACTATGAACGAATGGGCCTGTTTTCACAAATCATGTCTTATTCCAATCATTTCCCAAAAATCTGTCCATAGTTCAAAGAAATAGTCTTTGAAACATGGGCCCTCTTTTATAGGAACAAAAATAAATTATTATTTTTTTTTAATATTTAAATTATATTTCAAGTTAACTAATTGAAGTATACTGCTGCTATTTGCAGCTGAGAAAAAATACTTAAGCATTGTTGTCACCAGCCTTGGTAGTCATATAATCTATGTAGGCTGCTGACGGATAAGTAACTAAAGACAAAGTCTTTCATGCCTACAAGTATGGCCTTATTAAGAGAAAAGTTTTTTTCTTAAGATCAGCAATTACAGTTAAACTATCAGCAAAGACCAAGGTTTACAAGCAGCTGATGTTCCGGGTTGGTGACAAAACCACAAATAAACACTATAAAATTGGATTGAATCAAGCAGAAATAAAAATACTGCAAAATTATACTGTGTTCATTTCCAGTCATTTTATGTAGAAATAACAACTTTCTTAGATTTACATGCGTTCAACCAGAATGCTGGAAACAAAGATCCAAACACCTCTACCTAATTGGAGCTACAACTACACCCATCCTGAGCTTTAACAGAAAGCAGAATCTGCTTCCACTTTCTGGGCTATTCACTACTCAAATAGTTTATAAGAAAGCCTCTAACATAAATCTGAAATGTAAGAGGCAGAAAATTCATTCTCAGTTGCAGATTGGGAGGAAGGGGACTCTGCACCTCTGGCCACCACATCCCAGAGAGGTTCTCTAGAGACTGAGCACGTGTATGTGAGAACTAGTCACCCCTACATTGGTTTGATGAGCTATTGCACAGATCCTCTCCTTTCCACCAAAGTTTTGATTCTCCTATTACTACTGTCTCAAACTGGTCAGTTGTTGGAGGAGAGCAGAGAGACTGGCTGTGGAAGGACAGCTTAATCAGCACAGATCTGTGACTGCCTGAGCAGATCCTATGTAAGCCAGGCATCATTTCAATAAAAAAACTTTTTCCTATCTCATCCCTGGAGTCTGAGTCCTCCATACGTAATGAAATGACAAAGACCACAGTCAGTCATTTGAAGATATTTGAGTCACCTGAAATACTTACCAGTTAATTAATTGGAAAGAAAAACCTATGCTCTTAATTGGCTAGACTATTTTTTTCTTTGCTTGTTTTTATTATGGTTTTGGTTTGGTTTTTCTTTTTGTTTGTTTGGGGGTTT
>VXBX01009200.1:167586-207741 GCA_013400415.1 Scytalopus superciliaris
GGTTAAAGTAGTTATGGCAATGCCAGGATTTGCTCAGATTTAATAACATTATCTTCAGGCTGTCTTGTCTTTACTCTAATTTTTTTCAAATGTAGATTCGGTTTTGCATAAAAGTTTCTTTTGGCTCAAAAATCCCATCCAGGGAATCCTTTCGTTTTATGTGTTTCACTGCCTTGGTAGAGGCTCTGAGGGAAAAGCTAGATGTGAACAAGAAACCTGTGGCTTAGGCTGAGAAATAATTGTCAGTAGGTCTTTATGATCTGTTATGGATTTAAAATCTTGGAATTTTTTTTTCGTCTACCAACCCTGTGCTTCAGAAGGATCACCTCCTCTCTCTTTTTTTTTTTCAACCATGGAACCAGGAAAGAGACTGCCTGCCCCATGGAAAAGAGTTCCACCCGGCCCCCTCATGAACTGCTAACAATGGATTATTTGCAGTAGCTGCCTGGGGCACACCTGACTCCTCAGGCTACAAGCTGGGTGTTTGGGAACTTCTGTGAGATAAGAAAGGTTTTCTATCTTCACATCAGTGACTTAGTGTGATAACGCCCCTCTGGAGAGCCATCAGCACCTCCACACCCAGCCTGAGGGGTCATGTCTGCTAATGGGCCATCAGGGATTCCAAAAATATATCAGAGTGTAAATCACCCATTGTGAAACTCCCCGCCCTGGGGGAGGTACTGGGCACTCCCACCTGAGCCTAAACACATATAAACTGGGGGTTTGGGTCTGGGGCGGTTCAGATCCAGAGGAGGACCAGAGCCTCAGCAGGACTGCAACTCTCGACCGGACCAGGATCATCACCCTCACCGACAGGTTTCTTCTTTCCTCTTACTTTGTACCTAAGAGGGCCAGGTGGTGCTCAGCACAGGGGCTGACAATTACTATTCGTTTTGTGCCCCAGGCTGCTGGGTCACACTCTTGTTTTTTTGTGGGTTAAAGGGACCTTTCCCTCTGTACCCTTGTACTGATTGTGATTTTTTTTATTAAATTATAATTTGGATTTATAATCTGTTTGTGAATTAGATTCATTCCTCCTGCCAGTTTATCTTTAAACCAGCACATGGTCCTAACAGATTTGTCTCCCAATACCAACTACAGGAGAGAGTAACAACCTCTGTTTCATGTAGAGATACTCTCAAAAAAGAAGAGCAGAGTAGTACTTCATTGAAAAGGGTTTTCCTCCACTGCAAATGTTGTGTTTTCCATCATGTTTTTAATATTAAGCCATAAAGGACAGTTGGCAAACTCTTTGAAGAGTAAAGAGTGATTGATGTAGTAACTTGAAAGTGGCAGAGGATTCCATGACAAATCATTGAGCACCTCTATCAGCCTAAAACGTGCTAGCTGAGTTTGGATGTCATAAAACGTAGTTCTCTGGATGAGTTTTCCTCCATGTACTTAAGAAAACTTTCATTTCTGTTCTGAATGAGAGATGAAATCAGACCACACAGATGTTTCTCAAAAGCATAGGTCTCTACGGTCTTTTATTATGAGAACACCTTTCCTGCCCCTTCTCCCTTACTGTCTGAATAGCCATTTGGATTGCCATTTTTTGGTTGTACCTTGAAGATACATTGACATGTTGTGCTGTTTCATATCACTTTATGGGCTGATCTAGTCATGCCAAGACTGAATCTCTTTTCCTTATGTTTTCTTTTCATTTAGCCTGCAGATACAAGCCCTGTCTCTGCTTCATCAAAAGGGCAATTAATGCAATTGCAAAATAGTGGGAACTAGGTGGCTTTAGCTTGTGTAATCTCTCAGTATCTATGCCAGACTAGTTTCCTAGGTAAAGTTACAGATGCCTTAAAATTGTTTTCACTTGATGCAGCAATTTTGAAAATCAGGAATAAGTAATACACAGGTTAATAGAGCCTTGGACATTTCCTGCCATGAAACACTCTACTATTTGCCAGTAATGAGACTGAAAATCTGCCTAAAGTGGATTGATTCCTTTCCTCCATTTGTTACCAGAAATCTTTTTGTTCCTTTGTGTTTCTATCATATGGCACTCAGGGAGACGACCACATAATTGAGTTGTATCATAAAAACATGAGGGTTCAGGCTCAAGAGCTTTCTGTTGCCCAACTTAAAAAAGTTTAGACTAACAGCAGTTCAGTCATACCCTGCTAAGCTACTTTGCTCTTCTTCTGTGTTAAGTGTATAATTGTATCAAGACACCCAGGAGCTCTAAATAATAACCAATTTTTGAGTCTCAAGCATATTAAAAAGTCAGCATAAAATAAGGCTGATAAAATTTTAGCAGGTAGTAGACTGCTTTTACACTACAAATCTGAAATTTTAAATAAATCAGAAGTATAACACCATTTAAAAAGATGAAGCTGAAACTTCTGTTAAATCTGAGATCAAATGCTTTAAAGAAAATAGGGGAAACATCTCTTAATATGATGAATCTTCAGTCAAATTATGGGAGCCATGGAAGTCAAAAAAATGCAGTACTTAATCTAACTTTTTTCCTTCCTATCTAAGCTACCAGCCTTTGGGCTATCACAGAAGATATTCAGCTCTTCTCATGGTGTGTAAGTTACTCAGTCATGAGAGGCAACTGCCCAGTTAGGAGTGAAGTGCTCTAACAGCAGCTGAAGAATGACCATCTGCAGACAGCACTACTGATACATCAGATCATATAACCAATATATTTTCCCTTCATGCTGTATAAAATACCTTTGGGGGAACAATAGATTAAAGTCAGTAATCACTGCATGAATTTGTATCATTGAGCATAACTTTTGGAAATGCCTGAACAGAACAATATTAATTTAATTTATGTTCTTTGCCAATTACTTGATTACTAAACTAAATTAACTTCAGGTATTCCAGAAGGCATACAGTGTTCAGACAAAACACACTGCTTATCAGCTGTGAAGGTTTGCATAAATAAGCCAGTGTTTTTTTAAAAATTCTTTTAATGAAAATCTGATCTTGGCTCTTCAGGGTGCAGTAGAGGCAAGAGATGCTGGTGGGCAGGTTTAGATGATAAGTTCATTTGGGATGCCGACATATAATATTATGAGGCAGAAAAGATCCTTAATTTTAAAAAGTATTGATTGAAATTTTCATCGGAAGGTCTGGGTTCAACTCTTCTGTTAATTCCAGAAAGTCCTATTAATATTTCCCCTAAACAAAATAAAAAGTATTTGAAAAATGTAACTTTGAGTTGGCCGAGACTTTCTTTTTTATTTTAAATCTTAACCCAAAACTGTGCCCACTTTTAAGGATAAATTTTAGGCTGGGATCTAGAAAAATACACATGGGTGGTCATTTTATCTATATAACAAATCAACCAAAACCTCAGGTAAGAGCACCTTTAGGGAGTTCAAATTCATACTTGAATCCAGACTGTGGCTTAAGCTCTCTTCAACCAGTAATTGAAAATCATCTTGTGCTTCTTGGAAGGAACCTTTGAGGGGTGTAGCATCATTTCTGCCTCAGTCAAGGAATAATGGATGTTAAAAGCCACTCAACCATCACATTAAGACCTATATGTTTTCTTCTGTACACCGAATACAACTGATTTTTGTGGGTTCCTGCAGGATTTTGTGGGTTTATTTATTAGAGAAAAAAACCCTTGGAGTAAAGTGAACAGTCTCATTTATGTGTAATGAAAATTATCTTATCTGACACTTCAGGTGGAGTTTTTAACTTCACTATGACAAGATAAGGCTTTTGCTGTGCATATGTCTGTCCATGTGTATTCCTAATTTTACACTTCCTTTCTGCTCCCAGTGAAACCAGTACTTTATTAAAGGAATTTATTAAAAGGGAGGAGAAGTATCAAAAATAATTCTATTTGTTTTTTGAAAATGGATGACCAGCTACAGCAAGTGAAACTATGTATTACTTCTAACGAAGGTAAAAAGGAGGTGTTCATGTTCGTGCCTCTCCCACATGGGAAGATTTTTTAAAGCAGGTCCCAGACACAGGAAAAGTTTCAGATGGAGCTCTGTGCTTTCTTTGACTCAAGTCAGTTAGGAATGCAGCAGAAATATATGAGCACAAGACTTCCTTATTTTCTATGCCTCTAGAATGTCTTAAGTATTTAGTCTTCATAACTGTATGCTAATGGCTTATATAAAGAGAATGCTTCTGGTAGAGTTGTTTTTTATGCAAGAGCAGATGAAACACCAGTTGTGCAATAGATTTCCCTTTGTGAATTAACCTAACAACTGCAGGGTCAATTGCCTCTTATCCTCCCATACTCTGATGTGGAACAGCAGCTGTCTCATGTGTCCTTGCTCCCTGGAAGGCACAAAAGTATGTGATAAGTACATTGTTTTAATTAGCATTTTTGCATGGACTTACACTCAATTAATGTTAGATTTAGTGCACGATGAAGCAGCTTGGGAACTGTCAGAAGGAAGGCAGCTGAACAAGGATGTTGGTTTGATCTCTTGTGTACCTTGAATCTACCAGGAAAAGGTCTGACTTCCTTCTAATGAACATTGCCAATGTGCCTGGTGTCTTACGTATGGCTCATTACTTTTCAGTCTCATTTCCTATAAGTCTTGACTGAGTAACACACCTCATTATGCCCTGACATGGAAAAATAACCTTGGCTATTTCTTAGATTTCTGAAGCAAGTTCTGTGGGAGATGTATGATCTGAGAAATGTCTGAGCAATACTTTGGCTCTTTAACCCTGGTAGGATACCACAACATCACAGAGT
Organism: Scytalopus superciliaris; assembly: GCA_013400415.1. Lineage (NCBI taxonomy): Eukaryota > Metazoa > Chordata > Aves > Passeriformes > Rhinocryptidae > Scytalopus > Scytalopus superciliaris. Next base: position 172,277 of record VXBX01009200.1, read on the forward strand.
TTACCCTAGAGGTATAGGCAGCAAAATACCCTTGCTGAAAGACTTTTTGTGGTACTTTTCTTTGGTTTTCAATAATATCTTTTTATTATGAAGACCAGAAATCTGTGCAAGATAATTTGAATGCATCATTTGACTTTGTTCTCAATGTATTCACAAGACATAAGGGCATCTCTGATGCATGACTTGTCATTAAATATCTATGGAAAAAATTTCATATAGATAAACTTTGGGATGTCTGTAAAAGAAAGCATCCAAAATGCTACCAAACTACTTGGCTGCAGTATGAGATAGAGGAGAGGTTTTCCTCAGAGATGCTTCTTAACAGTCTTCTCATCTTTTATCTCTCATAATATAATTCCTTCTCTTTTCTCTAATGTTTTTTCCTGTTTTTTCAGAGTGGTTTGTTGTTGTTTTTTGGTTGTTGGGTTTTTTTTTTTGTTTGTTTGTTTGTTTTTTTTTATATAAGTGCTTTTATAGGGGAACCAGTTATAGGTAAGAATCTTTCACTTTTGCAGACACTTCCATCAAAGCAATTTGTGTCATTCTTGGAAGAGGCAGCCTTTTCCTTTGTGTTTCTTTCACAGTTGTAACTGATTTACCAGTTACTTTCCTTTTCCTTGGCACTTACAATTTTGCAATTTAAAAATCCCTGGTCCCAGCCTTTTCTGGAAAGGTGAGTCTGACTGTGAACACAGCTTCTGAAAAGCTGCTCTGGAAGAGAAATTAAGAGCAGAATACCCCTAGCCAAAAAAAAAAAAAAAAAAAATGGGGAAGAAGAAAATAAAAAGTGAGAGGACCCTCCATCCCCTGGTATATCTGTCATGGCCCTCTGTGTTAAATTATAACATTATGGTTTCATCTTGGAATGAAAATCTAAATCAGTATTCCCCTGTGAGTAAGATTTTAACACCTTTCACCATGGCAGCACTTCCCTGAAAGTGTTCTCCACACTCCTTCAAACACACAGTCCTTTACCTCTATTAGCAAATAAATCTGTCCTTTAAAAATACAGAAGGTTTTCTGCTTTAATATTTCAGTCCTCCAGTATAACAACAAAAGACACAGCTTTTCATTGTTGGAATGATGGGAAGTATTTTAAAGAACATTAACAGGACTTTTCTGAAAGCATATATTACTAGCCTGCTACTGGTGCTTTTAGTCTCATTATTAACAAGACAAATCATTTTTATTCAACTCTATTTATACATGTGGTAGACCAAGAGAAAATGTTTTTAAAAAGGCTCAATGATGTGTTACTTATGTGTGGTTTTCAGCTTTAAGTGATTTATTATCTATAAATTGAAAGATTTTATTCCAGAAGGCTTTAGGACGCTGCACTCTTCCTCCTCCTTGCAAACTGTATTTGAGCTAAGATTACAGCAGGTGAAAGTTCTAGTGTCTGTTCAACAGATCTTATTAAATAATTACATTCAGGAACCATTTGGTTCTCATTAGATCCAAGACTGAAGAAGCAAAATATTTTGAAGGAAGGAAACTTCCCTCCCCAAAGAAACACCACACATCCACACTAAATATCCTGTGGGCAAGTTCTTTATCACTCCAAAATATGCTTAGTAAGCACACAAACCCAACTTCATGGACCTACTACTGTTTTTTAAAACCCAAGACCTTTTCACATCATAGTGTATTACTAATTAATTATGTGTCTTAGTCTTCTGCCTTCCAGTGTTTTGCCCTCTACCATACTTTATAGCTCCAATATTTTTTTTTTTTTGGTTTCAGATCTCTGCCTACTTTTTCTCCCTTTGTCTCAGGTTACTCCTACTAGGATTGCTATGGCTCTCCTGTATAATAATGGATCGCCATCCATGAGTGAAAACCGATTTCTGAAGAGGAAGAAAATAAATACAGTATTTTATAATCCTGATTTCTGTTTTCTTTTGTTTGTTTTACTTTGTTTAGATTATGATCTTCAGAAATTCATTCTGACCCAGAAAATTCCCTCATAATTCAGACCCAGGAGATCCTGTATAAATCTCACTAGACCAGGCATTGGAGAGTTGGCTGGGAGCTTCATTTTTTTTCCCCTCAAAATAAATTTCTCTGTTTCTTTCCCCAGGCCTTTGCCTCATTTTCTGTGACCAGAGATGTTGCCTAAGTGTGAAAGGAAAAGGAAACTGTCAGCAACTCAGACTGGGTATATAATTGGCAGCAGAATGTTACATTTCTCAAGTTGAAAATATCTTTTTTTTCCACAATACATGGCAACTGTAGACCTTCTGACATCAAGACTTATGTCTGGAATTGCAGCCTTAGAAATGCCCTAAGGGTGAGCAGCTACTGAGATTTTCTTTGATAATCAGATAATTAATTAATGAGAAACTGGGGGAGTTGAACACACAGTTACTTAGAGAGATTCTAATGAATATCTGTCTGCATCTTCAGGTGCCAAACCCAGTCTCATGCATCCTGCTGGTTCCTAGCAAACCTTGATGTCTGAGCACTGTCAGCACCCTCTAAAATTACTTGAAGACTGACATGGGAAAGTTACTCTAATGCTCTGGGATGTATTTGTATGAATGTCAAGAACAGATCATAGGAAAGTCTTTCATTTATTGTTAACTCATTAGAGGTCCATTGAAAAATTACTAGCAAAGAATGGGAAGAGAGGTTGAAATTTAAAGGTACAGATTTGTTTGCCAAAATTTCAGTGTCATCCCTATGACTCATCTTATGTAATCACTGTTTTAATTGCCTGTGTTTCTGAGATGTCTCTACTCTGTAGCTTTCTCAGATGGTTTTAATTACAGGTACCCAAGAATAATTACAGTGAAAGTAGTGCAAGAGCACAGTTCACAGTGGCCCTGGAGATGTAGGTCTAGCCAGTACAAAAAGAAGCTAAAACCAGTCCATTTATATCCTACCATCAAGACGATGGGTAACAGATGTTGAAAACTATTAATATATACTTCAAGGGTACAAAGGGTGGTGTCCTTCCGTCACAAAACACTTCAGTATTGCTGTGGTTCATTGTCTCATCTTCTGCTCTGAATATTTTAATCATTTAACCACCTAATATGGTCTTCTGCTTCTTATGGGAGTTTGACTCAAGGGTTTTGAGAGATCAGGCAATATCCCATGCTGCAGACACAGCTGCAGCTATGCTACTATGGTATTTTCAGTCTTACCAACTTACAAAAGTTTGTGTACCTATCTAATATGTTTGATTTAATCCATCATCATGTTGGAATCTTTTGAGTTAAAGAGAAACACTGTCGTTTTCTTTATAGGCAGTTCTCTCTTGTTCTATGTTTCATTCCTCAAGCAGGAACAAATGCTTTAGTTAATGAGAACAGGAAGTGCAGAAACCAAAAGCCTTTCCTTTCCTGCCATGATTTCTCCTGCTTTCATGGTCACATTTTTGTATGTCTCAGTTCGTTCTGTTGCTAGCAGGGCATCCTCAAGATAAATACCTGAAAAATTCTGTGAGTTGCTAAGAAACTATAGTAGTAGAGGAGGGGTTTCATATTGTTTTTCCTGTGGCCAATCCCTAGAAGTTGGGATTCTTTTTGCTAGTTTGGGACTGTTGTGACTCACCCCTCATCACCTCAGTAACTTGAAAAGCATCAGTATTTCATACTTACTAAAAAGAAATGTTTGGTAGGAAAGAATCTTCCTCTTCAGTGTGCTCAGTCTCCTCCCTTCCTCAATGATGAGGTTGCATGATATGAATATCCTATGAATTCAAATGTCCTTTGTACCATCCTCAGTAGAAGACACTGTCAGGAAACTCAGTCACCCAGAACAGATCTGTCACTTTTGGAAACAATAATCCTTTCCTTGAAAAGCATTATTTAAGTGTTCCTGTCAAAGCACACTTTCCCAATTATTTTTCCATATTTAAAAGTATCATAAAAACTGTACATTTCAGATCCTTTGTGTCTCCTCAGATGAGGATTATTGTGTGCTACAGGACAACGCTTTGTGGAAGTCCTTTGCAAGTGCATCTGTAGTATGTGATGGCTGTTTCTATTTCATTATGAAGAACAGGAATGGGGAGGTCTACAAGGAAGGAAAATCAAAGATATTATTTGCTGGTAGTGCCATCAGTCTGGCCAGAAACGTTCACAGTTTGCTAACAAGATTAAATAGTGGTTAGGGACTATGTCAGTAGGAGTACCTGACTGCTTAGTATTAATGACATATGATCCTTTTCTAAAACAAATGTAGAGGATCTGAGTTTTGTCAGGGAAGTTTTGTCTCGAATAAATACTGAAAAGGAAAAATTAAATCATTTCTGTAATGCTTTGTAGCTAGCAAGGCTTGGGAACATAGCAAATGGTATTCAACTAGAAGCTAAAGAAAATACATTATTAAAATAAATTATTCTACTAGTGAGTTTAGAGATGAAAAAATACTACAACAGTTGTTGAAAGAAGAAAAAGCCAGTATAAACTGAAGTAAGAAGAAATTAAAAGGATATACAAGCATGATGAGATCTCAAAAGTAGTTGACCACAATTTTATTTTTCTTTCTCCTTCACGGCCTTACTTGCTTGAAATGGAGATTAGTGCCACATAGCCACATATATGTTAATTGTCTCTCCTGCTACCTATAGGTTTACATGCATAAAAAACCCTAAGGTCACAGTTTTGTGAGAAGAGGCCACAGATTGGGTGAGTTCTTTCATATTGAATATTCCCTAATTATATTAACTTTTGGCAATTGCAGAATTGGGACATGACATTTAAAGATACACTTTCTTCAACTATCAACGTAAAGGACTCAAATAGGAGTCCCACCAAGAAAAAAAGCAGTATAAGGAAAGAAAATTATTTGCCTTGCCTCTTCCATCTTTGATCTTTGATTTTTTTTTTTATTTTTTTTTTTTAGCAAAAGATAACAAAGATACTCTGTGAGGAGTTTGAGGAAAGAAGAGAAGGAATCACTGAATCTGGAAAAGGGATCTCACAAGTCTTGGAAAATCTGGTATTACTCCGTGGTGTGTACAATCAGAATCATAATTCATTCTGTGGTTTGAATGTTAAAACTATTGTATAAGCTCTTTGTCATCTTAAATGTTTTAAAGGTGCCAGAACAACAGGATTTTTAAGGACTTTTTAAAATTAGTCTCCAATCTCATTATCCAAAAGCTGTCACAAGCCTCATTCCCTGCTCCTTCAGGTTGTACTTCAGCCTGCAGCAGTCTTTACGCAAAGGATTTATAGAGAGTGTATTTAAAGCCACTCAACCACAGAAGGCACATGCTCTAGCAGCTTTCAAATTAGTACACTGGACATGTGAGGAGTATTACCTTGATGATCCCATCATAATCATATCCAACCTCTTGCCTATGCCCTACTGAAACCTCTTCTACAGGGAGCTCTCCCAGCCATGAGTTACCTGCCTGTACAAAACTGAGTATTGTTCAGTCACTGAGTATACACTTATCATTACATTTATAAAAAGGTAAAATTTCCTGGAAAAAGACATATCTTCACAGCATGTTACTGTGCCATGCAGGAGGAGTTTTCAATCCCAAATATGGAATAACTTATCCATATCAACATTGATTTTCTCCTATCAACAGAGGCTACTGTCTCTGTCTCTGACTACTGGTATGATAGCTAAAACTTAGAAGAAAGTGGGCCTGTGTGACAAGAATGTTCTTACTTATGTGCCTCTATGTGACAGTAAAAGCACTAACAGTGATAGAAATGAAGTGATACCAACAACCATAGCACATACATTAACTGCAATAAGACAGTGTTGAGAGGTGGGTTTGTTTGATGGTTTTTTTGTTGTGCTTTTTTTTGTTTTAATTGTTATTATTTTCTCTCTATAAAAACAGAAACCAAAAGAAAAATCTGAGCACTCAGAAGCATGAGAGAAGGATTGCACCTTGACATCCAGTGTGCAGGAAGGCAGGGTACTGACAGACACATGGATAAATAGCCAGAGGCTCTCCTAGGCCCCAGCTAACTTGTAAACACATGTGGGTTCCACATGTTCACTTCTGATCTGAAACTGGTCTCAGTCTCTAAATAGAAGGTTCGGTAAGCATGTTGCTCGTCCTAGGGACTCTGTTTTCTTGTCAGAGCTGAGGTATCTGCTTGAGAGTCAGCCAACTTGCCCTGCAGCAAACGTACCCCTCCAATCATTGCTGCAAGTTCCCACATCTCTACCCCTCCAAAACTGTCCTGTGGATGGCATGAGGCTTTAGAAACTGCATGTTAATTATTTTTTTTTTATTTAAGTCACTTTATATCCGTGTTTTCAAACTATGTAAATACAAAATCTCATTTTTGCCAGACACAGTTATAGAAAAGAAAAAAATGTTTAATATTTTGCATTTTCCAAACTAGTTACAGAGTGGAACATCAGGGGCAATGTTGCTGTTCTCAGCCAGGAGAGTACCCACAAACAGCTGTTCAGAGAGCAGACAGAAGCTAACAAGAGTGCTAGGAGACCCACTGCTGTGGCTGGGTCATGTTGTCCTGGGCAAGACAAGGCAAAAGTCAGAAAGTGCAGCAGTAAAGTTTTCAGGCAGATTCAAAAAGCACTTTTGCCTGGGTTTATTTATTTATTTATTTATAATTTGACCAGGGATAAAACTCCTCCCCTCATTTTCATGATATGGCAAGTAAAACCAGTAATGTGCTACTTTCATCCTACTGAAAACCTTTGTTTTGCTTCTGAAATTTAGCACAGCTTAAAAGATTAGCAAGCAAAGTTTTGAACAGAATAAAGTTTAAGGGGACAAGATCGACCTATTATTTTAGTCTTAAAATATTTTGTCATTTTAATTCTTTTTGTTCTATTCAGTTTTGGGTTGTCAGATAATATTTTTCACAAACATTATGAAAAGGCTCCTGACCTCTTCTAGAGTTAGTAAAAAAGTCAAAGAGCTCCAGAATAGTGATAAACTCCTCATCTGATCAAGAAGTGTGTTTTTTATTATGTCATCCAGATACATACAAACCTCTGAAATACTTCAGACTTTAAACAGATTTTAAAATACAGTCTTAATGACAGAAGACTGGGAGGCAGATAAGTTCATGACAATTTTGGTACACTGAAACTATTCTTTCTGGGAGTTCAGATACGGTAACATTGATTTAAGAAACAGCCAAGGACTTTAATCCAGAGATGCTAGCACAGTGAATGCTCTGCTCCAGCCTTTCAAGCCAAAGTATTTACAAGCAGTTTAACCTGAGTCTTCACTTCTGCTCGAAACATCATGCCTGTCTTCACAAGACAATTCTCAAACTGTGACAGATGTCAAAGTACTTTAAAAATGGTCCTTTAAACTTATGGCATCTACTTCTTGATACACTTGAGGCCTGTCCCTGAAAAGTGACATACTTCTGCAGTGTATGCAATATCCTTGACTCCTTCTCGCATCATCATATCCAAGCATGGTTCATTATTTTCACAGAATACATTGCAAGATTTTCAGATACCTGAACTAGTCCTAAATAAAAGCCCTAAACCCAGACTACAGTCCAAAATACATCATGTTTCCCTTTACTATGAGCCATGTGTCCTTTAAATACAGACTTTTTCAACAGACATAGATATGAAACATTCTAGATAATGTTTATGGATATTTGCTTTTACCAGTGCTTTTACCATTGTCTCGCAGAGATCATATTTGAGTTTATAACTTGAAAATTCCTATTGTCTATTGATTATTCTTTTATCACTATATTTCTTTATGAATTTATTTCTATATGAATTTAAAGAAGAAAAAGAATTGTGGACATTTCTAAGGTCCTAATATTTTGTTTATTATAAACTTTTCAGAGATTCATTTAATGTCTGGTGGTTTATTTCTCTTTTCTTTTCATAAAACAAACAAAATACAAAACCAAAAAGATAAAATATGTCTGAATTAGAAGTCTGAATTTCAGAGGCTGGTGACACAGATTCAGAAGAGAAAACTGATTTTATGTGGAGGTGAAACACTAAAGGTGATAAAACTCATCTGACGGCTGAATTGTGCATTGACGATCACCTGCCACTCGATTAGTTCTGGTAATTTTTGGTGTAAACTATAACGGAAATTTAGGCAGTTTTTCTCTAGGCGTGTGGTCATACTACCACCTTGTGGACAAAATAAATCTCTGCACCAGTCTTTCCGTGTCGGGATTCAGGCGCGACAACCGCCCGTATCTGCGGTAAGAAAAGTTGTATTTTTTATAGTATATTAGTCAGCAAAAACATGACAGGTGAGAAAATTAGAAACTAATTCCAAGAATGGAGGAGACAAAAAAGGGTTTTTTTTGGTTTTGGGGGTTTTTATTAGATGAGTAGGAAGGTAAGATTTCTTTACAACACAGACACGTTGCATAATTTTGTTGCAGGTTTAGACTTCTATTGATTTCAAAAGAGAAGTCTGGGAAGCATTTGATGTCGACTCTTTCAGCAATCAAATACTGACCTAGCAGATCTCACTCTCAGACTTCAAAGACAGACAACATAGTAAATTATTCTGATATGGATAATGAGGATTGATACCTAATAACAAAATTCTGTTGTACTGGATATGGGACCTGAAGACAGATATTATCTAGCGATTCTTTGCAGCACCCTGAGTTTAACAGCTACATGTAATCAGTGTAACAAAAACAGAATGATCTGCTCAGGACATATTGATAGTGTACTGGGCAGCAGCAAACTGCGACAAACTGCTTAACCACTGCTCATAGCTCTTCAATCTTCTGGGTTTTGCATGGTCAATCTCATTGTCCCTTTCATGGATAAATAGATCTACTTTTTTTCCATACTGGGGAGCAGATTTCTGTGTGAATTTTTGCTAACAATACTGACTCTGCCATCTAGTGACAGACATAAAAATAAAGAATAAATGTTGAATTCAGGAATGTCAATTGGCTGAGGTTTTTGGTAACTCTAGAAGAAAAGATCAGCTATTAATGAATCTTCCCATTTGGTCTTCTGCACTAATCTTTGCACATTTGAAACTGAACATAGGAAATACTTAGATATTTTGGACATGATATTGTTTTTGAGAAGGATCTACTGTGTGGAAAGCTTTATTAATTCAGGTTTTTATATGCAAGTTAAAATAGGGGGTTTGCAGTATCTCAAGTCCGTACTAGAGCTTTCCTTAGTAAAGGATTAGCAGCTTTTTTAAGCAAGTTCTCTAAGCAAGCCAGAGGAAAGTTTGGAAATACTGAAAGTTCTTTCTAGTTTTTACAGCAAAGAAATCAAGGCACATAATATTTTATGGAAAGTCTGATTCAGCCCAACATGGAGAACAATACTGATAATTTCCACAACCTTGTCTTCACCACAGGCTCATACACAACTCTATAGCTAGTTTCAAAAATGATTTCTTGTGTTAGTAAAGGCATAACTCCTTGTTATTCTGTGGGATCTGGATGCCAAAATATTTATTTAAACCTTTTTACTGTCTTTTGGGGTCCCTAAAAATTGCAACTGTTAGTGGTTATTTTTTTATGTGTTCCAGACCTTGAAGACTTTGCTTCTTGCCCTAAGTTTAGGGAAAAGTTTAGCCTAAAAGTAATCAGTAAGTTGAAGTAAATACTGTAAATAAAAGAAATGGTGTATTAAGAAATTCCACAGGAATGGATGGAGAAGAACCAACTGCAAACCAATAAAATAAATAGAATGAGGAAGACTGCAGAAAAATGTGGGAATTAAAGCATTTCTCTTCCTGTATTTTAAGAACTTGACATTATGTGAGTGCTGCTTTCGGCTCACAGTAACACAACGGTCTAGAAATAATTACTAAAATGGAAACATACAAGTAAGATCAATCACATCTGTAGCTCTTGGCAGGCCAAGATGCACAACCTGCACATGTTCAGTCTCCCTGCTGCCCGGTCTGTTGCTGAGCCAGTACTTGAGGCAATGTCCAGTGTATGAAGTCATAAAACAAGAGACGTTGTTGAGCTGCACTTGTGCCAGGGAATGTATCACATTGCACGGTTTAGACAATAATGGGTTTGAACTACAAAAGTCCACACCACAGCTGCAGGCTGAGGGCTCCTTCTGCTTTATAACCCCAACAGGTACCACATGTTTCTATCAAATGAGGGCAGCCAGTCTTTAGCCAGACAAGGAGTAGAAACATCGTATTCATCTAGAAGCTGATAAAGTCACATGACTGGCTCAAAGACAGAGAGTTTGAGGTCTAACTAATGTTTGAAGCCTGCACTATAGATGTGTCTTCTGAACGTGCAGATGTTACAGAAAAAAATCCTCCAAAATAAAAGCATCAAGGCAAGTTGGCAGTCCATTCTATGAAAGCTGCTTTGTGGTTAAGCTGATTGTCACTGAAGATCCAGCAGTCTCAATGAGGCTGTTTTTTCTGGGTTTTAATTTTTTTTTTTTACTTTTTTTTAAATTATTTTTTGTGTGTGTGTGTGTGGTGGTGGGAGGTGTTTTGTTTAGTTTTTATTTTTGGGAGGGGGATTGCTGTGGGGTTTTTTGTTTGTTTTGTTTTGCTTTTTAAAATCTGTGAAGCCTTCCTATTCCAACAGCCAAGACACAGGCTTCTGTACAAGGGTACAGAGAGCTCCCGTCCCTGTTAGGCAGGCCATAATGGTCAATAAATGCACAACACTTAGTGAAGAAACTGATATAACAATGACAGAAAGCTGTGCTGGAAGGGATCTCCATATTAATTTATGCCTTCATTCTCTGTTCTTGCTGATAGAAGTCTACAGAACTACATGAAGTTCTTTGTTCATAAAGCATCACAATAACCTATGTCTTCCCCTATGAAAAAATTGACAAAATTGGGGCTGTTCAGCCTGGTGAAGCAAAGGTTGCATGGAGACCACATAGCAACCTTCAAGTACCTGAAGAAATCTACAAGGAAGCTGGATGGGGACTCCTCATCAGGACCTGTAGTGGCAGGACAATGGGGAAGGACTTCAAACTGAAAGACAATGGGTTTACGTTAGATGTTAGAAAGAAATTCTTTACTGTGAGCATGATGAGACCCAGTGAACCAGATTGCCCAGAGAGGTTGCAAATGTTCCAACTCTGGCAGTGTTCAGGGCCAGACAGGATGGAGCTTTGAGCAACCTGGTCTAGTGGAAAGTGTCCTTGACTGTGGCAGGGGGATTGAACTAGAGGGTCTTTACCCAAACCTTTCTATGATTCTATGATCCTATAAACCCAGAACACGGTCCCTTTAATGTTATAAAGGTAGGTATATGTCTATATATTAATTTAGAGAAATTTATAATTTCTGAAATAAAGATAAGCGAATGTGAATATCTATATGTTTTATCATTCCATTTTAAAAACCACTATTATTGGGATTTTAAACCTCAGCTTGTATAAACTGAGTCACTCTAACTCATGTGTTTAATTTTACTGTGTCTGCATTTATCTCAGTTTTCAATTTCCTATGTTTAATTTGGACTTCCAAGATAACGACTCTTTTCTGTGCCCAGGTTGTAGTTTAGAAGACCTATGTCAGCTCTGAAACGGATATAGTTTTGATCTGGCAGAGCAATGAGTTTGAGGTGTGACTTTCATGTTTAAACACAAAACGTCTCTTAAAACACCCTATAGACAAACCCATCCTTCTCGTGTCTTGGTCTGTTCTCAGTGGGTACTGCAACAAGCTGCACTATAGAAGTCATGAACTACTATACAAGCCCGAACTGTAGAAGTAAGTGCAGACCTCAGCTCTGAGCACAGCACCAATAGCAGAACCCTCACCCACTGTAAAAACTTGCAGTCAGATGGTTGCAATCCCCCATATCCTGCATCTTGGAGGACTGACTTCTGTGTTTGGTGCTCTTACATGCAAAGCAGAGGCTTCAAAACAGCGCTATGTCTCTCTCGTTCTCAGCAGAAAATATTGCACAGCCTGTCTTTTGGTGCTGTCTTCCCAGGCCAGGTTGAGTCTGTACCTCTCTGCTCCTTCATGGACAGTGCTATTGCAGCACACGTTCTGCTTTCCTTCCTTCAGATTGTTCTGACTATTCCCATTCCCTTAATGTGATGTCTTTTTTGATCAAAACCGTTGACAGATGGCAATTCTTTTATTAAGCCCCCATTGTAGTTCTCTTTTAATTATAGCAGTGTATCATGGTTCCAGGCTTGAAGAGACTTTTACTGAAGTGGTAAAGTTGTCCATATCTTTCACTGACAACTTGTTTCTTGCATTGCCAGTCCTTAAATATTTTTTATAAGTATGTCTGTTCAGCTGAAGGAAAGCATCAGGTCTGTCCGGAAAAATTACAGGGAGGAATAATCTTTCTTTTAAAATTCATGAAGTTTCAGGATCATTTAAAGTCGGTAAATATTTCATTTTCTTTACTTTGTAATTACTATGATAATTATTCTTTCAGAGAGAAAATTGATGGAATCAAGCTGACAAAAGCAACAGGATTTAACTCCCATGGTTTCCAGTTAACATTTATTCAATGGAAACATAATGCTCTTCAGCAAAGATTTTTCCTTCTATAATGTATTCTCTTGTCATGCAACTCTGCAATTTAAAGTGAGATTATACCAAGATACAACACAACATAAGAGAGAAAGGACCAGACCTTTTGTCTACCTTTGATTAGCAGGTGGGAAAGAGATGAAGGACGAGTAGCAGGTGGGAGATAGATAGTGGATTAATTTAGATTGAGTAAAAATTACAATATTTTACTTTTGTACATTTTTAATAATTAGAATAAGACGGCTTTTCTCTGTTCAAAGGTGTTTTAATCATGAGTCTACATTATACAAAACCAAGTAGATTAAAAGAAGGAAGCAAATAAAGAATATCTGATGCTGAAATAAAAAGTTGTATCTGATAATGAAATAAAAATAATTTGCCTTTCAGGATATGGTATTCTACTACTTTCTAATCTTGCTGACATAATTTTCAATGTTTTTATTCTGTACATGAACTGGCCATTATACACCCCTTTTCGTCGAAAAACCATTAATATATAGCAAAGAACAGTACCTGAAAGCAGGTAGTATCTTTTCAAAGTGAGGCATCTGGAATCCCAGCAAACAACTCTAATTCATTTGTGGGGATTATCTATTTAGGTGACAGAGATCAACAAATCTCTGCACAGATGAGAAGGGTTTAGAGGGATTAATAGAGTAAACAATTGGAACAGCAGATTGGCAAAATTTCAAAGTGCATAGTGAGAGAAGCTTAGTGTGGTGTTTGTCTAATATTATTGCCTTAATAACAACTAGTCCCCCAAACCAAACTGTTTCATGAAGGAAATATGAGACCAATGTGGATATGTACTGCCGTGGAGCTGTAAGCTGCCTTCCCGTAGGACTTCCCCTGTGCCACTGCATTCATACGGCCCATGTGAAAACCGGATGCTTAATTTTATCATATTCCAGACAGGAGACAAACACTGGGAAACAGAGAATAAATAAATACACTGAGAAACAAAATTAACCAGAACTTTTGTAGAGATAGCTTTCTGAAAAGGACAATTACAGGCTGAGGCAGATGAAAAGGACATAAACCAAGAAGGTGTGAGCCATTGAAGCTACTGGGGCTCCTCCATTCTAGAATAGTTGAGGAGATATTCTTGCACTCTCAGGAATCCCACTGTATCAAACAGGCACTGGGTGCAAGAAAAATATCAAAACTTCTGTGATTTGCATTGCTTTAGTTATGTCTGTGTGGTTCTGCTTTGCTCACTGCTCACCCACTGAAAGTAAGTTTAGTTTTGGGGTTTTTTTTGTCAGCACTGAACATATTTTGTTAGTTTCTCCTCTGCAATCATATGAGTGATATCAGAATAAAACCCGAAAAAATTCATCTGAGTCTGCCTTCTCATTTAGATACTTGTATTTAAGAAATTTTTGATTTTGTATTCAAGAGCAAGACAATTTTTGGTTATGACTTTTAGAAGAGAGCTGCAGTAATAGCAGATCCCAAAGTCAATATTAAGGAATTTTTGCTCTCATGCTTGGAGGTTACATCCCATGTGAGTAAATACAGTATGACTTCTCTGTCTTAGAAAAGATGTTTTGCAAGTACAGCAGGATTCTTCCAAGAAAGGTCACAGATGTAGTAAAATATATATTTTTTTCTTAGTAATAATTAGCCATCCCTCTATTTTTTTCTAATTATCAATACTACTCTCACAGTTGCCATGCTAAAAAAGTAGTTTGCAGCTACAGAAGTCAGACAGAGCAACTGAATTGTCCAAAGTGAAACAGACTGACAAATGCAAGTATTAATTTTATGAGTTTGGAACAGCTACACCTAGATGCTAGAGTAAGGCCTGACAACACTAGTTAAGCTGTGGCTTTTCAAGATGTACATCAGAGTGACTCAGCTTACAGTGTTTATAGTGGTTGTGTTGAATGGAAGATCTGATCTCAAGTTGTTTCTTTGAGTTGAGTAAAGGTTTCTTTCCCATCTCCATTTTTAACTGCATATTAAAAAAGAGTATCTTACATAAAGAGAAAAAAAGACAAAGATGATGATTTTCTTTCACAAAGAGGAAAGGAGATAGAAAGTATGGACCCATTTTAACACCAAAATCAAAGGGTTGCTAACAATAAGCAATCAGTAAGAAACATTTCACTCCGAGAGCTTTAATCTCCTTGAGCATTTGCAGTTTCCATCACCTGATTGGAAGCAAGACTGGAGACTGAGAAAACAGTTCAGGCTTTCTTCTGAAGGCTTTGGGAACTTTTTAAAAATGCTTCTAATGTTTCAGGTTAGAACACTGTGTCCGTCTCATCCTCAGATCTCCAGATCCACTTGAAGTTAAAAGACATTCACTTTTAGTTCAATGGTATTTATTTCGAAGACATATACTTGATCATCAATAAGTGAAAAAGCTTTTTCATGAATTCAGCTGTCGTTGTTTTGGGCACAAACTGTTACTGTTACGATCTTACAGCTTTTTATGGTTTATAATGATAGAAGTTCTCACTTAAGAAAAATCTTAAACATCAAAGTAGTTGTACCTGAATTTAAGACTCCACCTAGAGCCCAAGGTCCCATGGGTAGTTACTGCATGTCTGGGATTCAATTCAGTTGCCTAAACACCCTAATTTTGTGTTTAAAGGTTTCATTTTACCTCCAGGGCAAAGAAATTGTAGTGCTCTAAGAGTTTCTTGTTGGTAGACTATTTTGTGCTGGTTTTGCTAGCAATAAAGTGAGTCCTCCTTTTTTGGTTTTTTTTTCACCTTTTTTTATTTTATTTCAATATTCAGAAAATATGAATCTACTCTATGTTCTTCATCATATCTGCCAGGCCTGTAAGAAAGTTTTGGAAATGCAAAAGTATCTCAAATGTAAAGTTTTTGGAACTGAACTGACCCCCAAAGGTCCAGTGGTGTGTTTACCAGACTTGTGCTGATATCTCAAATATAGTTGTTCTGATAGGCTCCACTAACTCTATTGGCTGGAATGCCATGATCTGTGAGATCTTAGACATCTAACTGATATAGACAGCTAAAAGTAGGTGCCTTCATCTTGAAATGACTCCCACACAAAGTGACAAGTCAGTCATTGCTAAGTGACAAGTTTATCATCATGTTGTGTATGATTTCTATGAAAAGTTAGAATAACACTTCATAATTCATTAAGTAATGGGTCCTTCAATCTAATTAAAATTATGGTGGATATGGAAATGGAAAGAAATATTTCAAGGAAGTAACTCATACTTTCTGTAATTTTTGTTGAATATCTCAGTGCCCACATTTAGGGGAAAAAAAAAGAATTAAAATAAGTTGATAAAGCCATATATATATATATATATATAATATTATGTTGTTATATCTACTTTCTAAAGATAAAACAGACACTGGATATGAGCTATGGAGAAAGGAAAACAAATACTACTACCACCGGTTGAGGAGATGGTAAAGAGAAAGAAGAGAGGGAAAGGAACATTTCCCTGGTCCCTCTGGGAAGACCATACCAAACATCTGGCTGGTGATAGTTCATACCTCCATGCCCTGTTCATGCACTTTAATAACAAGAATAAGCAACAAACATACAAGTGGATGAAGACTGAGACACATGGATCCAAAGCCACTGGCCTGGCAGTGTGGAGATGCTGAGGAGCACAACATGATGGCTTTGGAGAGTGGTCTTTGTCTCATGGGAATCATTAGCTGACAATCATAGCTAATAGTTAAAAACTCATCAACCAGAACACAAAGGCATAGTGAAGATCAACAGAACAATTGCCAGACTGGGGGACCCTGAATTACTTTTTTGGGACTATCCAAGGAGAATGGTGGGAATATTGTCCCCGGTGGGAAGTCCACCAAAAACTAAGGACCTCAGAGCACCTTACAGACCTCTTTACCCCTCCCTCTCAGAGCACCTGAAGGGGTTACTATATGCACAAGTAGAGGCCTCATTATGGGATACCAGGAGAAGCAGTGCTTGAGGACTACAGAAAACTTATTATGGGGCATTTTAAAGGAACTGTGGCAATGTGTGAGATATTATAAGATGGAGAGGAATGAAAATGGGAAAGGGAGCTGTCAAGGCAGATTATGAAGGAACAGGAAGGAAAAAATAAAGAGAAAAAATAATAAAACAAGCTGATCAGGTATAATTGTCTTTTGTTATTACACTTGTCAGACCTGCATTTCATAATTGCAATTTGCATTGTCTTTTCATTAAATCCTCTTTCTAGTTCTCTTCTGTATGATTATGCTCTATTCTGAGTATTTCTGTGTGAAAACTGATGAAATTCAAACTGAACCTGGCAGCAAGTAGGATAAAAAGTACCAGTTACAGGATAAGAGAGACCAGATACTGGACCACAAGTGCAAATCTCTAGGGCTATATCTGGGTACTAGCAGCTCAGAGGGACCAGGATGTCTGGGGAGCAGCTGCTGGATAGGCTGAGCATCCAAGGCTCACCACAGAAATGGTTACTATTTTGTATGCATATTTTTTGGTTTTTCCACCACTGAATTTCCATTCCAATAGCCATAAATCAAGAACAGGATCTGGCCATCCACACTTTTCCTGTTTGTATGAGTGCAGTGCCGTGTACACTTATGTAGGTGCTGGTAAGGTACTGCTGTTTGTGCCAATCCAGGTGGCCAGCTCTGCCTTTGTGTATGGGTTCATGCATGTGTGTGTCTTGTGAATACATACCCAGCCTTGCTACTGGCTGGACCTCAGGACACAGTCACAGCAATGTCACATCCATCAGGCTGCTGCTTTCAACTGCCTCAACCAAGAAATATGTTTGTCATTGTGTAGGAAGGTGGGATAATCCTTCAGCTGAGAGAATATGACACTGTCATCTGAGATCAACAGAACTGTGACAATTTACCCACGAAAATGTATTCTTCTATTACAGTTTTTCACACTTGAAATGAGGAAGCTGTCAGTTGATTTTTTTGAAGGTAGAGGTGCTTAGCTTAGCTTTTAATATTGGTCCTATATGGTTTTCTGAAAAAAAACAAAAAACAAAAACCAAAACATTTTAAAGCAACAACGGCAGTATTTTAATTAACTTTGGAATATCCAAAAATAATGCAGTGTTTTTGCATGGAAGCCTACAACTGCATCCTTATTCTTGAATATCTCAAAACAGTAGTAATGGTCTTAGCTTCATATAAAATATTGCATGTGGCGACTTATAAGGAAGGCAAAAGTGGGCTCTAATGTGATTCTTTCATATAAAGATATTGCATTTTTGGAAGGAAAGATACACTATGCATATCAATCTCAAGAGAAAGAAGTCATATTTTGCTGCTCACAGTTTTTCAATATGTCTGAGGAAATGGTGCTCTGCAGGAAGCATTGTGAAGCCAAACAATTGTGGAAGCCCACAACCAATGTATGTCTGCAGTGTAAGTATTGGAAAGGAATTAGTCCCTCACAGGAATTATTTATTGTTCTATTCCAGCTGGCTTTTGTGGGAAATGCATTAGGATTCAGACAAGTTGAAAAGTACATGGGTAATTTATGACACCAAGCATATTGTAGCTTGGAAGGTCAAAGCCATATAAATTGGCAAAACATAGAAACAATCTTGCAGAAACTGCCATTCACTCTTTGGTCTTAAAAGAAAAAGAAAAACAGCCTTAAAGGCTCTAGGTCATGGCATCAAATCCACTGTTATTTCAAATAACCATGTAATAAAGATCTCACAAATTGACCTTACTTACCTAAAAAAAAAGTTAAATATTCTTTTTCTCCTGCAATGTGTAGCGCAATTTAGTTCATAAAATTAATTGGATTACAATGAAAAACCCCAACAAATATTCAGAGCCCTTCTAATTTTTCTCAAAAATTTGTTCTTGACATGTTTATTCTAGTGTCAGCACTGCACATTAATATGTGTGTGCAGGTTTTGGTGCTTGCTCATGCTTCTTCAAGTATTATAACCCCTTACAGCTGTTTTTATTTTGAAATAAAGAGCTGTTTGGGCATTGTTTCTGCACAGGTCTGCACAGCCATGTAATGGCAGAGATTGAAAAATTCTTCCCCAGTCCCACAGAAAGAATAATGCAGTTCTTGTCCCAAATATTTTTAAGCTACCTAATATGCAACTGTTGTGTTCACAGCCTCTCAGTACTTCATTGTATCAATTGCAAGAGCGAAAAACAACACAGTTCTACTGACTTGCAGAGTGTCACATTTAGTTGTACCAGCTCAGTGCTCTACAGTGATGCAAATTTTTAACAGGGAGGGGCCATTTGTGTCTGAAACTTAAATCTGTTGTGATTCTAGTAATGTGCTTAATCAAAATTAGTGCAGGGAGAGAGAAACTTCCTCGCTTTCGATACATATCTGGTATTTCAAGATGTCTGCTGGTAGAAAAGCGGTTTGATGAGACTCTGAAGAAAGGACATTTCAGACATTGATAAGGCTGAACTCCTGGTAAACAGAGACAACTTTTTTGTTATAAAAACACATCTACATTACTGGCAACAAGAGGAGTTTCCCCAGATGCAGTTTCCTGTGCTCATTTGAATGGAATTGATGTTCTGCAAGCCTCACTTTGCCCCTGATCTGGGAGCTAAATGCATTGTCAGAGAAGATTGGAACCTGACAATAGCAGTGACAGATTTATTCCATGTATTAGGTCAGTTGTCACCTTTGGCAGCTTTCCCATTCTCAAATTATCTTCAGGAGATAAAATAACTAAGGTGGAAGAGAGTAATTTGTCTTCAGGATGGGTTATGGAGCTGAAATTTTTCACTACCATTTTGTTTGAAATGGATTTGTTTGCCCACTGCACTGATGGTTATACTCTTCTTTCTTTATTAAGATCAAGAACCTGCAAGTATGGAGCTTAAGAAGTCCATTTCCCTTTGACAGCTTTACCTTTCAACTGGGAATGAAGTGTTATCTTCATCTTCAGCCCTTAATGGTGCTGTCTGTTTGCTTCACTTTGGGAATAATAGTTTCCAAAGTGACTTTGGAATCAAACAGTCAGGCAAACAGCCAGTTGACATTATCAAACAGCAAGCATCCTGTATGTGTTGATGTAGACAACAATGTAAAATTTGGCTTCTTGGGTTCTAATATGAATTAGTCCTGCTGCATGACCTTATTTATAGATTTTAAAAAAACAGTTTGTAACAAGTTGTATTTTCAGTCCTCTGGAAGGCACTTTTGAAATCCCACCAATCTGCTGGTAAGACCCAAAATGACAAGGGATCTATTGCCACACAACTATACAAACAGTATTTCCCAGGGTAGTCTGCACGTTGTGGCAGAGATACAACCCCAGCCACAGTGCTGCCCCTGCTGCTTGCACCTTGCAAACTCAAAGCTGAAGAGAATTACGGGCAAATGCTGCCACTGCTGGACTGCATTTAAGTTCTCTTACAGATAATGATAGGGCGGTGTTTGAGGTGCAAACTCTCTTTTTCAGTCCTTTCTGAGAAAAGGACAGGCAGTGCTTAGAAAAGTGAGAAATGGAGAATACTAATGTTATGAAATTATGCAGCACATCCTGCTTTGCCTGAATACTATGGAATAGTCATTACATTGAGACCCACACTTTATATCCCCATTTAGAGAATTCAATGCCAGCTGCAGTGAAATTGGGTTGCAGCTGTCATAGCAACTTTCACTCAGAGTTCTGTGTTGTGTGTCATAATAACTGCTATAGGGGATTTTCTTCTGTTTGTTATTTACTCCCTCAGATGTTGCATTTCCATTCTTTATTCTCTTGCATAAAGCAGTGTGGGGATATATTACAAACTAATGAATGTTGTCACTATTAACAGTGAATCCTTATCTATTTTTTTCATTATATTAGCATTTGACAGTATGTATGTTATGGCTGAGTACAGGTCATGTGATACTGTTTCGTCTGAACAGATAAGCAATTGAGTCT
Source organism: Scytalopus superciliaris (assembly GCA_013400415.1). Taxonomy (NCBI): domain Eukaryota; kingdom Metazoa; phylum Chordata; class Aves; order Passeriformes; family Rhinocryptidae; genus Scytalopus; species Scytalopus superciliaris. Next base: position 192,559 of record VXBX01009200.1, read on the forward strand.
TTTTTTGGTTTATTACAAAAGTAAAATCAGCATTTTTTTTTTCTGCTTAATGTATGCAATTTCACCATTTCTGCCAAAAAAAGTTCTGAGACTAATCAAAAATGACATAATATGCAATGAAAAATTCCTTAAAAATACTCAGTTCTATTTGAATTTACTTTACAGTGTTATTCACCTTGCCCAATTAGGAAATGTTTTAGATTATAAAATTTAAAGAGAAAAAAATATCAGTATTTAAAAAGTAAACATACTTATCTCTCTGGAGCTGGCTACAGAAAGACAGATTAACATCACTCCCTTGGAAAAATCCTAGAAATTTAAACTTGATAGAGAATGATTCCCATTTCATCAGGCTTTTAAAGTAAACATTTAGAGCTTTACAGTAAGAGTATTTAAAATTCCATATGGATTCAAAATCTGCCCCTGACACCCTGACCTTGCATACAAACACACACGCACACAAACAAACACAGAAATTTTTTTTGCAGGTTCATTTTACAAAACTAAACAGAATTTCCCTTATGCCCTCACCACCACATCCTGGTTTTAATTTACTTCTATAAAACCAGTCCAGCTCAGTCTTCATTCCTATCTGAGTCTGGGGACTTCTCATGTCTCCCATCCCACTCATCCCTATGCAAGATCCTCCCACACACAGTGTCAGTTTTATCTGTTTTGTTTTTCATATGTGGCAGTGTGCTACATGGAAGAAATTAGCAGAAACACTGATTTTAAATTCCTTTTAATATCATAAAGGCGATTGTATAAAGGTTTTTTTCCCATAAGATCCCCAAGGCTTAGAAATATCCATTTTTATCTGGCTGTCAGACATTTTCCAGTTCAACTACCCCCAGACATCAGTACCTCATACACTGTTGCTAAAGAAAAGCCTCCCATTTGCACCACGAAATTCAGTTTCTGTTGGGGTAGAAGGGTGTGGCTCTGGGTGTCTTCCAAGAAAGCAGTTACCCTCATTCTGTTTTGTTAATGTTATGTGCTTGGAAGCATCTTCACAGTCTGATAAGAGCATGCTGCACCAATATGAAGGAAAGTATAAAGTATAGCAGGTCCTTTGTTAAGACTTAACATTGTCTGATTTTCTATTTTTTTGATCTTATGAATTAGGAACAATTTTAAAATAATGAAATAGTTATTAAGCAGTAAAAAACTATATTACCTGGAGCTTCTCTCTTCAGATGGAGAGCAGATGCGCAGACACATACCAGTGAGGTGCAATTCTCTGCTCTTCTCCTCTGATTTTCTTGTCTCCTGTCATCCAGGCCAGACATTGCACATGAAGCTGGGTAATGAAGCAGGTACAGAGACTTCTTCACTTTCTCAGCTTTCTTCACCTTGGACCTAAGGGTGACCTAAAAGAAACTTTTAGAAAATGCAGGGCTCTTTAGAGCTCACTAGAAAGGTTTTGAATGAGACTGTTTCTGAACGTCTTCTGCAAGAAGGTTGTGGTGAGGTGGGTGGGAGGACAAGGGGAAATGGCCTCAAGTTTCACCAGGGGAGGTTCAGGTTGGATATTAGGAAAAATTTCTTCACTGAAAAAGGGATTAAGCATTGGAACAGGCTGCCCAGGGTGGTGGTGGAGTCACTATCACTTGAAGTGCTAAAAAAAAATGAGTAAACATGGCAGTTTGCCATATGGTTCAGTGGGTATGGTAGTAATTTGGTCAAAAGTTGGACTTGAGCATCCTGGAAGCCTTTCCCAACCTTAATGTTTCTATGATTCTATGATTTCATGAATGATGCTATTGCTGAAAAATGACACCAAATATTTAGGCATTTGGGGTGAATGCCAAAGGTTCAAGGACAATAGGAATACCTCAGAAAAGAGAATTTGGAGCATATGTCGGCATAGGGAAATGTGGCAAATATAATGCAGATTGATAATATGCTTATGCTGTAATAATTCTCAGCTCCTCTGGGAGGAGCTTGTGTGCAAGCTACAGAACAGATTTTCAATGGGAAACCATCTTCTCTGCATTATCTGTGTTTAGTACAACATTCTACCTCACATGATTCTTAATAACTTAAAAGCTTCTGTTTGGCAAAGCAAAATGAGCATCCAGTGCATATAAATTTTAAACAACACATAAAAGACTTCTAAATTTAAAGATTCATATTTTTTAATCCAATATCCCAGGACTTAGCCAGAAAGTCATAACTTATGTGGTGCTGAAAGGGCAAACCAGAGGCTTGGTTACATAGCTGACAGCCACTGACTTGGGAAAAAGTATTCTGCTGAAATCAGAATTTTGCACTGGGAATGCGTGTCTGTTACCAAATAAGGTAGATTGAAAACAATTCTGGTTTTAATATGCCCACAAGATATTTAAAAAATAAGAAAAAGACTGTTACATTATGTTCCTAACATCACATAGGTGATTTATATGAGCGTTTGAGTATGTGTGAGGAGCAATCTCAAGCATACAGTCACTGATCAAATGTTTTTATTCATTCAACCACATTTACAAAATAACCACCAACTTCTTTCATACAGACCAATAGCCACATCTGTCACTGAAAATGATTGCTAAAAATCATTGGTTTTCTGTAACAGAAGAAAAACTTTAGAAGTGTTTACTTTTTCTCCCAGTCTGGCAGTATGTGGTGTCCAAGAGAGCTGACTCACCAAGAAAAAGCTTTTAAATGAAAGTTTGAAGAAAAACAGTTTTTTATTCAGCACTTTTCCATGGAAATTTCATTCTCCTCTGACCCTGTTCTCAGCAGAGAGATGTGCTGAAACTTTCCAGGGAAATTCAGCCTGAGGCAGACACCTGGTGTTCAAATTGCAAGTGTCCACTTATAGTTTGGACAGGTAATGTGACCAAAAATAGAATTTTAAAGTAGAAAACATAAGGCAAATTGATAAACTGTGCCACTGGCACTAACTGTAATCTGCAAATATTTAAAAGTCTGGAACTCAAAGACATGTCACATAGGTCTTTAGGTCTGCAAGGTTAATAAAATCCATGCCTTCAAATGGCTGATCTCAGCATTAATTTTTAATCACCAAACCAAATAGAATAAACCACAGAGTTGGATCACTACTGTTCAACTGTCATTCACTAAAAAATCTAAAGGACTTTTGGTATTTTTCTGAGACATCAAGAGTTCCAGAATGTAGGTATTTTGAATATACAGATGCTGACTTGCACAGAAAGCACATCACACTTTTCCCTCCTAATACTTTTTTCCATGTAAAGAATTTCAATGTTAGATGCTGAGTTGCCTTAAAGAATTACAAATGAAGAGAAAGAGCTGTGAAATGTGAATCTCTTGTCAACATTGCAGAAGTTTGAGAAATTATACATTGGAAAGTACATGGCAAAGGTGAAGTTATACTATTGGAAGGACAGAGTACGCATTATCTCATATGTATTAAAATGTGAACTGGTGCTAGTTCCTTGCTGTTCAAGAAAGGTGCTCAAATTAAGAAAATTTCCCTTTCTTTTTCTCTTTCTTTCTTTCTTTCTTTCTTTCTTTCTTTCTTTCTTTCTTTCTTTCTTTCTTTCTTTCTTTCTTTCTTTCTTTCTTTCTTTCTTTCTTTCTTTCTTTCTTTCTTTCTTTCTTTCTTTCTTTCTTTCTTTCTTTCTTTCTTTCTTTCTTTCTTTCTTTCTTTCTTTCTTTCTTTCTTTCTTTCTTTCTTTCTTTCTTTCTTTCTTTCTTTCTTTCTTTCTTTCTTTCTTTCTTTCTTTCTTTCTTTCTTTCTTTCTTTCTTTCTTTCTTTCTTTCTTTCTTTCTTTCTTTCTTTTCCTTTCCTTTCCTTTCCTTTCCTTTCCTTTCTTCCTTCCTTCCTTCCTTCCTTCTTTCCTTCCTTTCTTTCTTTTTCTTTCTTGAATATTATGTATGTTTTCTTACAATGAGTTTAGTGGCCAGAACTCATGAAGGAAAGCAGTAACCAAACACTTAGTTGATATACAGCATGTGCAATACTAAGTGGGATTTTTACGGAGTTAAAACTTTTTCTGTATTTTTATCTGAGTCAAGAAAAAAATCATCCCCATCATTAAAAAAAAAAAAAAAGAACAAAACAAAAAAGAAAACAAACAAAGAAAAAAACAGCTTCACAAAGATCTCAAGGAGTCACTGAGAACCATGGAAGCTACTGAACACATTTACTGACAAATAGGACCAGGTTGATTCAGGCACTCAGGCTGAGATTCATATGTCACTGCATATGTCAGGTCCTTAGCCTTGACTTAAAAGCCCTATGTCCCCTACTTTAAACTAAAGTGTGCCTCATAACAGTACGGAGCTTCAAAAGGGCCTAATATATACTGAAAAGCTTGAATGAAGCTTATGGTAGGAAGGTAGGGCTTTGACTGATTAGAATGAAAGTCAAGGAAAAACCCCAAAATCCTGACTGAATGCCTACATAAAGCTGAGGAATTCCAGGAATTATACCTTAGAAAATGTATCTTCTGTTCTAAAGAAAATTGCAGTGATTTTTTTCTCTTATTTTTTCTATCTTTTTTAATTTGTGTGTAGAATAAATATGTTTTTATTTCTACAGTATACTGGAGTTTTTTGTAAGGGCTAGAATCCAAAGTTTGTATCCCAGATGGATGTTTGATGTAAATTTGTGTATACTTGGTCTCATTATTCTGTAGGAGTTTGAGCCTGTTGAACTCTCTTGGCACAGATACTGATTTTGGAAAAGAAGATAAAGTTTTTACTGCTTTTCACTGACAACATGAATGCTTTTTTCACTTAACAATTCGAACTAATTCAGATGCCCAAACATACCTAAGTCACGACCATACCTTTGGATAGTTCACTCAAAGAGGAATTGTTGGCACTCAAGAATCTAATTCAAAACCTCTGGAAATTAATTGGAAAGCTTTATCTGACTTAACTTGAACCCTGATCCAACATAAATTAATGGACCAACTCATGCAAGTGACTATTACAGGATTAGACTGTGTAGGAGTATTTATTGTTTGTTATAAATGCAGTGTAAATAGACCTATTTTTGATATCTTACAAGAAGGATGAAGGCAGTAAAAGGATTATTTTTAAGTCTTACTGAAAATGTCATGCAAATGCCATGGAAAATTCAAAATTTAATTGCAACCTGTCCAAATACAACCTAATTCCTATTAAGAAACATTTGTTACCAATGAATAGACAAACCATTGAAAAAAAAGAATATTTATTACCTTATAGTTTTTAAAAATCACAACTGCATTAACTTTGCCTTAATTTTAATTCCTTTGTATTTATTGTTATCCTATTGCTGTAGCTTCACAGGTTATTTTTATTTGAAGTCCAATTCTACAGTCAGACATTATGGCTGGATGTGTACTAGCTAGGGGCAAGAGAATACTTCTGGTTGTAGATCTAAAATATTAAAATGATCTCTAGCATGGTACTGGTTTGAGCAAGCTAGACCAGTTTGGCATGGCTTGGAAATTAACACAGATCAGGACTGATTCCCAGTAAGAGGTTTGCAAGTATCCGGTGTGATCTGGAGGCTGAGAGTGCAACAGCAGAGGAACAGGCCGGTTGATGGCAGCTGGTTAGAGAATGGCCCCACGCAGATCTCATGTGCTGTGCAGGCACAACTAACAGTGCTGTCAGTGGTGCCTCAGCAGAACTGGTCCTAGGTAAGAAATGCAGGACTTTCATAGGAAATCACGGAAGAACCAGTTTCCATGTGAAAGATTCAGGAGGTTTGGCAGGAAGAGAGAGAGGGGAGAAAGTTTCTGCCAAACGCAGTTCCACACCATACTTTTCCACAAAGGATGGGCTGTGCAAGCAGTTGTTATAAGCACAAAAGCTTTCTAATTTGTCAGTAATGAGAAAATTTTCATTAGCAGGGATGTGTTGAGTTCACTTTGTATCTGGAGCCTATCAGATTTCACAAGAAAGTTGTGTGTCATATTTAACCTTCAAGATAGTGACTGATCTTCATAGCTGAAATCTCAGGAGACAGGCTTGCAAAAGATGACAGCATGGAAATCAGTAATCCAGCTTTTCTTTAAAATGCATTTTAATGGGAAATAATTCCATCAGACAAGTAAAGCAGTTTCAACTAAACCATTGGAAACCTGGAAAACCAGATATCTTGCTGATAAACATCAGCTACATTATTCTAATTTATTTAGGAGTAATGTGATAATGATTGCCTCTAGAAGAGACTACACAATGCCATGATCTAGAGAATAATGAGACCCAAATCCATAAGGGTTGTCTGTAGATCATCCTACATTAAGTTTCCAAATTAATCACCATATTCTGAAGTTGTCTATGTCGTTCAGTCTAACAGCAAATACGTATTTTATTGTGAAAAATGCACAACTTCATCCAGAATGTCTTCCTTGTAAAGAAAAAATTAGAACTAATGACTATCGATTGTGATAACTTGAAGTGATAGAACAGAAAAATCCATAGAGTTGAGAACTTACTCTGGGTTCTCTGCAAATGATGAATGCTTTGCTCCACAGTGACACTTGTCAAAAATCAGTGGAACTGTTTCATCTCTTGAAATTGAGCATTTCTTTAATCCACTGGAGTACAGGAGTTCTTGTGACAAATCCTGTCTCACTTGTTTTCTTGTATCACAGCAGGTTTGATTCACAATCCAGACCTCCCAACCCTGTTTGCTTCCAGAAGAGAGTCCTAAACTCAGGTGTAAGTGTCATACTTTTCAGTCACATAGGGATATAGTAGATGGATTCATCATCATCATCATCATGGCTGGGCTTTGCGAATGAAGATTTGAGAAGGGCTCTACCCACGCTTGCTACAAGCGTGCTGGTGGCTAAAAAGGCCAATGCGCGATAGGCAAGTCCTGTTGCAAAAGGCACAGTGGAAAGTCTCCACAGGCTGTATTGGCGAGGCACGGTTCTTTCTGCGCTGTCTTTTTTCTTCCAGACTGATCCTGCGTGCGCTCTCAAGGGAAGCAGCAGCATTATAGATGGTGTGCCTCCATGCCTCCCGATTGGAGGCCAGAGTGGATCATTGATGGTGGTCAATATGGCCAAGGCTGAGGTGTTGTTTGAGGGAGTCCTTGTATCTCTTCTTCGGGGCTCCTCTCTTGCNGTATGCCTTTGCTAACCTGTTGTCTATCTCTTTGTCAATCTTAGCATCTGAGGAAATGATGCTTCCCAGATAGGTGAACTGCTGGACTGACTTAAGCTCTGATTTGCCTATGGTAGATGGATTAACTATTTTGTTAAAGACATGTTGATGATTTGCATGTTGACCCATCCTTGGATCTTCCTTCTTAAATATGTGTGGACAGAACAATTGTAAAAGATTCAGCGCTAAAAACCTGTCATCACATCTATTTTCACTTCCCTGACTTTTTTTTTGTTTTGTCTTTTCTTTTCTTTCTTTTTCATTTTTTTCCCTTTTATTTAGCAATTTTAGGTCATTTGAATACACAATATTTGGTATATCAAATTTTTCAGTAATAGAAACAAATTCAAGACTGCAGCTTAAAAGCTACACTGATAGAATGTCAAATTATAGGACAGAAATTTCCAGATTGTGAAAAGTTTTTGTCATGTGTTTCAAGACAGAAAGCCAATCTCTGTTTTATAGAGCAAGGGAAAATAATGTTTACATATTAGATTTTTAAACTTATTTCTCCACTAAGACTCTTAATAATGGATGAACTTTCAGGTTATGAAATATTAATTCATTAAACAAGGATATGTAGAGTCTGGAAGCTTCACTTTTGATCTCGTTCTCCAGACATATCTCAGCTTTCCTGCTTTCCACTTCTAAATCTGATCCCATAATAAAAAAGACCATCTACCTTTTCTTTTCATACTTTCTTATGTTTGTTAAAGTGAGCGAATCGTCCAGGTTTCACAAGTTTTGATTACATACTGAGCATATAATGTTTTTGANCAGTTGTTCTTGGATGATTGAGTGCAATTAGACAGAATATGTTCACATTCTAAGAAATAGGTCTTTTAAATTGATCATGGCCACTGGTCAAAGGNCTGAACAGAAAAAACACAATTTTATAATAGTGCTTAGGACTTTGGCCAGTGCATTGTTTCAATTTGATAAAACCCTGTTGCTTGATTCTGTCATGTAATGTTGAAACATATGCAGAATATGATGCTGTAAGTATTGAATTTAATATTAGAATTATTAATGATGAACCCAAATAATTCACCTACATAGACAGTGGGTTTTCTCTTCTTTTCTTTTCTTTTTTTTTCTTTTTTCTTTTCTTTTCTTTTCTTTTCTTTTCTTTTCTTTTCTTTTNGGATCTCAGATAAGTGGATGTTTATGCAAAATTTTGATTGCAAGAAAGAGCAATGTATGGGAAATGCAGCTAAAATATAAGAGATTGGACAGAGTGCTCGCACAAACTTGGATTCACACTGATAAAACATTGAGCATCCCCATGGTGCCACTGTAGGTGACCAGTTTACAGGCATTCACTTGAGCATTTGTGTCTCTTATACACTGAAAAGAAAGAGTGCTGGGTTGACAGTCAGTATTCTAAACAAGAAACACCTGAGCTACGCCACAGGTTGTGCCGTACGGAACCATTCAACACCTCTGTGTGTGCATTGCATTTTATAGTTACACAAGAGGTGTATGTTAGACTTTTCAAACAAATCAGTGACCTCTGCAAACTTACATAATAGTCTTATGCTTTTAAGATTTTTACCTAGATACTAAAAGTTTGATATGGAAAATTTCCAAGTTAAATTTTTTCCATCCCAAGAAAATCTACTCACCAGCAGGTAAGAGCCAAAGCTGAAAGATTATTTTTTGAAGTAGAACAACTTTGCTGAGAATCTCACCATGTTCAAACATGAGAAATCAAAACAAGAGGGGCTGAATTCAGAACACTCACCGAGGAGACGTGAACACTAAGATGCTATTCATAAACTCTGTGTTAAAGCATCACCAGACAAAGTGTGTAAAGTGTAGAAATGGTTATACTGAGCATTGGATTCCCTTTCCTGGGACAGGTCCTAACCACTTGGACTCAAGAGCCAGTATTGCACCCAAGCTACATATTAGGGTTATAAGTGCCTGTCTGGATCGCATCCCTAACCTGAGGATATAAAGTTATTCGCTCGAGCCTGCGGCGCCTTGAGCTCTCTGCCAGATCCTGCTCCTTTCCCATTCCAAACACACGAATGACACATGCGTACTTTCTGTGGTTTGGCAGCAATTTCAGTCTGAATCTGAGCCAGGAACACAAACCGTGCTTAAGACACCTCCATATGCCACTGGTTACCTGGCTCATGGCCAGCTGGACCTGAGCTGCAAAGCTCAAGGTGGCTGTGTGGAGCAAAGGATCCCACCTTGGTGCACGGTGGTGCTCAGGTTTGGTGTCAATTCTAAAATGTAACCTTAGTCCCATTGTAATTAGCAACAAAACTTCCATTGTATCAATAAGATCAACACCATGGAGTAATAGATAAGAATCCATCACCTTGGCCTTTGAATTCTTGCTGTAGTATTTATAATGAAGTGGCTCAAGGCTGATGGGCATAAATTAGACTTTTGTTTGTGTGCTACGTTCTGAAAGATGCCTTAAAAACATAGGATAAATTCTTCTTTTTCTTAATGCATCACAAACACTAATCTCCATTTTTATGTAGTTTATAAATGTCAATAATGTGTTCAATGTGCAAAGCAGGAAATGGGACAAAAACTAGAAAAGGTGAAGGCATGTGAAAACTTGCTTTACCTTTTAGTGAACTCAGTTTCAGTTATATGGCTGTCCTTGGACCTAATTCAATGCAGAGAAGAGAAATAATATTGCTAGATGGCTGTAAACCTCAGGGAAATCCTCTATTAAGGGAATGATGGCTCTTAAGGGAATATCCAGCTTTATTGTTTCTCTATTTCTTTGAACACCATGTTCTTGAACTCTGAAGTAGCATCAGCATTCAGGATTTTACTCCCTAAACTGGGATTGGCTAGATAACTTGGTTATTCTTTGCAGACATACACTATAATAGTCTGCTGAATTTCCATTTCAGGTGAGTTATTTTTCTGATTCAGAGTCAGTCTAGTGGAAAAGGAGACACATTTCCAAAGATTTGAATCAAGGGAAAAGATACAGAGTTAGGGCTTCTACAATCAATATTGACAGTGCTGCCCTAGCCTATAAGAGAAACAACTTTAAGAGACTCTAGATAATAGATAGATAGATATCTAGATAGATATCTAGATAGATAATTCAGAGGACAGAAAGGCAAAGGTTTTTGTTGTTGGGTTTTTTCCCCAAAATGTTAATTCAGACAGAAAATAATTTGTATTTCTTTTTTCTGCATCCCAGGCTATTGCCTTACACTTTGAAATACAGGGACTTTAGATGTCTTCACAACAATCTTTTGAGAAACAGATTTTAAAGTTATTTCAGTGACTTCAGTTTTTTAACTGCAAGTATTCTTACATGTCAAACATTTTTCACATTGAAATAAAAGTTTGATGATAGCTTCACACAGCACTTAAATTCTTTATGCTTTTCAGGTAATCCAGATAATTCTTTAGCATGGACAGCTTTATAATACATACGATAATAATGCATAAATACAATGTTTATTACCAGACTTAGACCAAAATCCAGATATTTGTGTTAGTGTCAAATACCAGAGATGTCCACAATATCAGCTGTACAATTTGAAATCCAATGAGGTATCAATCAGAATAGGAATACATAAGGAAACCTACAAGAGAACTGGAGAAAGACTTTTTACAAGGGTGTGTAGTGACAGGACAAGGTGGGGAATGGCTTTAAACTGAAAGAGGGTAGGCTTAGATTGGATATTAGGAAGAAATTATTTACTGTGAGGGTGGTGAGACACTGGAAGAGATTGCCCAGAGAAGTCATGGATGCCCATCCCTGGAAGTGCTCAAGGCCAGGTTGGACAGGGGTTTGGAGCAACCTGGTCTAGTGGAAGGATCACAAGATGCCATCTCCAGTCTTGCCACAGCCCTGCCCTGCCCAGTCAATGTCCTATCCCCATTCCCTCGCAGTCATCTGAAACCTGAGGATACACTTGTCCTGGCATCCCCCCTGGCCCTCTCTACTCTTGACTCTGCTGTCCCCAGGAGGTCCTGACACCTCCCAGCCCAGGGATCTGCCAGCCCTGGCACCATGTGCCCATGGAAAGATCTGGCATTGATGTAGAAATGTGACAGCTAGAACCTAATGTTTCTGTTTTACAGATGTCAGAATGCAGGCAGTTATTGTTGTTTTGGGGAAAAAGTGTTGGTTTTCAGTTTATTTTTTTATATGAAAGAGACCAGAGTGGTGCTGCTCCTACTTAAACTTGACTTCCCTTGGTCTCACTCTTTTCAGACCAACATTTTTCTCAAACAGCATTCATTTATAATGAAAGAAGTGGATGCTTCAGTATAATGATTTTTCTTGTTGCTGGAGCTGAGGATGTGATTCACATTTTGGCTTTTTTTTTTCTTTATTTGGTTGGAATTTTCTCTGGCTTCCTTCGAATGTTTGACTGACAAGGCAGTTTTGCTACATTTTTCTCCCAACTTGCACTACATGGCCCATATCTCAGAAACAACACAAACAATAACCACCTGCTCTGCCTGTTCTGAATGGTCATATCCAAGTTTTGAAGGGCATTCAGCAACTTGACAAAGCTAAAGTATTTGATTAGAAAATTTCAGGATAAACATCATTGTTAAAATTATCATCTTCCGCTGGGGACCAAGCTGCAGACTGGCTTTAAGGTTTCCTGCAATAAAAAGTGCAATGAACTAATTGTCCTGGCTGTCAAACGCCAGTGTGAGGCCCTTGACAGCATGATGATATCAAAACTCCAAATAGAAGCAATTCTCCTAGCAGACTGTAGCTTCCAGCAATGTACATAGCTTGATACAGTCATTAGTTTTTATGCAGTTTTACAGCAAACATTTTACTAGGAACCCAATTTTCTTCTGACAGAAGAGACTATTAGGGACCCCAAGCATGACAACTCTCAAGAGTCCTTCCAATTGAAGCATACCATTGACAGAAGGTAATTTGCCATCAAAGCACCTACACTTTGGTTGGTTTGAGCATTTAAAGGAAAAGAAAAAAGATAGAAAAAGAGAAGTATCTTAGTTTATCTCTACTATTTATGGTTAATGCTCATCTTAAAAGTTTTCAGAAAGGGCTTCTATAAAGGCTATGTTCAAAGGATGCTTTGATTTTTGAATAGGTAACAGTCTTGAGTTTTGCATTATGCAAGGACAGCTGGCAAAGCATGTGGGCTGTGAAATAAGCGGGAGGCTTGATAAAATCCATCCTGAAAGAGAAAACAAGGTTAGGAGCAATGAGCTGTGACTGACTAGAGCTGTGGGAGCTTGGAAACCTTCCCCCCAAATGCAAATGCTTAAGGTTACCTATCTGGATTGTCTGTTGAAGACATTACATTCAGTGACAGCACGAAAAGCGGGAAGGTGAAGCTTAGCCCCATCCTTTGGTGTTCTGCAATGCCCAGAATCCATTCCCAAAGAAAGTCCTCAACTTAAAAAGCAACTTCATTTCTACTGGAGGGGAACACACTGTACTGGAATACAAATTTCAATGTATTCTTCATGCAGATTTTTTTTCTTAATATAGACAGAGTAATATATTCTCAGATACAAAAATGTCATGGATGGCTCAGGAGCTCAGGTTCTGGCCCTTGGGGATATTGGGCTCCAACAATGGTGCCTCAGAAGACGGATTTTGGCACTGCACAATATACAGGAGTTTCTGTGCTGTGCAAGCCACAATTAGGTCAGACAACTACTTGGCTAAAGAAGACTCTTCTCGGTAGCGGTCCAGTTAGTAAAATGACCCAAACATCAAACATTTTTCTAGAGCATTACTAGAGAACCTTTTCTCTCTCTTCCTATTTCTATTATTCCATTTATTGTGATTTTTTTCCCCCTGAGCTTTATGAATCTCTGAAACCTAACAATAATTTCTCATTTAAATTTGATGAGGATGAATAAGGAAAAAAGGCTTTTGTCTTAGCCATTATCTTCATGAAGAATGTCCTAGAGTTTACAAACCCAATGCCACTTCAACCCCTGACACCATATTTATTAAGGATTGAATGGGAAAAAAAATACTTAATGCAAATGTAGTAGAAATTCTCGAATCTTAAACATTTTTAAATCTTTTGTAAGTAATGTGACAGATAAGAACAGACAAAGACACTTTGTTTGTCTTTCTTGTGGAGGCTGTATTGATCACCTCAGTTTACCCTAGCATTGTTGGTATGAGCTAGATATAACATTGTTGTCCTGATTAAATAATTAGATTGCAATCGGACAAGCTAACATCACAAAAAAATGAAGTAGAATGTATAAAGATATAACACACCCAAAATGAAAATCAGCCCTGATAGATTGATGGAATGTCATCATAAAATAACAAACAAAATTAACCTTCAAGGAATAGTAAAAGCAAGATGATTTCATGTGTTAAATAGTGCATTGCATTATTAAGCTCTGACATTGTTTGGTGAGTAATCACTTAAATGAACAATTTTACAGAAGCCAGGAACTTACTGAGGGTAATACAGGCATTCGTAGTAAAGTTTATCTTGCAAGTAATTCTAAGGATTTCAAAGTTACTTCTCAAGTTATGCTGCAAATAATTTATCTTTCAATAAGACGTACATGATAAATCGTTGTTCATAGCAAGTTTTAATTCATGGGGGAAAAATAATACTGAAATTGGCTTGCTTGGAACAGTTCTGGACATTGTTAAATATAATTTTTTGCACAGATACTATGAAAATAGTCAAAAGGAATAGACATAATACAGTCAGAAATCAAGAAGCCACAATACAGATGCCAAAGATCTGTGTGAGCAGATGTTCAGTGGTACACAGGGCCCAGACCAGGTCAAAACTGGAAGCATGAAATACTGGAGATAGGCATATCTGGGAAGGTGCTGCTTTGAGTTTCTAACTCCACTAAATACTGAACTAATTTTGAGACAGGAGCTGCAGCTTCCCACAGTGAGGTGTGATATGATCAGTAAAGTAATCAATTGCATTTTGTCTCAGAAAGGAATATCTCCTGACTTCTGCTGAGTTTCTATCAGAACATTTAATCTCTATTCTGCAAAAGAAAAAGCTTTATATCATAAACCTCTGAAAAGATATAAACTTTTTAAAAGTTGTTTCAAAAGAAATTGTACTCCCTATAAACGCTTTAGGGAAACCATGTGGAAAGATACATTTTTATTAAGTTGAGATTGATTAATCCCTACCAGAGAAGAATGGAACTGGTAGATAGTGACAGTATTAAAAAATAAACTAAACCAACTCACCAAGGAAACATTTCATGGCTGAAAGACAAAGGCAATTTCTAAGTATTTTCCCATTTCGGGAATAATGGACGGACATGAACAAAGTAGATTAGACTTGATTAGACATGTGCATGACTTTGGAAAATATGTAGGAGATTTGGAAAGTATATGTACATGAAAGCTGATAATGGTATTTTTTATTTACTTAAGATGAAATCTTGCCTATAAGCAGTCTGCCCTTTAATCTGTGCCATTTATTTGGAAGATAATATTTTAACAATTCCTACAATGCAGGAATGTGTATTTCATGGAATAGTCTTAGACTAATTTCTAAATATGACAAAAGACATTTTCTTCTCTTAAATGCAGTTCCTGTTTAATTCCATAAGCATATCCCCCAAAGCAAATTCTGACAATTGGAATTATTGTCTTTCTGTTACTATCCCTTAAAGTAATGGGTGATTGCAGGCCAGATGACTATCCACTATGAGAATTTTGCATGTTTAGTTAGGAAAAGTTTCCAAAGAGCCATTTAGAAGAAACTATCCTGCATGATATAAAACTGCACAAAAAACTATCAGTGTTAGAACTTTAGCTAATGAAACACTGGATCAGAATATTCATACTGTAATCAGTACACTCTGTAATATCTTTTACTCTAGTGAAAAAAAGTCCAAGAGAAACTACACTTACACTAATGTAGGCACTCTGGCTGCTGAACTGCACTTGTCCATAAAATTCACCACAGCCCACAAGTTACTGACCAGTTGTTGTGGTCTCATGGCTACAATTAGGTGAGAGCCACACTCACAGGAACCTGAAAAATAGTTTCTTCATTACTGAACCATACTTCAATATCTTTCTTCAAAGCATGACCTATCTTTTGCTTTAAATATCTGAAAAATCATCCAAATGATTAG
>VXBX01009200.1:207753-218814 GCA_013400415.1 Scytalopus superciliaris
TTTTTTAATCAACAACTTTCCTTTTAATTTTATGTTGGGTAGAGCTGTATGATCTTGTCTACAGTTCCAAAGGTCAAACTGTACATATAGGATTTTCTAAATTTTTCAAACTTTTCGTGTTAATAAGAATGTAGCACAAATTTAAGCAGTTAAATAAGCAGAAGAGATGTGCCAGCATGAAAATAGAGAGGCATATAATCCCAGTCTGCTGAATACACTGATAGGTTTTCTCTTGTGTAGTCAGAGCAGCTGTTACAGAAAGAGCCAGATTTTCATGGATTTTGTGAAATTTTAGCTCCTGTGTTCTGTATTAAGGGCAAATATTCCTCTGTAAGAAAAACAGGTATTATTTTTGACATTCAAGTTTATTAGTTACATTTTGCTAAATACATGCAATGTGCAGCCATTTTCCAGAAAATTATAGAAAAGCTTATAACAAGTTCATGATATGTGATAAAAAGAACTCATAAACAGTAACAACACAAAAAAGAAAAACAGCAAACACCAAGCTATTCATCTCCATCTGTACAGAAAACTTTTCAAAAGGTGTCTATGATATCATTGGTGACTTCATTTCTCTAACACCCCCAAAAGAGACGAATTTTTAACACCATCAGTATTGTCATTCCCTCACTATTTAACAGAGATATAAAAAATATATCTGTATTTCCGAACTTGTGTATACCCCAAAGAGAGTTAAAGCTTGTTTTTATCCCCGCACACACTGTGGGGGCAAGAGTAATACAACTGGTATGGATAGATGTTCTAAGGTCTACAGAGGATTTTCCCATGTTTCACTGCTTGCAGGTATCTTTTAACTGCTGAAAAAGACATTGTTTCAGGAATTATTAAATAATTAGAATGCAAAAGTGACTTCTGGCTAATATTATGCAAGAAAACTGGAAACTACAGCTATAAAAAATCACAGGACTGACAAATCGAATTAAGACCATAGGAATATAGTGAAGTGCTTTAAAAGTGATCTTGGAGTTTTCATTATATCCCTTGAAGATAGAAAGGAAGTAAGAAAAAAGAGTATTTTCTTGGTTTAATATTTTTTAGATTCCTTTCTTTCTTTCCTTTTCCTCTCACAATATCTTTTGATAAAAGGGTGTTTCCACAGTCCATGAACTGTTCATAATGTCTACAGCTTTCATAGTGTCTACAGATTGTGCAATGGA
Organism: Scytalopus superciliaris; assembly: GCA_013400415.1. Lineage (NCBI taxonomy): Eukaryota > Metazoa > Chordata > Aves > Passeriformes > Rhinocryptidae > Scytalopus > Scytalopus superciliaris. The sequence continues at coordinate 208,935 of VXBX01009200.1, forward strand.
GCTTGTATCAAGCAAAAACTTGCATTCACACATTTGCCCTAGTTATGATTCCATCTGTTTTTTTGTATAAGACCCTTCCTAGCCCTTCATGTTCATACAGACTCCCTACTCACAGTGTCAGCCAGCAAATCTTAATAAAAACAAGTCAGCTTTACTAGGTACATTGCTGAGGGGTGGCAATTCAACCTTTGGATCTGGGGGGGAAAGTCACATATAAAAATATCCTGAATTTGCTCCTAAATCTTTGAACTTTTACATAGGACTGAGCTTAAACTCACAGCCCACCATGAACTGAGTATTTGGATTCACCTGTCTCTTTGTTGTGCTGTTCTATTGATTGTCCTGCACTGTCACAACAGTAAGAAAAGAGACAATACTGTAAATACGCAGGACCTTAGCTTCTTCTTCGGACAAAAGCAATTTGCTGCTCCAGTAGTAAACTCTACTAACAGTCTGTGTATTTTAGAGTTATTTTCCAGATGATGGGAATAATTTAAAATCTCAAGCTGAGTGTTTCAAACAACAAGCATTTCTTTCCTTCCACTGGCAAATGGATTTTCAGTTCATATGCAGGTTCATCTTTCTGCAGAAAGAGATAATTCTAACAGTAACAGTTCAATGAGCACAGAAAAATATTTTACACTTTTCAGGTTATATAGATTTCTGTATTTTTTTAAAGTACTTGCTTCCCTGGGAAGGAACTCTCCTAAGCAGAGCAATGACTGAACAATTGTTCAGAATAAGCACAAACAAATTATTTAAATGTTATATCCTTTCTTTCAAAGGATGTTGTAAAAAGAGAGAGAATATAACTACTGTGGAGCTTATCTTGCAAGGGTGACATGAGAGAATATATTTTTCTTTCCCAATTTAAACTTCAAAATTTGCAGAAGTACTTGCACTCCTGACTTTTCCTTGTCCGTGCTGAATACATGCTCTCTAGTACATTGTTGATTCTTAATTTAGAGTTTATAATCCAGAACTTGATCTTCTATCTTGGGCAGATCTTTCACATTGTGCCTCTCTGTCCTTCTGCTGAAGGGCAAGAACTATGTGTTTGGACAAATGTCAATGATGTATAACATCATAATCTAAATCATGCTGTAAAATTCTTTAGCAGAAATTGTGTATTCACCACACCATTTTCTTGTAGGGAGTATCATCTCTTCAAGGGTATCATCTCCTCAAGGATGTGACACAAACTGGTATAGTGCTCAAACTGACATGGTACAGGGAGGGCACTTATTGTGCTGGCTGGACTTTAAGGAAAACCAGCACATTTTGGACACCTGAAGGAATATGACACTGCTGCTGCCACTGTAGCTCACCAAACCCAGCATCTTAGAATCATAGAAACACAGAATTATAGAATCACAGAATCATAAAGTCATAGAATGTTTTGGGTTGGAAGGGACTTGAAAGATCATATTTCAACTTCCCTGTCATGAGAAGGCATGACACCCACTAGATAAGGTTGTCCAGGGATCATGTCCCTGCTTCATTGAATTCTCCTGGGTGCCAGGGGGAAAGATGGGACAAGGGGCTTCCATGTGGCTCAGCTAACAGATATGGAGGTAACATGCTGTGCCTCTGAAACAGGGATGAGGGCTCTGAGCAAGAACAGCCACAGCTCCTCATCCCTGGGTGAGGCACAGGCTCCCAGCTTCTGGCAGACACAAGACTGGATTCCCATGGCTTTCCTGTGTGTGGACAGGAGGAGGAGAGACTGTGCTCTCATCCTGGTTCTGAGGCTTCAGCCAATCTCCCAAAGTTAGGCTTGGCACCTTGGTGATACATTGCAATCTGCAGTAAAAACCGTGTAACTGAAGGATACACACACAGAGTTTCACAGCTGATATAAAGCCCCTTTTGTTTTAATCTTAGTATATTTATTTGATTCAAAAGAGGAGGTGTATAAGTTTTATTTGTTTATAAATGTCTCCTCTAACTTCTCAAAGTGACAGCTTCTATTTATACATATTTTGCCAACTAAGTAATGTGTTAAATCATGGATATATTAGAAGAGGCAAGAATAATAAGCAAGCTTCCTTATGCTTTTTGAAACAGTTAGCTACTGAACCAGGGATTCTCTTTCATCAATAAATTGTTTAGCAGCCATTCTTAGAAGTTTAAAGATAAATCCATACTGTAGATAAATCCTATACAAGAGGGAATACAATTACAAAGGAATGTGGAGTACCTTTTACAACTAGTTGTCTTTCTTCAGTTTGGGATATGAGTGAAAAGATACCAATCTTAGGAGTGTAGTTGTTTGATTTAAAAGGTATCTATGTCATTCAGATTAAATTATTTAAATTTGTTGAGCTTTCTGTGTAATTAAAAAATATCAGTAGACTTCATTGACTGATGAACATTTGCAATTCACTTATTCAAGTTATTGTGGTTGATAGCAATATCTTTCCTTCAAAAATCACTGTTAAATGTGCCTAGGGGTGTTGAGACTAACTCTGTAGCTAGAGGGGAGGATCCTGTCCTGGCTGTATCCATACGGATTGCTGGAGGTGTCCCTTACAGAGAATGAGCTTTCTGAGGTGAGGTTGACACATGGGCAGCACCAACTGTACAGCCACGAGTCAGACCCAGCTCAGGAGTCTAAGGCCAAAACTGCAGAGAAAAAAAATGAAAACTTTAGCAATTTAGTATTCTGATCCAGAAGAACAAAGTACTATTCAGGTTTGCCTGCAGAAGAAGGAACACTTCAAATATTGCACAACTTTATTTTATTGAAAAATACATCAGTAATTTCAAGTTACAAAAGCTATTTAAATCCAAGTATCAGCAAATTCACACCTAAACAAAAACTTCAAATTTGGCCCATCACTTATACATGAATGCTGAGTTAAATTTTCTGAGAGCTCTTCTAGACTTTTATTTCAGACCTGTGCAATTTTACAGCATTTTTTTTTCCTTTTTAAAAGTGACCCTTTACATTTAGATCAGCAAAGATACTTTTAATACACTGCTCTACACTGTGACATTTTAGTGATGAGAATGCCAAGGGACATTGGCTTTTATTAGAGAAAAACAGCAGCCTTAGAGCCCAGATATGTTTTTCTGGTGTTCCAATTCAGAAAAGTATGGTCATGCTGCCTTAGACTTTCCGAAAGCAATGGAGATAGATCACATAAATGGAAAAAAATATGCTAGATTGTATTTAGCTTTATTTCCTCTACTCTTTTCACCTCCATTCTTACCTGTGCCTGGCAAGAAAGCAGACAAGCTCTTTAGGGAAGCTGTGATCTCTAGCATTACAATTTCTAACTCCATAGGGCTTAATTCTGCTGTAGCACATATTTACCTCACAGGTTTAAAATATTTGAGAAATGTTTCCCCCTAAGATAAGGCAGATCTTTTGCTGTGTGGGTTTATTTCAGGAAACTGATGCAATGCACTCATCTGGCAACCACCATTACCTTTTACCATGGGTCTATGACAGACAATGGGTTCAAATGTAGGAAAGGTTAGGAGATACCTTAGTTGAAGATCCATGTGTCTGTTTAATTGTATAAATCTGTAAGGAGTGAGAAACACGAGATCTGAAAAGATTCAGTTTTTCTTAAATATTAATGAGCTGTAGAGCTCAAGTAAAAAGAAAAAAATACTATATTACGACATCTCAATTCCTTCTAGTTATGTTGCCTCTTCAGTGAAAACCAGACTTCAGTTCCCACTTGGATAAGGAATGAGACAGGAGCTCAGCCCCATAGTCCTCTGGCCAGAGCCAACATCTGCAAGAAAAATTTCTAAGTACTTGTTCTGAATGCTTAGATATTCATTCTTGGTTTCAAGGTGAAAATATTTTTTGTTTAAAGTAGAGTCATTTTCCAAGAACAGTTCCTGAACAGATCCCAGCACCTCAGAATTTGTACTATGTTTCTACTCCATAAAGAACTATGGTCTCTGGGGAATGAAGACTAACCTTGTGACGTCTTTCACAGGTGATGCATATAGTGAAAAATGGTGCATTAATAGAAAGTATTCCCTCCACATGAGCCAGTTAACATCATTACAAACACACTGAGATTGCCAGGTATACTGCTTAAATCCAAAAAAGGTTTCACCTAAATCAGACCCTTTTCATTACATTTCTGCTTGATAGGCTTTGTTGAAAACATATTTTCATACCTTGGAAAGAAGAAGTTGTAACAGAGTTTGGGAATAGCTTATAAATAAAATACTGAAGTGTCCAGGCTCTAACAAAACTCTGGAAATTAAAACAAAGATAAGTGGTCAAAAAATTCAGTTTTGTAAAAGAAAAATTTCTAAATCTCCTCTTTCCATATGGTTTTATGTATCTTGTATCCAGACATGCTCAAAATGTGTCAAGAATTACTATTGTGGGCATATTATACAACTTGGCTGTTATGTGTTTTACCTTAAGAGAAGAGAGAAAGACTCTCTGAGGATGAAGAGTGAATAGGAACTTAACATTCTTTTGAGATACATCAACCAGAAGTGAGAAGACAGAGGAGAATTTTCACACACACGCACATAGCTCACCCCAAAGCTACTACTTTGCGAAGTCCAGATGGCATGTTGGAAAACACCATGATGAGGACTGAATTCCTTGTGCAGCTGCTTTTGGAAAATGTCTGGCTCTCCATGTTAGGGAGACTACTTCAGGATTCTCACCAAAAAAATTGCAATTTACCTCTCTACTTGCTCAGAGATCTTTGCACCACACCTTGGTGCCTGCAATAAAGATCTCAGCTCTCTCTGCATCTTGTCCCAGGTTCTCAGCAGCAAAGACAGTTAAACATAGTATGACATTTCACAGAACTGTGGTGTAGTTCTTCATAAACTCCTAACATGCTGTCCGCTGAAATGATGAACTTCCCACACCTACCCCAGTATCCACTGACAGGAATTCTTTCTGAGAAATATTTGTACCACCTCCTCCATCCTGTTCTCATCTTCAGACATGGAGAACAGGCTAGACTTGTCTGCTTCACTCTGCAATTCAGCATGTACACTCTCTCCCTCCAATGACTCTGAGACACCCTAATTAAACTTACATAAGTGTCTTCAAGATAATTTTACCAAAGACTTGCAGTCTCTCAGTTGCAATTTCTATTGTGTCTACAGCACACAGCACAACTAAATGTGGCATCATCCAGGTCACGTTCAAGCTGCAGCTCTCTGCATCTTCTTAGGAGCAAGACATGTAAGTTGGTATCAAACTTTTCAAACACAGACTGTCACCTGGAATATGCTGGAAGAGTTCCCCACTGCTGCAGTACCAGCTCTTTGGAGAAGCATTGGTTAATTCAAAACTTATTTGGATAAAGCTGCACTGCAGTCCTGTGAAATTCTAGAGTTGTGGATAACCAGCTTAGGTAAGCTTTTCTTGTGACTGTAATAGAGGAGTACTTTGACATGACAGTATAATGCCACTGTCTGATCCACATAATCTATCCCAGCCTAATGCTATATTTAATCTTTAGTCATCATGCAAATGGATAGTGACAAAATTCATCAATACCATGAGTCTTGCTACTGAGACTACAAAAAGGCAATCACCTTAGGTTTAATATTTTTTCTGTATTACTCTGGATATAATATGTAATAATTGCAATATAAAGAATATTGTGTAGTTATTTGCAAATAGATCACCACAGGCTCAAGATCATCCTCTAACACTAGAACAATCCTGCTCTCAGAGCAAGTGAGTAAAGACTATGCAATCCATCCTTTCTGCTGCATCCAGTTCAGAGCTACCTGTGTAAGTCAGGGTTTCTGCACTACCTTATCTCTGCCTATTTATAGCAATCAAAAATACCATAATATAGTTTCAATTTTTAAACCAAGGGGCTAAACACAAACTGAATGTACAGTGTGGGGTCTGGTATACAGAGCATTAACCTTTATTTTACATTCTTCTCATTCTCCCATTTAATAATTTCCTGCCACACAGGTATGTTGTCTTAGATTTAGTGCCTGCTTCAATGCAGCAAATTAAGAAGTTCTGGACAGACTATGTATTGAGAAATGGATGTGTGTCTGAATGGGTGTGACAAGTGCATAAAAAGCTTGGAGAAAGATTTGTGTGTACCAGCTTAATGGTTTATCCATTCAACTAGATTAAGCTCTGAAATTTGACCCATTGGCCTTAAGTGTTGATTACTATGGAGAAAGCATGTCAGTAACATATTCAATATATACTGAACACTAATATATGGAGAAAGAACTCACTTATAAAGTTGTATTGCAGTATTTGCAAATCTGTTGCCATGCCACCAGCATTAAAGCAAGTTTTTTACCCAGCCAATGACTGTTATAGGAAAGGTTTAGTCTGAGACTGGTGTGCTTGAATGAAAAGCTATTTTTATCAGTCCAAACCATAGGTTTTCTACTGGTTTACCAATTGAAATTCTAATTACCTGAGTTCTTTGAGGATATCTTGTTTCATGCTAACATTTCATAGTATGTTATCCCCAGAGAACTCTGAAAACTGTTAAAATCCTGGTGCTAATTCATACAGAATTCACTCACTATTCTAATCTTCATCTGTTTTGCATATTCTGGTTTGAGTGAGTATTACAAACATTTACAGTCTTTTTCTTTAGGTGATTGACATGTGTAAGCTGTTGCTTTTTAATACTGATGTAAAATTAACTCTGTTTTCTACTTTATAGGAGCTATCCCACAGAGCTGTTATCCATGTTTTAGAGCTTCTTTATTCCTTTGACTTCTCCCAGTTTCCTTCCCTTCAACACAGTTTGTTCTGAATTGTCACTACAAAAAACAAACACTGGGAAAAATCTTTGATGAAACCAATTGAAATTATCAGTCCCTTTTAAACAGTAAACTGGTTAAACCACTGGTCAAGTTGGTTCATAGACCACTCATGGCTGGGATTTTTGTGAAGAGCAGAGACCCTGGACCTAGTATGCTTGACTGAGAGTTTCACAGCAGGTTTTTTTATGTTGTACTTAGGCCCAAACACTTAATTAAGTCTATCTGTATAGTGCTATCTGTATAGTATAAATTTTTAGGCTTTTATCAATTTTTAATTTCTTTCCTTGTTCATCTTGTTCCCATCCTTACCTTTGGACAAAACTGACCACCTATACTTCAATTCCCATAAAATAGTCTTCTTGCTCTGAGAGTTCTGTTTATTTAAAGAAAGAAGTACCAAGGGGATTTATTATCTCAGCAAGTCACTGTTTCTAAACCATTATATGTTCTGTAGTGTCTTACAGTTCCCTGTGTATTACCAGCCATCCCATGTTTTATGCCTATTATAATAATGACTAAGTGATTATTAAATATTATGACACTTCATTTCTCTAAGAAGTGTTAAAATATAAATATAGTGATTCTGAAGGAGACATGTCTTGAGAACAGACTCTAATAGCTACAGCTGACAATATCCTGTGACATGTCAATGGAATTTTATGCTATACAAAGCAATTATCCAAGAAATATGAAATAAAAATGTAATTTTGTGGCAGAGACAGACTGCAATACTGTAAGCAAAATATTCACTAGCAGTAAGTGGCATGTCTATGGCTTGCAAGCTGCTCAGACATAAGCTGTTTCTATTGCCAGGTGCACAAGATGTGATTTTTGAGACCTTTTTTTCGACCTGTTATTTCAATGCCTGCACAAATGTTGAAGGTATCAAGGCATCTGCTTACCTGCTGGATGTTTTTTAGTGAAAATTTTGAAAAGCAACTGTGTTTCCTTTCAATAATCTTCTGTAAAGGTGCTTGTTAAACATCATGTTATTCACTGTGCAGGCATACTTTTACATTTATGTTTAGATTACAAACTAATGAGGCTGGGGATTACTTTATGCAATTTTTGTAATGCAGATTTTGGAGATTTGAAAATTTAATCAGTTAAAAAATGCCTACTTGGTTTCTTAGAATTAGATTTCAACTAATATTATTCAGAGTGACACTAAAGAGATAAAAAGCAGCTATGCAGGTCTTTTTCAGCCTTCTGCATGGAGTAGAATACAGTAAGAGAAGAAAATTTAAATAGAAGCGTATCTGTAAATGCTATATATTTCATGCATGTGATGTTCTACATGTAAGTAGTTATCATTATTACTAAACCCACAATTTGAATATGTAACATGACCTAAATATGCCTGTGAAATGTACTTTTAGGAGAGTTTATACAAAACTGCTCTGCCATTTTTGTGTTAATACAATACTTGAAGTTTAAGGCTCTTATTGATCACTTAAAAATGTAACTTTCCCTTGTCTTAAAGTGAAACACTCCTTGAAAAAGGATACTTTCATTACATACTTTATTCTTATTTACACTGAAAAGGTTCAGCTAATGTAACTGTTTAAAAGGGGGATGGATGGAAGTACTGAGTGGTTACTCTGCTTTGTCATTTCCTTTGGATGAAATTAGACAAGGAAAAAGGTACGCCTTGAACTGGTAGTAGAAATAATTTACTTTGAAGTAACCAAAAGGAAAATAAAATCAATAAAGGTATAACTGTATGAATATGTAGCTCTGGAGAGGCAGTGAAAAAATGCACTAGAAAGGAAAGTGTTTGTATAATTTGAACAGTACAAATACAATTTTTTTAGGGTAGACTATACTCAATTTGTTCTCCCTCAGCTTGGTGCAAAGCAGATCTTGTTGCTTTAAGGCTAGATATTGGGATATTTTCCTGAAACTATTTTAGAAATGGATGCAGATTTCACGTCATACTTTTTTCAGAAGAGAAAGCAGCAATACTGAAATGTACAAAATACATATTGTATAGAAAATAGAACTTTCCGACATACAGTTGATTCCATTTTAAAATTCATAACTTTTTATTTTAAAAACACAAAGAAAACACCTTTTAATTTTATTTTCAAATTAAAACTGAACTTTTTAAAACCTTGAATCAAAATCTATCTCTGTTTATTTTGAATTGTCGGAATTGTTCTTGTTCCCACTGAAAGAAAATAATTGCACAACTGCAACATTAACTTTCCAGCAATACAAGTCTTGTCAGGGAAGATCTTGTGTTTTAGTACCACCACAAAGACAGCAGGTCTCCAGGTACACATTCTGACTGAAAGCTGCACGAGAAGCTGGGTACTGTATTTCTCTCAGCTTCCCTTGTCTTCTGCTGCTCATTTATTCTTCCTTCCTTCTTCCTCTTTCTCCTCGTTCCATTTTCCTAATTCTACCTCCTCTTCCCCATTACCATTTTCCTTCCTGGCCTTCAGATCACTTGCACTTCACTGCTCGTTTACACGTTGCTTTGCATTTAGCACATATGCTGAAAAACTGCCAGTAGAAGCTGTGAATGCCCAGTCTAAGCCTTACTGCATGTGAAAAGCCCTCAAAGAGCTTTGGATCATGACTCTGTGAAAAAAAAAGCTGTATTAAAACAGTTCCTGGGTAAATTAATTATAGCAATCTCTGGAGGAACCTCAACTTCCAAAATTAACTACACCTTAGCTTCAACTCATCAGCTATAGCCAAGGCAGTGAAGAAAATGGACCAAGGATGACATTTTCATGATGACAGTCCTTTGAAAGCTTCTAGGAATTCACCAGGCTTATTTTAATGTTTTGCTTTGTTTTTATGTATTTTAAAGTTGTTCTGTTGCAAAATCATTAACAAATTACTATTATTATATTGCAGCTGCAGACAACCCCATGAATTTCAACTCAGCCTTGGACACATACACATGACCTGATTAGTTTCACATATTCAAAAAGTGAAAGCAGAAATAAAATACCATCACCTCTTGTCCTGCAGATCATCTCTGAGTTATTTGTCACTGGAAATGTGGTGAATGCAGAAAGGATGTCTGGCCTACACCACTCTCTGATCACATCCTGCCAGTGCTGAGTTGCCATGTTGCAACACTCTGGGTTTTTTAATCTTTTTTTTT
>VXBX01009200.1:218846-260309 GCA_013400415.1 Scytalopus superciliaris
TTTTTAAGTTTAATGTCTTTTCTTGATGTGATTTTTCCCTTAGATCCTGGAGCTGCTACTTTTTTCTGTCTCACAATATTACTTCTCCTTTACCTTGCTCTGGCCTGTGAAATTTAGCAAAGTTCTTTCAGCTCTTTAGCAACATTCTCCGAGGTGTGAGCCACAGCTGCCCAGAGGTGTCGTGTTGTGTCACCAGTGGCTGAGCTGAGGCCTGGGGAGCTGGCAGGGAAGTGAGACCCTCGTTGGTCAGATTCCGCCAGAGAAGGCAGGAAACATGAAGCATAACCATAGCTTAGAAAAACAGACATCAGGAACAGGGAAAATAAATGAAAGATACTGTTAGGGAACAGAAAGTAGTGATAAATTTTCTCCATGCTCCTTTTACCCAAATCATTCTTCTCAGGTTTATACTTATATTCATCCACTGATTTTCAATATTGGTTTGTCCAGAACTTGAGAAGCCAGTCCATGCTGGGTTTCACAACTGAATGGCATTTATGATATAAGAAAAGTAACCTCTCAACTCCACCACAAAACCTCTCAGTTCAGTTAGACAGTAGCTACAGTATTTGTTTAAGACCTACCAAAATGGAAGTGAGAGCTGTTTGTTTCTGAGAATCACAAGATGATAAATAAAAAACCAGAATCAAGTTGAAACTTTTGGTAAAAGTATAAAAGCTAATACTCTTAAAAGAATATCTGAATTAGATGATTGACAATAGACATCTTGGCAGTACATTCTAGCTTAATGTGCTGTAATCATGTAGCTATTTTCAGTGATAAAACAGCTTGAAAGTGTCATTATGGATAAAGTAACTGTTATCAGCTTTTTTTTTTTTTTTTTTACATCAGCTTAGGTTACCTAACTAATGCAGAAAAATAAAAATTAATATTTCTGTTAGGTCTAACATCCAGAATTTCCATTACAACCTCAGATAACTAAGATCATGACCAGCACATCAATCTCCTTTATTTTGGAGAACAAGTGTGATTCAAAACCATATAGAAACTCTGCACATAGTTCTGCAGAAAGTTGCAATTTCAATATCATTCCCTCTACTCAGTCATTCTTACTAAGGGGTTTTTCTTTTTCTGTGAAAAGAAAATAAATCTTGCAGAGAAGAATCTAAACTGAGGGCAAGACTACAGTCTGTGTTTTAGAAGTGCAGTCAGAGTAAATATAATCATTGTTTTTTGTCTTTTATATTGAGCTGGTCATCTGCGTGCACATAAATGATTAAAGTACCTTTTTGGGACACATCACTGACCAGTTCTGCCTCCAAACTCAGTTCCCTCCCTGAAGGAGGTTGCCAGCTGCGTCAAATAATGCGCATATCCATTCAAAAGGCTGAGCATGTTCCTGAGAAAGATTTTCTTAGGTCTGTTAATTTTTTTTGTTTGTCATTCTGTGCATTTGCTGGCTATAGTCTGCCATCTGCCAAATGTCATTCAGAGATTGCTACGTTTTAGTAGTGCATGAAATTGCATTTGTCTGCAGATCATATTAGCCTATTGGTTTTGCAAAATTATTGGGATTTCTTGAAGATGAAAAACAGTATATGTAAGGGATAGTCTCTTTTATTCATCTAAAATACCAGGCCTCCTGACTCCAGCTATCTATTTGACTACATATCTTTTTAAAACTGATTTCTTCTCAACTGCCACAATAACAGATTTCGAGGACAATTTACTGAAAATGGCACCTGACAGCCTGTGATATTTGATAACACACAACCGATTCTACCTCCTAACATAGTAGTCTCTTGTCAGGGGGGATGAGTGTTCTCTAAACCCAACATTTAACATGTGTGGTCCTCAAGGTTGTTGTTCCCCTGGCTCAAACAACCATTGTTCCAGTACATGGCCCACTATTTCACTACTCACATAATCAGGACAAAGACTTGCTAAACTTTACTAGTCCTGTGTGGGTTTAAATGTGATGGAACAGATGCAGTTCTGCTGTACCGGTGCAGTCGCTGGTTGTGGCCAAGAGGACTGCTTCTACACATCTCTGTTTTTGTAAATGACTCATCACTGGAATGGACTCTGTGGTGAGGTACTTAAATCCAGAAAGCCTGACAGAGAGAGAAAGGCAATCTGTTCCAGTAATGTGAAAAGAACAGATCTTATGATATTCTGCAGATGTCCACACAAGAGGAATGCCTCTCTTGGTGGAACTGTCTGATCTAACATATGAGGCTGGACAGTGACCAGAAAGAAATCACATGTTTTGGAAAAGGAGTAGCAAATCACTGGCACAGCCTGTCTTGGAAGAAGGAAGGTTGAGACTCCTTAAAAACTGAAAGACTGAATGATTTTATTTTTTTTCAAAGTAATTAAATCTTAAAAAAAAAATAATCTAGTTTTAAAATGAAAAATTCTAAGTATGAATCAGGAGCTCCTTTAACTTATCATTAGAAATAAATCAACTTCATTTGTAGAGTCTAGGTAGCAGTGAAAATTATGCTTACTGGCAATTTTCTTTTCAGTTAGCTTTATCCTCCCCTCCGAGTGAAAAAAGGCCATCTGTATTCTGGGTAATGTGATACACTCCCATCACAAGAAGATTTTACAGCAGATTTTGTTTATCTTTTCAAATTATATGTCCTAATACAAAAACAAATTATGAAGTGGATATAGTAAAACCTATGAGTATCTTTGGAAGGATGTTGCAGTAACATTGATTGTGTCTGGCATGAAAACACAGGGCTTCGTCATCAGCTTTTTGTCATTCCTCTGTGAAATCAAACATGGCACAGCACTGAGCAGAAATATCATCCTTTAACAATATCTTTCAAGAAATTTCATATGCTTGTTATGCTCTCAATTCTCTCCATCATGGAAAACATTGTCATATCCCTATTATTACACTCTCAGTGTATTTATCAAACTGAATGAATCTGTTATATCATCAGAAATGCAACACCTGAGATGCATAATGATACGTGATGTCCTATTTCAATATCAAACATTAAGCAATAGTCCCAAATGGTCATCTACTTGTGTATTCAAGAAATTACAGAAGTTTTGCCTTCAAAAGAAAAATGGTTGCTTTATGTGTTCTAAGGAACTCAGTTTTCATTTCTATTATTCTAATTTCTGACACATCATTTGTTCCATATTTCAAACCTCCCTCTGAAGTCATGAAAATTCTTCATTCCAAAAATGAGAGAGCATTATAATTATTTTCTGTTATCAAAGTCTTGTTTTCTGTCGAAATGATAAGGCTGCTTTTGTGATCGCATTGAAACTTCATTTATCATAGCTCTGCAGCAACAGATGGGAAAGCTGGAAGTGACAAGAGCATGCAATTGTAAGTCCTTGTGCTTGAGATGGGACAGAGAAAAGATTTTTTCAGTTTCAAATTAGAAAATGGTGAATAATGAGCATTTAGAATTCTAATCTGTCTAAACCATTTGAATGCAGTTGGGTGCTGCCAGGATTGTTAGCAACTATTATTTTTACTACTGCTATTTAATGTATAAGTAGGGTGACATGGCATTTTATAGCATGGCTGCGAAGACAATAAAATGTCTGCTTGAGTTTCTCTGCTTCTCATCTCCCACAGTGGAACAAATAAGCAGCAATTTTTTAGGTTGTTTTGTTGATGTAGATACTGCTCTGACTCAAAATTTCAATAACAAAATCAATGCAGGTCAGATCAATGGTAAAGATCACTTGAGTTGCTTTTGATTATTGACCACATTATCCAGTTTGCCTCTACACCAACACACTGGGCCTCAATTGTAGGAAACATTTGGAAAAAAATCAATGATGCAGCAGTTCTGTATTTTCTTAGTGTAAACTTTTTTATTTACTAGTTTATTTAATCTGTCTTCTAACAGATAACAGCATGCACAGCCTTCCCTTCCCTTCTCTTCTCTTCTCTTCTCTTCTCTTCTCTTCTCTTCTCTTCTCTTCTCTTCTCTTCTCTTCTCTTCTCTTCTCTTCTCTTCTCTTCTCTTCTCTTCTCTTCTCTTCTCTTCTCTTCTCTTCTCTTCTCTTCTCTTCTCTTCTCTTCTCTTCTCTTCTCTTCTCTTCTCTTCTCTTCTCTTCTCTTCTCTTCTCTTCTCTTCTCTTCTCTTCTCTTCTCTTCTCTTCTCTTCTCTTCTCTTCTCTTCTCTTCTCTTCTCTTCTCTTCTCTTCTCTTCTCTTCTCTTCTCTTCTCTTCTCTTCTCTTCTCTTCTCTTCTCTTCTCTTCTTTTAAAATTCTTATTCAGATACATTAGATTTAATCTCAGAGATCCACTTCTTCCTCACATGTGTTTCTGATTAGAAGTACAGTCAGAGAACAAATGGCCTTGTAGCTTGCTAGATCTTTCCTCTAAGAAACTGTATCAAGTGACTAATAATTTTTGTCCAATATTAAGTGTTGCTTGTGGGAAATGAAGTGTGCATTTGTAACATCCATCTTATGCATCCTTCTATTAAAATATTGAGACTTTGGACTACCTGTATGCCTACAATCACAATGCAGAGTAGGGTTAAAGAGGGTGCACTGTGTGAGTTGGGATCATCGAATATCACATGTGTGTGTGGTAACCTGACACCATGTGTGTATGTATTTACAGACTGCACTATAAATTACATATAGTTTTAGTATCAATTGTAGATCATAAATATGCATATATGTGTGTGTGTGTGTATATATACATATATATATATATGTACATTATAGCCACACAGTAAATTTCCACTCACAGGGAAGAGTATTACGCACAGTAAATTTTACATCAGTCGGGATCTTTGCTTGCAAATGGCTGGACTTTGCTGGAAGCCCTTCTTCATTTTGATTTATTGTCAGGGCTGTGCCCAGGAGAGCCCTCATCCTGCAGGAGGTCCTGCTGGCTTCCATAGCAGAGAGAGATCCCACGACACTGGACTCAGTGCAGGATGAGCATTCAAATGAGCTTTACAACAGGAAGGACGGGTTCAATACTTGGTAGACATTGTTTTCTCCTTTCTCATCATATACTTGTTTTCAGAACTGAGCTGATTCTATACTTTTTAACAGTCTACTGTTTTTCTTAAATTCTAGACTGATCACCTCTTTGGGATTCTTTTGTTTATTCTGAAAGATCTTGGAAGAAATTAAAATTCTTATTTATTGTATCTTTACTCTCCATGACAAGCTGTCCGCTGGCATCCAATGCCAGCCTTTCAAAAATGATCTTTGCTATCCTGTTGTTCTCAGTCCCCATGGTCCACAAATAAGGAACAGTAGATTCAGAGGTGTAGAAGTAAACAGGCATCTTCTTCCCATAGTGCAGACAAACATAACTGTTGCCTGTATAACTACATATAAAAAAAAATTCTCCCTGTCCAAGTAAATTTAACACCAAGAAGGAAGTATGCATCAGTTGACACCATGACTCAAAAGACTTTGCACCAAGACAACTACAAACTATGACATGAGAGTTTGACAATGGGAGTTTGGCAATGTCTGCCCAGTCCAAATTCAATATTGCAAATTCACTGATGATGGCAGCATGTGTAACTAGATGGGTAAGTCTTCCCCTTCCCACACATAGCTATTTAAAACAACAGTAGAACACAATAGAGAGGGTGGAAAATTCCACAGGAAAAAGAAAAAAAAAAAGATTTTTCTATTCTCTATACTGTGAATCTCCAAGGACAGAAGAGAAAATCATAATAAGGGTAGAGGAAAAGAGAGACTAAAACTCTAGCTCAGTTCCTCAGTCAGTTCCACACCTATCAAGTGTGATAGTAATCAAGTGTGATCACTATGCCCTTTGACAATAAGATGCCCTGTACTTTACTGTTTTATACTCATCTACACACTCTGCATAAGTCCAAACTGAATCCAGGTGTTCCATACTATCAGAGAAGCTGTTGTTTGTAATATGATTTTATTCATATAGGAAATTTGGATGCAATTATCTCTGCATCATTTAGGAAAGAGGCTCCTTTGAAGTGATTTTGGTGCTGTCTGGATGTGTGAATAGCTGTCAAATAAAACATTTCTAGTAGATTTCTGTATCGTACCTCTTCTTCCATTAATATTCAGTCAAGACTGAACACATTTGATTAAATCTGTGCAATAACCTTCTCCTATTCTCCATAGAGAGAATTGGAATGAGTAAATTGAGGGAAGCACTAGATTAGGATGGTTATCAATCAACTTCCAAGATATGACAAGAATGCAGGAGAAATCAGCACAAGCTGAACATTTCCCTGTATTATCAGTTCTTTACCAGGCTTTATTTTCATGAAGGAACACAATACCATTTGTCTTGGGTGAACAAATCCAGCATAAAAATGGTTGGGAGGTTATGCAAGCCCCACTCCTACCTTTGCCCAGCCTGGCACATTTAAGCACATCACAAACTGGCTGAGGAACCTGTGCAAGAATTCAAACCACAGGCACAGGGCACAGCCCTGGGATTATGGGAACTGACAAGGACTGTCTTGATCTAGACCTTACAAACACACTGTGGATTTAAAATGAGTTATAGTTCCAGATTTATCAGTCAGGGACTGAGGACACCGCCTTCTCTTAACAGTAAGGCTTTCCCTGCCAGCTCTCACATGTCAAGGTGCACCTTCACCACCTCTGCACTGCAAGAGGCCTGTTTGCACTTGACTTCCACAAAGGAGCATTCACCCTTGCAGGTGGAGTTTTGATGGATTTCATAATGAATATTATGTGTGACAAGGGATGTAATTGGATGGGTTTCTGGTGACTGCACATCAGTGTGCCATAAAGTTGAATTCTGCTTTTAAAATTATTGCTGTAAAGTAACTAAAACAATTTGTGTGTGTCTGTGTGTATGTGTGTGTATGAGTCTCCATTTATTGAATTTAAGAATACAGTGAAGGAAGTAATGTTTATTCTCCTAGCACTTCTAAACAGACCAATCAGTTTCCTTTACTTCACAGAAGAACACATATATACATCCTAACTAGAGATCTAAAAACTGTACTCAATATACTGCTCAGTTCTTTAGGAATCAAATAAGTATTAAGTTTACAGATGAGGAAACCTAGGCCAACATTCATACTCCACTCCACCTACAACACAGTAGTACTCTTTTCCAGCATTTGCCACTACCTTAGCTACTGCTGTACTCTCCTTTGATTCCTCACTGGAATGCCAATGTAACAGGCATACTTTAACCAACATCTGTTGCTGAAACCCTCCCCCCAAAACCCTAATGATCCAAAGACCACATAGCACTACAGATATTATGTTTGGAAATAGCTTTTTTCAATAACGGTAACAAAGAAATAATTTTTCTGCTTGTCTGTCTCCTATCTTGGGGCACTGTTGCAGGATGGGCACAAGATCATGCAAGACTTTTTCTTTACAGTGTCACCTATGGCAATGTTGTGAAAAGGCGAGAGAAGGATGATTTAATTTTCCCTCAGAGCAGGAGGAACATGACATAGGCTGGTGCTTCCACACTACGGCAGCAGCACTAAGGTAGTGCAGACAGACACCGAAGGCAGTGGCAGGAAAAGGTGATTCCCACCACTGCCAGATAATGAACAAAGATGAAAGGCAGCAAGGTAGGGGAGTTTACACATAAATCCTTAAAATCAGGATTGCCCTTTTTCTCCTGGGCAGATGGCATTTTGGGTCTCTGCAGGAATTTCTGGCAGCTCCTCTCACCCTTTTATTCTTCTTCTTCCCTTTCTGCAAACACCCTTTCATTACTGTGTAGAGGACCAGGAACAGACAATTCAATGTCTGGCTAAATGTAATGCAGTACAGTAGAGACTGAAGGGGATTGCTTCAAACCTTGGCTCCCACAAGCCACCCCCCCTTTCTCTCCTTGCAGTGGTGAAGCTTGTCTGATGCTCTTCTGCCTCACACTTGAGGGAATTTATTCTTACCCACCCTCATCACAACTTGTCAAGATCTCATGTCTCTGCTAATCTTAATTAAAGCTACATGTGCCTTCAGTATCCATTAACTAAACTCTGATATTTCCAAAGTGATATTCTTACATTTGTTTTAGTAGTCCAGCCATATTCTGTTGCCGGCGGCTGTGGCCGTGTGGGTAAAGCCGCCGCCCCTGGATCCGTGCTCCTTCTCGGAAGGACGCCGGTTCGAGCCCTGCGGGTCTCGCTCTGCCAACTTCGTCCGGGCTTGCCCCGGCCAAGGCTAGGAGCGTCCCAGGGCTAAAGGGGGTGGGGCCAGTTCCGCGCACGCTGAGCTCCACGTAATAAATCCATTCGCGCAGGCATAAAAAGCATCGTCGTTCGCGACGGCTAGCCACACACACTAACAGCCAGCCATATTCTGTAAAAATGGAGGGAATCCCTCCATGGCACACCTGTAGTGAGAGCAATCAATAGCCAAACAGGAGGGGAAATGTGGACTGCATTCACTTTTCCTTAAGGTAGGAAAAAATGAGCTCAGCTGTTCAGGCAGTGGAGCAGCAGCTTCAGCTATCCTGTGCTGTCACCAACCAATCCACCATCTGCCAATCACTGCCACTTTGGTAGAAGCCATGCTAATTTGTTATACCATGTGCTGCACGCTGAGAGTCTCATATAATACTGAGACTATCCCAACCGTGACACACCAGAGCCCAGGACTGCACTGCAGCTCACCAGAAAAAAATAATTTAAAATAAAATTTTATCATAGAGGTATGTCTTCTTAGAAAAGTCTCTCTCACCCTTCTAGGAATGGGTTTCCTTCACTTTATCCATGTTCCTTGACAGTGACCCTGAAGTAGTATTATTTATTTGTTTTGCTGTCAGCTCATTCAGTGCGCAGGGTCTGTGGCCATGTAGAAGCCAACATCATGCAGCAGGTTTGGTCAGGTAATCTCAGTGGTGTCAAGGACATGTCTACAAGACTGGACTCAACTTCTGATCTTTCATCCCTTAGCTGTCCATCACTTGTTCTAGGATCTATTCCCAGTCTCACATCTTGTTCAAACGAGGAGGAAGAGAAAGTTTTGCTGCAAAGTGTTTGCACCTGGATCCAGGGAAAACAAGAAGTAGTCCCAGAGATGTATATATTTTTTTTCTTTCTATCCATACCACACAATAGTTAGGGTAGGTTAAAATAGGAAATGAATTCTTCATTTCATGTCCATACAGAAGAAAATCTTTCCTTTTTTAAATTCAGGAAGGATACAGACAATAAAAGTGGCTTTTTCCAAGTTCAAAAATTCTAGCAAATTGTAAAAGGAAGGAAAAGCTTGAGCCCTGCAGTCCAGAGAAGACCAGCAAAGTAGCACAGAACACAGAATGAACAGACTTTGTAGAACTGCATTTCAATCTGTGTTGCAGCTGGCATTTTACTTGGATTAACAGTTTTTTAAAAAAAGAACTTGCAGAGGCTTCACTGTCTCTGTTCTCATTGCTGAACTCTACATATTATTGCAGAGCAATGACCACTCTCCTGACATATCAAAGAGCACAGCAACCCAGGCTTTCCATTAGTACCCATTACATTAATTCTTTTGCACAAATGCTAAATAAAATAAATTTCAAAGGGTTTTTGAAGGTGTAGGCTCAGATGTGATTCAAAAGGAACTACATGTGGTCTCAATTACTCTTTTAGTACATAAAGAATACAGATCTTTGTATACAGCAGTAGGAAATACACCTTACGATTCCTCTCCATGCTGTATAGAGTTACAAATTAACTGCTCATGTAATCTTAGGAATTTGACCAAGATACCTTAGTGGTCTCACATCTCTGCTTATGTTTCTATATGTGTTTGCTTCATAGATCTATTGTAAAAAAAAAAAAAAAACACAAAACCAACAAAAACCAAAAAAACCACAAAACCCACACTCCAAAATGGAGGGCTATTGACAATTTCTGCTTATTTCTTTACAGCTTGTCTTTTGTGTCACTCACAACTCAAATGAACATAATTTTCAAGTTGAAAGAAGTTATATAAAATTGATAGAAAAATCAAAGCTGAAATTGCTCAGGGACTTCTAACACACTAATACATCTTATTTAAAGAAATTTTCACATATTTAATAGCAGAATCTATGATGAATGACCATCTAAACTTTCTACAGACATTGCTTTTGCATTTGATTTTCATACTGTCATGTCAAAAGGAATGTTCATAACCCAGCTGATCAGGAGGGGATCCTTTGGTCAAGAAAATGGCCTTAAGCTACAGCAACATTGATAAGGCTCCCACAGCATGATAGGTTGTTGTTAAATTGTGGTTGTTGGGGTTGGAAAGTCTCATGTTGATTTAGCTGCTGAAGAAAAAATTGTCTATTAGGTCCTCCTATGGGTAGAGCTTTGGTGACCTGGAGTTTTTTGACGGCATTATTAAGAAACTGACTGAATGCAATACAAACTGTGCTGTCAGGAATGTCAAACAGCCTCCATCTAACATGCCCTAATTTAGCTTTTCAAGACAGTAACAACAGAAAAATGGATTTTATTTTCTGCACCAAATCAATTAGTTTGAGACAATGGGAGTATATTATGCTAGTTCTACCTTGCACCAATCTAAAGGATTTTTTCATTATATTTCACAAAGAGCATTTTGAAAAAATATATCAGGTTGGCAGCTGAAATGCCAGTTGTATGTCCAAGATTTGATAAACAGCATTTGCCAGAGTATAGGGAATTGCTGTTTAACCTTCAATTTGGGTTCATCTGAGAGGGGTCAATTGTCTGTCAATCTTGTTATTTTCAAGATAGTGAGAAACTAAAAGGATTTGGTGTGTAGTCGCTTTTTAGCAATTTATGGGGAAGAGGACAGAGATAGAAGTCACCTGATACGACATCATGAGCAAGCTGGCAAACAATATTTGAACTACTAAAACTATTGCTTCTTGCTAAATCATGATCTTTCAGTTATCATAGAGAAAAATGGGAAGAAATACTGTGGCATCTTTGCCCTCATTCTGTTTTCATTCAAGACATTGGCAAATCTTGTATGTTTGGCATTCAATTCAAAACAATATTTTGAAGTGAATAGAGTGTTTTGATGAAAGTTTGTGAACTGAAATAAACTGCTTTGCAGATGCCAGAACATTTCATGGGGATATATTATTTTTTTAACATAGTATGCATTGAAAGTGATTCTGAGGTCTCTGAATTAATTTGTTTCTAACAATGGAGTTTGCAAGAGGTCACATTTAAAAAAATAGATAAATTGTCAATCAATTATTATGGTAAAGGTGGTTTCTTCATTAGACTCCTGACTTTTGGTTTTCCAACTGTCTTTTACCAAGAGCAGGAGTCATGAAGTTTTATACTTTGGGGTTTTGGGAAGGGAATAATAAAAACATGTCAGAGATTAGGAATTTATATCCAACTGCTCTTTCAATAAATTCTTTATTTCTTAGACGTAAATGTGAATGAACATTGGATATAAATGTTGACCTTCATGCTACTGTTATTTATAGAGCTGGCTTTTCACCATATCAGGTGCTGAGGGAATGAAATCACTCTGTCATGCTTGAACCTAACAACATCGAGGTAACTGCAGTAGAGATTTTAACTGAATGGCCCTTCTTGAGTTTTTTTTTCACTTGTTTTTCCACTGAATTTTGACCTTGGTGTTTCTGTCAACACTGTAAGTGAACACCTGAGTTCACCTTATTGTTGTTTATAAACTCTAAATAAAGTTTTGGGATAGAAAACTGGTTTTTTAAGATCTAAATTTTAAGAGAACAGCTCTGCATAGCATGGACCTCTGTACATCACAGAAAACCTCTTTAAAATACTATTTTCCACAATGTCCTTTCCCAGTCAAGTATTTAAAACACTAAAATTGTTGATTATAATGTAGGTTGTCAGCTACATTTAAACAACATAGTGACAATACCAGTATCTCCTAAGGCTCTACTATTAATGGAAAGTCTTAAACCCTTCTTTAGTTTAGGTAAAGGGGAAGCAGTTTAATCCATAAGTCTTCAGTATGAGTCTACTGTAGATATCATATCATGCTCCTATTGTTCTAAGAGAGAATTAATGTTTGTTGTACAATTTATTTTTTTTTAATCTAAAAACTCTGAAATTATGTGAGAAAGCATTGCAGTTTCAGGGGCTGGAAATTGGAGGCAAGTTTTGCATATGCTAAGCATGGTACAAATCAATAGCATGAAGTGAAGGGAGCTAAACTTCATGCAGTCTTGTCTCTTCTAAAAAAAGGCCCTGAACATGAAGTTCCCTGAACTACACACAGCCACTGTCAGGAAGAGTGACACTGATACAAGACCACATTAAAAATTAAATGTTAAAATGGCAAATTTCTTTCTTTGCTTAAAGTGATAACTACATTCACCCAGAAAGCTATTCCCTGTGATACTCCAGCCATTTGTCACCACTTTCCATACCACAGGGCTTTCTTCATGAGGGTGAGTATCAATGGATCACAAATCACAGAACAGTTTTCTTCATATTTCTCTCTCACAGTTTTTTCCAACAATTCATATCAACTTCTTCTCAGTTTTCTATCAGAAACAATATCAACAGATGGTTACTCCTTCCTCACCTGTGCTATTCCATTGTGTAATAGTTCTGCAATTTAACACAGATAATCACATCTCAGTGTCTGGCTGGGAAACTTTTATTATCTTGACATTATTTTCAACCATCCTTCACTGAGGAATGTGTCTTCTTGATGAGACAAAGAGCTCAACAGATACTAGCACCACAGTAGATTGTTTTCCTCATGCTCTTGTCAGAAATTGGATTTTTCTCCTTCAGTGCAAATAACTTTATGGATATTCAATTGATGTTTAATTAATAATGCCTTCCTCATTATGACATTGTGGGCCAGTGTCTACTAAATGATGGATAAGGTATCCCCAGTCCACTTGTGTCCTGTGTCTTCCTGTTCCTCTGTACTGGGCTGCACGAGATAAGATAAAAAGGTGGATTTCTGAAATATGCTTCTCCCTGTACATCAAGACTGGGTCCTAAAATCTGCAGGGACCTTGACTGTGTTTCATTACCATCTTAAAAAATTTAAATGAGTCCCCTAAAAGCAGGGCATTTAATGTGCTTTATGTTGTGTTATAAAGATTCCAAGAGCAAACCAAAACTCACTGGTGCCAGGCTGAAGAGAAAATTTCCATGTCAATCAGCCACTTTAAGGGTATTCTTGTGAGGAAGCCAGTACATTACTGTTGGTGATTGGGTTTTTGGGGGGGGTTGGTTTTTTGGATTTTTTTTTTTTTGTTTGTTTGTTTGGTTGGTTGGTTGGTTGGTTGGTTTGTTTGTTTTTGTTTTGGTTTGTTTTTTTGTGTTTTTTTGTTCTGGATCTGTTGGGGTTTTTTGGCATTTATTTTGTTTTACTTGTTTTGATATTTCTTCCAATAGGCTATCTGGGACTGAATATTGGAGATGTGAGTTGATTCCAAATTGGATTACACCCCCCATCTAATCTTGTTGTTCTACCAAGCCCGTAGCATCATACACTACTTTTAAACTGCTCAGAGATGGTGTAATCTTCCCTATGCTGCAGTAGGTGTTTTATAATCTGAAAAGGAAATTCTTTTTATCCTCGTAGTTACTATAGCATAAAGCATCTTTTTTTCAGAAAGCCTGCCTCCAAAGTCTGTACAGTTCAAGAGAGATGTAAATGGTTGCCTGAAGCATTAGCTTTCATTAAACCTTATAACCCCAGCACAAAGGCACTCAGGAGGAAGCTATTGTTAAGAATAGGAAAGACTTTCTTGTTACAAATACTGTGCAATGGGGACAGAAAGAGATATTCAGTGATTTTCCTAGCAAAGTCTAATTTACTTGGAGCTAGAAATTACATTCGAAAATAAGATGATACAAGTAAAAAGGACATTCTGATCTATGCATAGCCAGCATGTGATCTAGTATAACAGAAAACTGGAGATTGGTTTTTAATATCCTGGATTATTACCTCTTCAGTGCAATGAGAAGACTACAAAAGAAATAAGTAGTGGATTTCCACTTTATTCAAAGCACTTCAGAAGGAGGAGCCTGATGTAAGTCCACTAGAACCCAGGGACAGACAGAAGGACAACTTCAGATTGCACTCTAGATCTCATATTCCCCTTTCCAAAATGACTACAAATAAAACTCCTGGAGCCTAGATCCACAAGTCTCTTGATTTTGAGGTATCTTCATGAGGTGTCTTAACATTAAGTGAAGGAGTTTAGAGATTCAAACCCAGATGCACTTCTTTTCTAATTCTGCTGTTGGGAAAAAAAAGAAAAAAGTACTTTATCTCTCGGCATAAAAAGGTTTCTGTCTTATATTCAAGATCTGTAGTCATATTCTCACAAGGACTACACACTGCAAGAGTAATTGCCTGCCTGGTGTCAGTACGAATTGCAAAATGTCTCGAGCACCAATGAATCTCTGCTCCTCAGCCACTTATCTGTATGAGAACAGAGCTTTAGAAACTGCATTAGATAGTTACGACTACATCATCCTTGAATCTTGCTCACCTTGACTTGGGTATCACCACAGGCATGTCCTTATGGTACAGAATCAGACTCTGTATGTTTCTTGCCATATTCAAATTCTTAGTGACTGCATATGAATCCTTGCTTTGTGTGTCCTCTCATTCTTTCATTTATATGCCATAGAAGGAGTGGCCCTAATGACATCAGTGACTTTAATGTGAGGAAAATCAGACCTGGAGTTTGGTGGTTTAATGCAGAAGGAATTTAATTTGACTGACATTTTTGGGTTAAACCAATTTTTTTTTTTTAATAAATAGTTTATTAGAAAATCCTTCAAATGGTATTTGTCAGTCCTCAAAGCTTGAAGCTGCATATGTCAGCAGATAGACAGTGGCCATGGTGGGTTAGATGATGTTGGTATGCCATATGGCTGACCCATGCCTCTGACAGACAATAAAATTATAATAGTGCACTTATGTGAAGCTACACAAGAGTATCAGAGTCTGGAAATTCAGGTCCAGATAACATGAAGAAGCAGATTTAATCTCAAAGGCAACTACAATGTTATACTTAGCAAAAGCAGAACAAGAGTTGTCAGAGAGAATGAAGAGAAATGGATAAGCTAAGAAACATGTTTTTTGAATTATTTATCACTGAAGAAACTTTATTTTTTTTGCAAGATCAGCTTGGAAGAAGGAACATAATGGATGGTTTGGAGAATCCCAAGATATTTCGTAAATATAGGTTCTAGCATTTGATCTATTATTCTTATATACATAAATCATTCAAGATGAAAGAAAGAAGACAGAGATATCAACACAGCTACAGCTGTCTTTGCTAGCACATTTTCTACAGAAAATTTCCTGGCTACAGGATATTATTCCACACGGGGAAGCCACTGTTTAAGGTAGTTTGGTGGGGGTGAGTGGGGGACAGAAAGTAATTGAATTAGATGAGTCTACTCCTCTCCTGTGTCAAGGTCCACAGTCAGACCTAGGCATGAAAACCTCTCACACATTGTGACATGCACTGATAACTCATTGGGACTTCATTAATAACTGGAGAGGCTTCTGAAGGAGGTGCTTTCAGCTGGTGTGCATGTGGTCATTCATTTCACTAAGCATCAGCCAACACAAACTCTGGGAAGAAACCAAGAGCTATAGATTAAAACTGAATTAAAGAATTTGAACCCATATTTTTCACTGTTTGACTCCTGAAAGACAATTTCCTGAAGGAGAAATTAAAAAATAATAATAATTAAAAAAAAAAAAAAGACAGCTTTTTTAAAAAGTATTTTATTTTATGACTGGTCAGTCTATAGTTTATAGGCAATATACAGTTTAGGGACTATGTAGTTAAATCTTTATTTATAGACTGGTTTATGTCCTGAAGTGATTTGAAATGAGTTTGCCGCAATCTGGCACAGCCATTGAAACAAGTGTGGTATTATTAATACCTCACAGCCTATCAAGCTTTTCATCTCCCAGAAGCCTGAATAATCTTATTTGTGCTGAATATTACCCAGCACATTAACACATTGCTATTTCTACACAAATTGTAGCTACTGTTTTGAGGCCATAAACCTGCTGGATTGTGAAATGCATTCTAATGGTATTCCACCTTCAGAGGAATAATGAATTTTTAAAAAGAATAAAGAAAAATATTTCTAACTATTCATAAAGCCCAAGGTTGTTTTTTGTTGCTTTGTGTGTGTACATTGTAAAAAAGTGTTGTGGAAAGTTCTGTGGTTTATTTCATTCTTTGACTACACTGTATATCTTCTCCTAAGATGGTTAGCCATGACATACATATTCTAGAGGCATTTGCTAATTATCTGATATAATTTTATTATCTGATAGATGATTGATGCATGTAATAGATCTGCTCTCAAAGTTCAGCTCATCTTCCCTGGCAGAATGCTACATGAGTTTTCCAAAATTCCTAGGAAGTCAAGAGATTAGCTTGAGTAATACCTACTGTGTGAAAGAGCAGTTGCTAAAGGCACAGTTTTGCAGTGTGGATCAGGAGAGAAGAAGGTGTACAAGAGAAGATAACCGTGAAGAACCGAATGATCTTCAAGCCAGAAGAAATGTATAAACACAGTTTATTATCTGATGATGAGGAAAAGAAATCAGAGATCAGATATTCCGAGATACAAACCAACTAGCCTTAATCCTGTGAAGTTTCCAAATGTAAAGTCAGCTAATTAGAAAAAGAAAAGGAAAAAAAAACCAAAAAACAAAAACAAGTGAAAAGGTTCAAGAAAACACATGGGAGTAGAAGCAAAGGGTTATTCTGTATGAATTGGACCAGAGACCAGAACACATTTTTCTGTCTCTTCCTCCAGAAGTGTTTTGGCAAACTATCAGTCTTTATCTTTTAACAGTTCTGGGAAAAAAAATAAAAATCTGCAGACATTCTTAACGTGAAGTCAATCATCTTGATTGTTATACTTCTTTCTTGTTCTGGAGCCTAGAGAGTAATGAAGTTATCTCAGATAAAATAAAATAAGTTTAGATTAAGCGGGGGTTGTTTAAATTTAGCTTCACCATGTCCTGTAATTTCACAAGTTCTGAGGAAATATGCATGAAAAATAAATTAATTTTAACTATTTTTATTTATTTTTAAAAAAAAGGATAAATTGAAAAGTTAGTCAATCTATTCTTGGAAATAGATCTTTTCATGCACTTTTTATTGGATTTTATTTGCCCTTTTACTTGGCTGCTTTATAGTTATTTACTGAATTTTATTGCTGACAAAATATACTGTTTAATAAGAGGTGACTTGATAGTCAGAAATGTTTCTTCTAGCTTCTTTGTAGGAACAATCCCTGGTTTTTTTCCTGGTGAAAAATGATAAGAACTGATGTGGGGGCTCTGTTATTTGCTATTCTCCCGAAAGATATCTATATTTTATACTCACCATGCTGGAAACATATTAACCAGTCCTCTGATGTGAAAGATAATGGCTGTATGTTGTTTTGCTATTATGTCTAGTGTAGTGAGCCCTAAACCAAAGGACAGGCAATAAATTAAGAAAATCACTCTGCAATTTCTTCTTCATGGTATGAAGGAAGTTCTTTGTGTCCATTTGCAGTAAAACTAGTAAAATAATAGATTTTCAGAATTTATTTCACAATGAGTAGGTTCATCATCTCCTCTACCATTTCTTCTGTATTCATATAGGCCAAGCATCTGGTGATCAGCAAGTTGTTTCTCCAGTTCTCCCTGCTACTGTATTACATGTTTTCCATATCCCATAGAAGTTCTCAGTGGGAGTAAAAATACAACTGCCTGAAAAGTATAAGAGCATGGCTGAGGTCTGTTACTTGTCTCTACTTTAAAGAATAGTCTGAAGTATCTGAATTATTTCTATAGATAGTCTGTGAAACCTTGTACTCCAGTCATTGATTCCTCTGCTTGTCCTCTTTCTCTTAGCTTATATTAATAATGAACAAAAAATATTAGTTGAGGAAACGTTTGTCTTACATCATCAAACTAGCCTGATAGAACTTAAAATAGATTCATTCTTCAATATATTTCTGGATATTTCCATTTGAGAAAAATATATTATTAATATTAATAATTAATATTTAATTAACCCATTTTTGCATATGATCCACATTTTGAATCTAAGCCACTTTTAACTATTTATCAAAGTCAAAGCTGCATCAAATTTTAGCAGTGTCTGTGTATCTTGTGATAAAATATGTACCCTCTGACAGTGATCAATCTCATCCTCATAGAATTACTGAAAGAAAGTGGGGAGATTTGCTTTCTGGAATTACTTATTTCATTTCACTGGATAGAAAGGGATCCTGGATTTGAAAATATCTTATTTCTAGGCAGAGATACATTTCTGAGTCTCATATCTTCCATCTTATGCACAAAGGACATTGATCTGTTGTAGCAAATCCAGAGGAAGCCACCAAGGTGATCAGAGGGTTGAAGCACTTCTCCTATGTGGAAATGCTGAGAGAGCTGGGATTGTTCAGCCCAGAGAAGAAAATGGGTAGGGGCAACCTAACTGAGGCCTTGCAGTACCTAAGGGGAACCTACAAGAACAACGGACAGAGAATTTTTACAAGGGCATGTAATGACAGAACAAGGGGGAACAACTTCAAACCGAAACAGAGAGCATTTAGATTAGATATTAGGAAGAAATTCTTTACTGTGAGGGTGGTGAGGTACTGGGACAGGTTGCCCAGAGAACTGCATGTCCCGTCCTTGGAAATGTTCAAGGCCAGGTTGGATGGGACTGAGCACCCTGGTTTAGTGAAAGGTGTCCCTGCCCATGGCAGCAGGTTTGGTGCTTTACTGGGCTGCAAAAATGATGTCTGGGAGCTGAGGTAAGACTGTGCAACAACAATGTAGAGTGAAGGTGCAAAAGCAGTCTGCAAATCAATGGAGAGAAGCAAAGGCAAAGATGGATTTGCGGCTTCAGCTCTGAGTGGCCCTGTCTGATCTGGGATTTCTTCCTAAGCATTGTGATATCAGTGGTATCCACTGAAATCAAAGTCTAACCTTTAAAATAAGTAAATGGCACAGTGAAAATACACTGGCTCCATATCACTTATTACACAACAATGAAAACTTTCTCAGATCACCCCAGTTCAGGCTGTTTCTTGGCTGAAGAGGCACATTGTTATTAACATTTAAACAGGTAGGATTTGTTTGCACACATTTTGAATATTTGATTTTGTTTTAAAGTCTGTTGCTTATAACCCTGGGCTGCCCCTGACTACATGTTTTGTGCTAAAGAAATGTGTTTATTTTGAACAGAGAAAATTGTTTCAAAATTCTATGATGTTACAGGCCACTCCAGTTACTCAAACAAAACGTGGCACATTAACAACCTTGCATACTGGAGTATAAAACTACCCTTTTTCAAGGAATCTTATGAATTACTTAGATACATTGGAAATCTCAATAACTCTGAATGATGCAGACATTGTGTTCTCATCCCCTGTGCAATGTAGGCTTCACCCTCAGTTACTAAAATAAGCTGGGAAGGGAAAATGTCTTTTCAATAGATTGATGAACGGTCCATAATAGCACAAAGGGAGAGTTGTCTGTACATCAGCAATGCTTGTTCTGCTTAACCAGCTAATATGTATGCTCTGGTTGATAAAATGCACCAGTCTGTAAGTGACACACACTCCTCCATTGCAGAGACAGAAAAAATACATCTCAATGTGTGATCCTTCTCTTGAGACTTCTGTTTTCTGGAGAGCAGAATTCTGTCAGCAAAGTTTATCACCTTCCTAAACAGTTTCCTCTCCAGAATGGATCAACAAATCTCCCACTGAGAGTTGAGAGCTTTGGATCACACTTGGACATTCATAAGGAATTTTCATTGTGTGTAAGTTTTGCAAGATGATTGCCACAAGCGATATTTTAAAACTTCATCCTAAAATCATGTTGGTTTGGGTGTGAGACATACATGATCTCTAAACCTGAGGTGTCTCATTTGAAAACTAGATGTCTCATTTTAGGAGTTTATTTATGGGGAGATTATACAAAAGGTTTAGATCACAAACCTGTGATGGGATTTCTCTGGTCTAAAACAGACATGTAATTCAGGTTGAGATTCATATGGTGGTTTCAGACAACTAAATTTAACAATCTGAATTCCACCATAAAAGTAATTCCCTAACTTTTAGCTATTTCAAGACAGTTGAGATGAATCTTACCTTTTGTCTCAAAATATCGTCCAACTTACAAGATAGTATTTGCTACATGTAAGGAATCATACTACATCCTTGGTGATTGATTACCTCTTCCTTTATAGCTGAGATAAAAGGGACACAATACAAGGAAAAACCCAGTCTTTTGACTGCAAAATCCCTTCTGTGATGTCCAGGGATTCTGATTGCAACTGCTTGCAAATCTCCAATGGGATTTTCAGGAAACAGTTCAACTCATGTCTTTTAAATTGTTATTACTCATGACTTTAGGAAAAGTTTTCTAAATGCTGTTAGGGTTTATAGCACAAAGATCTGGAACTCAGCACAATGAAGTAACATTTCATCTTCCTGTAAAGTCTTTACAGAACCATTTAGACATAAGGGAGGATCATACATTGAAATTAACATTGTTACAGGTCAATGGAATAACAGGTCTGAAACAACTGACCAGAATATTTTGTTAGTAAAATTCTCATCCTTCCCTGAAATGTCTTCACCTGCATTGTCTCCATTCCAAGAAGCTTTTAAAGCAGCACAATAATTCCTGCAACAGGTGCCAACTTTGGAACCAGTCTGTTAGAAGTGAGATTCATTCTACCCTTCATATGCTCTTTCCTGGATGTCCATGGGAGAAAGGTGGAAAATTAGACTAGGCTTCTAACTGTCCAACAGCCAAAGCAACAAAAGATACATTACGTTATGAAGCCTGGTGAGACAGAGGGATATCAGGAAGACTAATTCAAAGAGTGTTTTTCTCATGCTTAAATTTCCCTCTGATCAATAAAGGTATCAGGTATGTCTTTATCTCCTTGTTTACTATATGTAACATCTAGACCTAAAAATCCTATAAGATGATTTAATTTCCTTTTCTGCTGAGTAGAAAGCTGCCAACACTTGATTAACAGAAAATATGAAGCTCAAGAGTATATTTAAAATTCAGGACACTCTAACCACTTTTGAAAGTAGCCAACGCTGTGGTAAAAAAAGATCTCTGATGGGAAGCCATCCGAAAGGATTCAGAGGGAAGCCCTGTTCAGATCAAGCATTGAGCTCCAGTATCCTGTTCCACGAGACAGGAAGACATTAATTCAGCAATGATGATTTTAAAGACTTTCTTTGGGAATGGTGTGAAATTGCATGTCATCATAATCATGGCTAGGCTTTGTGAATGAAGATTTGGGAAGGGCTCTACCCATGCTTGTTACAAGCACGCTGGTGGCTAAAAAGNTAACACATTAGTTATGTAATCAGTCCAGTGGATGTTTAGGATCATACAGAGGCAGCACTGATGGAAGTGCTCAAGGAGTCACACGTCTGCGGTAGGTGACCCATGATTCAGACCCTTGATTCAGACCCATACAGAAGAGTGGACAGTATGATGGCTCTGTAGACACCGATCTTTGTACTTTTCTTCAGGTGTTTATTGCACCAGACTCTTTTGTGGCGTTTTCCAAAAGCTCTGTATGCCTTTGCTAACCTGTTGTCTATCTCTTTGTTGATCTTACTGTCAGAAAATGATGCTTCCCAGATAGGTGAACTGCTGGACTGACTTAAGCTCTGATTTGCCTATGGTGATGTGGGGATGGTGAAAGACTGCCTGAGGTGCAGGTTGATGGAGAACTTCCGTCTTCTTCAAGCTGACTTCCAGCCCAAAAAGCTCATCAGCCTCTGCAAAGCAGGATGTTAAGCGCTGCAGAGCTGCTTCTGTGTGAGCAACGAGGGTGGCATCATCAGCAAAAAGTAGCTTACGGACAAGGTGACTGAGGGTCTTGGTGTGGGCCTTCAGTTGCCTTAGGTTGAATAGGCTTCCATCAGTACAATATTGGATGTAGATGCCATTGTCTTCATCAAGGACTGCCGTGGCCCCTTGGAGCATCCCGATGAAGAAAATCGTGAATATTGTTGGTGCGAGAACACAACCTTGTTTCACACCATTGGTATGGGAAAGGACTCAGAGAGTGCATTGCCATATCTGACTTGGCCACGCTGGTCCTCATGCAGCAGGATGATCATTTTGAAGAACTTGGGGGGACATCCTGATCATTCCAAAATCTGCCACAGGTTTTTTCTGCTCACAGTCTCAAATGCTTCGGTGAGGTCAACAAAAGTCACAAAGGATAGAAATAGCAATAGAAATTGCATGTGATGTCTTGCTGAAAATCACACAAGTGACAGGACTAAAGGCAATACTGAATTAAACCCCTGAATTCCCCATTACACACTGCCCTGAAGCAGGCAAAAGTTCAATTCCTCTTTTTGTTAGCCAAGTGAAAGTTTCTGCAGCATGTGTCAGAGGATCAGGCCCATTTTGTTATATATCCCTGTCATTAGAGCTTTAACCCTCTCAGTGGATGATGGTAGAGGTGGCCAGAATATGTCAGATGAAGTTTGACTTTAAAGGCAACGGTAATTGATTTTACATTCATAATTGGCATTTGATTGGCTGATTAGTCAGCACAGGTTGTAATCTTTAAGGAGTGGAAATGCCACCCCACTGAAATGCAGAATACTGAAAAGGTCAAAGAAAAGGAGAATTCCCCCTTTAATTCATGAAGAAAGAGACATTAGAGCCTAGGGAGACCACATACATGGCAAAGGTTATAATGAGAAACGAAAGTGGCAAACAGATAATCCATTTTTATGAAAAAAATATTAAGGAGACTCCAAAAGGTCAAATGTCTCATATTTATCCCTCTTGTGAGTGTTGCCACATGCAGAATGCAGACAACTATCACTACGGGAAAAAAAGTAAGACACATTCCTGTTAAAAGAAAATGTATACCCCACATATATATATGCTTATGTAGACAAGAAACACTGAGATGTGATATTTTTAAACAGAAAAAGGCATAGTGGGAATGATGTAATGAAAAAAAAGAGGTGTGGGTTTGTTTTTAAAATTCATACATTTCCTGCAGAATTCAGGAATGAAGAGCTGTCAACTGTGCTTATGCAGCTGGAAAGACTGTGGTAGAGAAGATGATTGTGGAAGAATGTTTTGGGCTTTTTTCCTAAAATGTTCCAGATAAAGAAGTTTGGACCAAAGAAATATTTTCTTTTTTCTTCCTAATCTCTGGAACTCTTCATTTGTCTAGTTTACTTACTACACTAGTAAACTTATGCATAGACATTTATCTGCTGTACAATAAATCAAATACAGAGTGCATTCCTGTTGTGCAACTTAACTATCTATATTGCTGTGTGGAGGTTAAGGTTTCCCAAAGAAGTTTGCTTTTACCTGTAAGAAATACTCAGACAAATTAAACTTCCTTCTCCATTTTCTTCATAAAAATGTATATCCATGTATATGTGTGTCAGCATTTGCATTAAAAAATATGTATATAAAATTTCTTATTTAGCCATCCACATTCATGTGCACACACACACACACACAAATAAGGACATAGAACTGTATATATGTAGAAAAGGAAAATAAAAGCATAATAGAAAAACATCCTATAATTTTCCCATTCCCTTTTGCTCTTCACCCAAAGCAATGACCTAGTGTATATCTTCAAAAACATGATAGTTCTATGAAGAGTTGTTTTTAAAATTGTTTGGACTTTTGCTGTTAAAGCTGAAATCCAACACTCTGGAACATTCCGTTTTTACAGCTTTTAAATTGAAAAATCAGCTTTATGATAAGCATTTCTCTCTGTCTTCCTCTCCCTCTCAAGCTTTTTCATAGAATCTTTCATATACTTCTTTGCTGTTACATTCAAACCTATAAACTCTAGGCAGAAACCCTGAGTGGGAATAGAAGTAGATGTAAGAGATGAAGACAGGTGCTTGAAGAGAAAAAATAATGGCTTAATAGGGCAGAATCCCTTTGCTATTAGATGGCTCTATAGTGTTATTCCTTTGCAGTTGAAACTGTCTAGGAAACCAATTACCCACATAGAGAGTTTCAAAGAGAAAATCTGTTTTTTTTTTTTCAAGATAGTATGGAGAACAACTGAAAAGTTTTCTGTATTCCCCATTTTTCTGTGTCTGAAGTGTTGCATTTTTTTAACCGCCTGCACTTACAGAAAGAAAAATGAACTGTTATCTAACTGTACTAAAGAGATTTCAAGTAATATTGTACTTCCAGAGAAAAGAAAGAACTATATCAGTTTCATAACAGATCAAAAACTGGGAGAAATTTTCAAATCATTTATACCACTTCTGAGGCTACTAAGTCAGACATGCAATTTCAAAGGGTTTGTGGATTCCCTAATTTGAGAGCAGACTATGATGATGCTCAGAGACCTGAGACAGAACATCACAAACTCAATCTTAAAAAAATAAAAAGCAAACCTGTTATTTTCTAGAATCAGAGCAGATTGAATATTTAGAAGAACAAAAGTTGCGACTGAATTTTTGAAAACAGTAGTTTGAGAGGCAAAACAAAAGTAAAACTCCAAGAGACTGAAGATAAGAGGAAGGTGGGAAAGGGCACATGATGCAGGTGACACTGGCAGACATTGGCAATGTCCTAACACCATGCAAGACTATCAAAGCTGCAAGATGCAAACACATTTTCCAAAAGGCTGCAGAGATGGACAGAAATTATCCATGAAGAAGCAGTACATGTTTTTATACAACCAGAAGGCTCTGTGTTCAAAACAGAGATGTTTGCAACACTAACAGTTACTTTGGAGAACATTTCCTGGTGGGGTTTGCTCGAGTAGCTATGCACTATGACTGAACTATTACTTTAGACATCAGGAATGACCTTTTTAATTATAAGTGTAAAATCTGCACAAATTACTATGATAGCTGAGGATATAGTTAAGAATGTGACAAGACAACTTGGTCATGTGGAGCATAGGTAAAGTTCAGATTGCATCATGTAAAGACTATTTCTACTCTAAATACTTCAGAACTAGGTGAAAAATCAATATGTCTTGGTAAGGTAAATTTGCAAGTGTTAGGAAATGCAAGATCCTTCTGACATTAGTAATGTGATTCAATTTCCCAAGAAACAGAATCTATTATCACCTGAAATACCTAACAAGGTGAAATGACTTATTATGTCTATCCTTCTGGCAGATACAAAATAGGAGCTATGGGACATCTACAGAATATCTACAGAGTCTTTTGAGTGACACTCAGAGGACATAATCTCACAGTGAGTTTTTTGACTGCCTTTGCTGTTTTCTGTTGCTCACAATGTGAGCTTATGTTATGTCCTGTGACAAGGCAGAGGCCAGTATTACAGACACCTCAACACAGTTATTTACTGACAAGTGAATATGTGTGACCCAAGTGTCTAAACACTGACTTCATTTTCAAAATGAAGACCACTTAAATGTGCCTAGGTTTTCCCAGACTTTTCTGTGGTGTTGAAAAATAAAACAGGATCAACAGAGCAAATGTATGGATTAACAGCAGAAGTCAGCTAAGAAAAGCAAGCATCTTAAATGTGAGCAGGCACTTCCATGTGGCTCATGAACTGTTCTTGGTTCCTCCGAGGGTAGTGATTGAGAAATGATGGAACTAGTAAAAGTAGAGTAGCAACTTTGAAACTGCTAACTTTAAACTGTTAAACTTCTAAAATACTATTCAATATAAAGCCTAGAAACAGCCTAGTTGGTATCAACCCAATGCTAACAACAGA
The DNA here is from genome assembly GCA_013400415.1 of Scytalopus superciliaris. Taxonomy (NCBI): domain Eukaryota; kingdom Metazoa; phylum Chordata; class Aves; order Passeriformes; family Rhinocryptidae; genus Scytalopus; species Scytalopus superciliaris. The sequence continues at coordinate 244,486 of VXBX01009200.1, forward strand.
AGTGCTGCAAATGCCTGTAAGTAGATTTAACAAAACCGAAAATGTACCACTATAAGGAATTCTATTTCTCAAAGCCTTTGCAGCCACAAAGTAGAGAATGCTTGTAACAGTAAAACATGGGCTTCTCATGTGGTTACTGTCAAGAGTTAATTATTGCAGAAATTCAGAGGTGTAGTTGAAATAGGAACTACTGAGAGAAGGAAGAAATACAAGACAAATTACTTCTGCAGGTCCTCAAATAATGAGGAACCACCAGATCCTAAGATACCAATAGGCAAGACTGATCTGTGCAATGTAGATAATGAAAGTCTTTGGGGAAATCCAGGGTGTAAGAACTGAAAACACCATTACCTTTATTTGTCATTATGGCAAAACCCCTATATTTTGGGCATTCTGATGATGTTCTGTGTATGTATTTTTATATATACACTTATATTCTGAAAAGTATAAACATGTTTATTTTAATAACAATCTCTTTAGCCATTTTTTGAAGTTGTCGTAGACTTCATCATTGAATGCACCATCTAGATCCAAGCACATAAATACTATTGAGAGTCTGCTCAGTGTCATTCAGCAGTTTAAAGGAGGATAAGGTTATGCTTACTATGATATCACTATTTTTCACTCAATGATTATTTATTTGAATCCTCATATAACCCTTTAAAATTAATTAATAAAATGTTTCCATTTCCACAGTCATTGAATAGATAAGGTGACATTTTGTGAACAGCTGTATTTCTTGGTGAAAGGTATGTTTCAGTAGAGCCCATATTGTGCTTTGCAACACTGTGGTTTTAGAATGTCCATACCCTTTTAAGCTGTCTCAAATTTAGGTGTTTTTACCTTTTACTGTTGTTAAAGAAAGTAATTAAAGATCAAAATATCATAGTATTCATAAAATTCAATATAGTATTAGGGGGAAATTTAATTTATAATGTAATAAAATAATAATTTAGCCTTGTAAACCAGTCACTTATTTACTCTAAAGTTGTTAGCTTAACTTTTTTCTCCATAGTACTGCACAAAACAAACATTTGCAAAGACAACCTACATTAAAAAAAAAATGTAAAGGATCTCTACATAACTGTGTGTCCCAGAATTATATTCCTTTCATAACCTTATTATTAACTTTAAGTATATATCCCCTCCTTTAACTCAGCAGCACATGCCAATGATAAAGCAGAACAAAACAAATCTGTGTCGGTATATAGACTGGGAGCATGAATTGGTTGTCATGAGAATGATGAATGAGAGTATGAAAACAGTCCTGGTAAGGTTTGATTCCTTAAAAATGATACAGGGATAGCACATGCTCAACACTTTGCAACTGCAGATCTCACAGCAGATACCACCAGGGATCAATAGCATTGTCCCTGCTTTTGGAGAAAGAAATTGGAGTCCTTGATGATGGTTTCTTGGCAGACAGATAAAATTCAGTCAGTGAATCCCAGTCAGGATTTGAATTTCTGGAAAACACAGCTTCCCGCTGCACAGTTCCACAGAAGTTTGGCAGGACCAAGGTTATGTTTCAACATTAATGAATGGCACAGGTAGCACTGCAAAGGGATTCTAGGAGGTCACAACAGACACCTTTTACTACTAGTGCTACTGTAGTAGCAGCTGCATACTCTGTTTATATGTCCAGCCAGGAAGCATTATCCACATGCATCATGAAAGGGAGATCCCTGACCAGTGTATTCTCAGTGCACAACATGAGGCAGCAGCAAAGCAGCTGTGAGATTACAATAACTGAACTGAAGACTAGCCACAGTACACCCATATCTGAGTCAATTTTAAGCACCTTTTTTGGTAGGCATGATGACAGAGGTAATTTTAGAATTTCTTTCTTTAATTATATTTATAAGGAAACTTATTGCTTCCTTTCTGATAAAAAAAATAAATTTTACAGCTTGAAATATTACCTTTGTTGAGTAGTTGCTTTTCTCACAATTGAAGGTGATAATTTTAATAAACTCACCTTTATCTATGAATGCATGACTGTTTCGCACATTGAAAATTAAAGATTTAATTCATTTCCCAGAAAATAGTGAAAACAAATGTCTTCTGTCAGAAGCTGGCTTCTCCCAACTTCAATTAAATTTTGTAATGACTTTCATGCACCAGAGCCTGCCCTGAAAAGATCAGTTCTATCTTCTCCACAAAAGCTTTGTCTTGCCACAGATGGCCAACATTGATTCTTCAAGCACTGCAGAGAATTTCCCTACATTTTTCAATTTTCTGGCAATTGCACCTTTAACTGACGGTGAAATTATTATGGCTTTTGCTGTCATCTTAACTTTATTCAAAGTACTTAATATATCCCAATTTACTCAGTTTAAAAAATCCTGTCTAATTTTGTCTTGACACTAACAAATTACTTCCCACAGGCTCTTTAGTGCAACAGTTCACATGGTGATTTATTTTCTTCTGCTTTGTTATTCTAAAAAAACCCTCTTATTCTGGATTTAAAGTTTGGGGTGCAAATATTTGATTAATTGAAAAGTAATATTCTTCACTGACTCAGAATTTTCAGCAATATCAAGACTTGAATCTATCTAGACATGACTTTGGTGTTAACTTCAGGTTTAAATTCAAAGAGTAACAACTCAGAAGTGAATTTTACCAAAACTAAGCAGGAGTTTTGTTGCAAACTAAGGGTGTCCATGAATTATACTATTTGGAATCACATACAAAAGACTTTTCAGATAGATCTATCAAGAACAGAATTTCTCTCTTGAGACATTTATTCCTACAGTCCTTCACTTCCCAGATAAAAGCAGTCAGTGACCCTGAAGTATTTTATCAGCGATGGCAGATCAAACACTTGTTCACTCACCTCTGTTGTGCTAAGGGTTAGTCATACAACAGCATAGGTATGATATGGCTGCTTTTCAGTCCCCTCTCTGGCAACATCCCTGAAGGGCTGATTGCTCATAATTCTCAGGGAATTGAAGAATGGTTCTAATAAGTGGCTATCGAGCAAATCCTCTTCTTAACTCCCCCTTTTCTAAACCCAACACAGACTCAAGTCCAAAGGACTTACGTCAGTAAAAGACAAACACTGCTTTGTTTACTGCACTAAATTCAACTGATACACAGTTGTTCCATTCCTGCGGTCAAAACAGATCTCTCGTGATTTTGGGCAAACTCTTTATTTTGTCTCTGCTGCAGCCTCTCCTCTACACAATAATAATGCTTCTTCACTCCTATTTTTTACTCCCTTTCTTTATTCCCAGAGCAGCAAGAAGCCTAGCACTCTCTCAGAAGTGTTGAGTACATGGAGTGGACAGCCCACACTGTCTTCTACAGCGCTGTATCACACCACTTAGGATCCTAAACCTGGTTTGACTAAAGTCGTGTCCCCACTTCTGTTAGTGTGGCCATTTTCAACCTGGCTGGCTGATGGTGATTTCATATGGGAAGAGACACGGGGCTAGGTAGATTTTTGTCCTTATGTACGGCACCCAGAAGTGGAATACTACTCCGTTACCTCTAGGGATCTTAATAATACCAATAGCAGTTAGCATCCTGGAAATGAAAAGGAATACAGCTGAGAGCTTCAGGTCATAGAATCATAGAATTATTTGGGTTGGAAGGGAGCTTAAAGATCAGCTTGTTCCAAACTCCCTGCTACGGGCAGGGACACCTTTCCCTAGACCAGGTTTCTCAGGACCCCATCCATCCTGGCCTTGAGCACTTCCAGGGGTGGGACATCATCTACCTGCACAGAGAGCCGTCGGCGCTGCTGGAGGAGGAGAGCCGCATGGGCTGGTAGCACGGCAGGACGGGCGTGAAACCTCCTTTTTCCCCGCGGTATTCCCGGCCGCGCTGTGTGCCGCATCCGCCAGGGGCCGCTGGTGCCTCTCCATATCCCGCGGCGCTCCCGGCCGGAGCCGCCCGCAGCTCCCGGGAACACCGGGCTCCCGGGGGAATCTGCGGCGCTGGTGACACACTGAGGATCTCCTCTGCCCTGTCACACCTCCTCTGCTCCCCTTGCTCGTGTCAGGGCTCCTCGGTCAAGACGAATACCAGCCGCACTAGTTGGGTTGGCTGCTATGCCTTCACACTGGGACAAGTAGAAAATTTGCCTGGAAAGCCTGTAAGGGAATTTAGTTTAAATAAGTAAAACCATTAAAACAAAAAATCCCTACTATGGAAATATCTTTTTTGGATTTTTTTTTTATTAATTAAAATCCATCTGTATCCTTGTGTACATCAGGTGGAACATCACCAGCCGATCAAAGGACATAATTATCCTGCTCTGTGTGCAGTTTTGGGTGCCTCAGTATAAGGATATAAAGCCATTAGAGAGGGTCCAAAGGAAAGCTATGAAGATGGCAAAGGTTCTAGAAGGGAAACCATATGAGAAGTGGCTGAGATCACTTGGCTTGTTCAGCCTGGAGAAGTGGAGATTGAGGGGAGATCTCATGGTAGTCTGCAGCTCCCTGATGATGGGAAGTGAAGGGGTAGTCACTAATCCCTTCTCTGTGGTGACCAGTGGCAGGACCCGAGGGAATGGCTTGAAGCTGTGTCAGAGGAGGTTTAGGCTGGATATTCAGAAAAGGTTCTTCATCCAGAGGATGGATGGGCACTGAACAGGCTCCCCAGAGAAGTGGTCACAGCACGAAGCCTGACAGAGTTCAAGAAGCATTTGGATAACACTCTCAGGCACATGGTGTGATTATTGGGGTGCAGGGCCAGGAGATGGATTAAATGAACCTTGTGGATTCCTTCCAACTCAGGATATTTTATGATTCTGTGATTCTCAAATTCATATTTAAGAAAGGAATTTATATTCCCCTTGAAAGAAGATCTTTGTCATCATATGTGTCAATAATGAATGTGAGAGGTATATAAATAAACAAAAAATAAAACAAGGGAAAATCATTATCCATTAGACACAGTGAATGACTTTGGCATGTGCATGTTGCATGCTTGCCTAATGGAAAGTTTGTTAATGTAAGCAGTTGGACATAAGGCTTCCTTCCACCTCAAGGGTGGGGAGGATGCTGCAGGGTAGCTCAAACAGGGCCAGCAAGCCATTACACTCCCATATTAGGAACTAATTAGGAACTATAAAAAACTAATAAGAACTAATTAAGAACTATTAGAAACTAAAGTCATTCTCCTTCAAACCCAGCCTTTTTCAGTTTGACGTGTTCAGGCACCACTTTTCAAAGATGCTTTCCTTTTGTTGATCTGAGGACAAAAGCACAGACCCTTGGGAGTGATATTCTGAGCTAAACTGTATTTCCTGACAATATTAATAACAGTCTGTGAAATGTCATTTGATCCTCACTGAGAATGTACATAAATATTAAGCCGAAATATTCACACGATCTTCCATTCATCTATTCCAGGGAAATGTCATTGGTGAAATGCTAATGGAATGTGACAAAATGCTTAAGTCAGAAAACTCATGGGACAAATTAAGGCCACTTGACTTTTCCCAACCACTGTAACAGCTACTGAGACACTGACAGAGCCAGAGGAAGATTTTGTGTTGCTCCAGGGACATCACAATGTAGTCTGTTGAAAATAGCTTTACGATTCCTGGTTGACCTCAGGTTTCCAACCCACTTTGTAAGATGGTATCAAAAGTAAAGTTTCTGAAAGGGAAGAAAATTGAAACAAGTACTGGGGAGACTTTGTAAATGGTTTGTGAATCTAGCTTCTGGCTCTTGTGGTTGTTCCCAATTTCCATCGACATTTAAAAGTAGGAGAAACAACTTTAGTTTGTGAGATCAACTTCAATTAACAGCCAATGTAAAATCTTCCTCAACTAGTTTCCTTTCACAGTCTTCCCTGTTTTTTCTTTATTTTTCAGGTGTATAACATCTCTTCTCAGACCAAACATTAAATATAGATGTATTTCAGAGGAACAACTATTTTCAGTTAAGTTTGTCCTACGTTAAAGTGTAGTCCGTTGCTTCTGATCTGATAGAGGACCGGAACTGCATCATCCATCCCCATATATTCACATGTTGTAAAAGTAAACATGAAGAAAGAATAATGCACTTTCACCACAGCATTAAATTTTGAAAGGAATGATTCTGAAAGGTGTCCACAAGTAGCAGAAACTGACTGAAAGATAAAAGCCAACACTGTGTGCATCCATACTGGGTACAGATGAGGTGGATCAGAGGCAACCAAACAGGAACAGAGACCTCCATTTAGCTCTTGCAATGAAACTGAATATAGAGGAAACTTGGCATCAGTCTGAAAGCATGGTTTGAAGTTAATCCATACAAAGTCTTGAGAAAGAAGAAAAAAGAAAAAGAAAGAAAAAAACAAAACCACAAAACAAAAAATCCACATCAGAAAGAGATCAGCAAGTATCTGAGAGAGGAGAAAAGCTCTACCTAGGAGACTGGTGCAATTTGTAAAAAAACATTAGTTACAAGCCAAGATAACTTGAAAGATGGGAAGTAACAATAGATTCTGCTAAATCTGCACCTGGAAACAGAAGTAAGGACCTCCAAACACACAAAAAAGTGGCCTTTATCAGTATCTCTGAAACATTTTATTGATGTATTAATGAGGAAAAAAAATTCAATATCATTGACATCAAGCATAAATAATCAAAATTGAGAATAAATATTTGTGGGTATTGAAGTGGTCATGAGATTTATAGATTATTCACACACACACACAAAAAACCCCAAACAAAACAAAACAGAACAACAACAACAAAAAAAAAATTAAAAACCTGAGATTATTTAGCTTAAGAAGGAAGCAGCCATGGGTTTCTTATCTACCAATTAATTGCATCTGCAGAGCTCTCCACTTCATACAAACCACTTTTTTTTTTCTTTCTTATCCTCCTCTGACTTCAGAAACAAGATTCCTTATCAGTCCCCAGTGCATTTCCCCAAGGTGTAGTGCAGATGTAATTAAAGGTTTTACAATTAAAAAGGGATTGCACCTAAATCGGTATATTGTAACCATTTCTCATGCAGAGCCTGCTTTAAAGAACGGCAGAGATTTAACTCACAAATGTAACTTTGTTCTAATCCACATCTCTATGCCCATCTGCAGTATGTCAGGAAGAGAGATTTTTATCCCCATAGAATTCTCAACTACAAGTACCTGAAGAGATTATGAGAACTGCTTTTACTTGAGGGAGACTTTTTGTTTCGGGTCACCTAATGAAGTTCCCATTTTTCTCTGAATAAATTATTTGAGGTTTACTCACAGCTGTTTCTCTACAGATTTGTTATGGATCTACAGAATTCAACAGGAGCCTGTCCATTGATTTAAAGGGACTTTAAATCAGAATTTTTAAGGGTCAAATTTTAATCCCACTGAGCATAAACCAAGGGTGATTTCAGTGAGGGCAGAATTCTCCCCCAAACAGGACGAAGAATGGTTTAGCTATTGCCACAGAGTTTTAAATAGAACAGGAGAAACCATTAATCATTGGAGTTTTTTCTTGTTTATTTACAGGAAGCATCATTCAATTAAACTAACTTTGGAGAATTATTGAGTGTATTGAAATTGAGTTTATATAGAAAATCAGTGCATAAAAGAGGAGGCAACACACACAAGTTAGTGAAATGAGCTCTATAATGAAATTTGACTACACTGTGCTCATCATCAAAAAGGCAAAATATTCTTTTTATATGGTATCTACCAATTGTCACAATTTTACAGTTTCTCACAAACATGATCTTAACAACATTGTGGGGCTGAGACAAGGAAGTATTTCACAGCATCCACCTTAGGCACCTGACTTTGAGGGCTGAATCACTAGGGCTAACTCATGTTATCATTTATCTCCCAAGGATTCCCAGAAGGAAGCAACACAGCATCTTCAAATACTGTTTCATAGGAGCCTGAACGTTCTAAAACAATATGAAGGAAAGCATAGGATGACTGATTTATGTCACAGTAAACCTGTCCCACCACTTTTACCCTGTCCTTCTCAGTGCAACCAGCTCTCTTAAGTCCTACGAGTACGTGTCTGATACTCAGAGCTGGGGCTGCAGAGCAGACTCTGTTAAACCAGAGGAGTGCAAAGGACATTGTTTCAGCTCCTGGGCCATGCTGTCACCCCAATTGGAGATTCAAGCAATTAAGTGCCTTAACCATAAAATGAAAATGTGGCCATTTAGAGCAACCAGAAAGGAAACAAACTCCTAGTGTTTTTATATTCTGTATCACTGTTAAACAAACCATATTCTTACCTTAGGCCAGTGTCGACACTGGCCCAAGTGAATGAATCATAGAGTTATAGGATGGCTGGTGCTGGAAGACAAATCTCAAGGTCATCTCATCCAATCCCCTGATCAACCAGGGCCACTTAGATCCCATTGCCGAGGACAATGTCCAGGCAGTTTTTGAGTATATCTAAAGACGAAAACTCCACAGACATCTATGGGCAGGCTGTTCCTGTCCTCAGTCACCCTCACAGTGACTGGTCCTGTCACTTGGCACTACCAAAAAGAGCCTGGCTACACTCTCTTTGCTCACTCCCATTAGTTATTTATATACATTATAAGATCACCTGTGAACCTTCTCTTTTTCTTACTAAACAGTCCAACTCTCTCAGCCTTTCCTCATATGTGAGATGTTCTACTCCTCTAATCAGCTTTCTTTTGTTATCTATTCACTTAGAAGCCCTTCCTGTAGTCTTTTATATCTGTGGCCAGATTCAATTTGATTTGGGCTTTAACTTTCCTAACTTCATCCTTGCTTCTACCCTTGGTATACTCCCTTTTTGTGTTTAAGTTTGAACAAAAAGTCAATCCTATTTCCAGACACAGTTTATGCAGCTGAATTGTTGAATTGCACCTACTTATGACACAGCTGAGTTTAGGATTCTGTGTGTTTGAAAAATCACTGCCATGACCATTAAAATTTGAAAAAAAGCCAGACATAAGCATGAATATCTGCAAAGCACCGGTAAAATTGCAATTGCTTTCACTGAAAATGCTAAAAGTTGGATTTCTTTCATGTTTCACTTCTGTGTTCCTAAAGCAGGTAGTGTGCAGTGTCTATTGTTTCAAAGCTGTGCCCACATGAATTAGGGAGCATGAAATATGCATATATGAGTTTTGCAATATGTGTTTATTAAGCAAAATCAACTCTTACAGATCTGCCACCAGCAAAGGATATTGGGATATAGAATTTAATGAAATATGTTTCTTTTTCAATTTTTATGAGTTAATATAAAAAATAATAATCATAAAAAAAGACCCTATGTTTTTTAAAGGAAACTTTTATTTTAAAAAATAATTGTTATAAAATATAATTTTCAATACCACTTGCACTATGCTCCTTGAAGCTCACTGTTCAAATGCCAACATCCACAGTCCACATATTTGTTAAATGTGACTATTACCCAATGCCACAACAGTGTAATTACTTTGAGTTCTTAGGAACAGCTTGGATTGCTTATAAGATCAATTTTTTCTAACCAAGAAAGAAATAAAATTAATAACATTATAGACAGTTAGGACAGAATTGCACATAGAATATTAACAGAAGAACCACTTCCTAACAAAATTATCACAATTAATAAGAAACAATTGATCATCGAGAGAAGACAGTGATAAAGGATTATTGCTGCAGAGGTATGCCCAGTATAATGAAACAAAAAAAAAAACAAAAACAAACTGAATCTAAAACAAACAAATAAATAAACAAACAAAAAACCGAACCCAAACTCAAAACCAAACCAGAAAATGCCCAGCCACACTATTTTGCATTACAGAGATTCTGTCTGCTCTTATATGTGCCAAATGAAGTCTGTGAATGAAGACCTACTATAGCGTAAAATGGAATTTCCACCAGCTAAGGAAAGCCCAGAACCAAAATGAATTTTTAAATCTAATTCACCCATTTCCTTTTCCTCTTGGGAACACAATGTGGCTTATTATTCTTTACTGATCAATACCAAAAGCAACTGAGAGCAAGCACACAGACAGGTTTAGTTGTGACATCTCAGGCTGGATTAAGACAAGCACAAAACATCAGATACAAACTGCATCCTTCATGCACACCCTTCTGACTGGTGATTCAAAGACCTTCTGCAGGACCTTAATATGTGCATATTTAAGGCAACCATATTTTCCTTATGTCACATGCAGACATGAATTTGTCCAGGCACAAACCAGAAATACTGTCAGAAGAGAACTGAAAACTCATGTCTGCAAGACAAAAGCTATTTTCTCATCTCCAGGAAATCACTTGTGTTGAGTAACACCATTTTAAATATTTAATTGCTTCCTTTTCTTTACCTACTGTAGTTTTTGATTTTTATTTATTTGAAAGAGGAAGTTTCTTAAAAGTTTTAAATTTCTTTTAAAGAGATCTCTCCAAGTCCATATAAAAAACAATTAAATCGCTCTGCAAAATGGAAGAGGTTTTAGCAATAAATCACTGAGATTAAAAAGCTAAGGGAAAAGACCTTTACTGCTTATTTACATTTACCTAAAAATCAATCTCAAAATTGCAAGGAATCTTTGTCATTATAAGGGCTAGGCAGATGCAGTGCATCAAAGAAGATATATTTATACTCCACTCTGAATTTTGTTTTTCAGTCCATGGCTACCTTCCACTGAAAACAGCATCTGCATCAGAAGTGTGTATAACTCAGCAGTTATTCATTATTAATTTTTAGCAATTACTTTTCTGACAATTCTGCTATCTATGGCATATGCCAGCTTATAACATATGGCAGTGTCTGCCCTCAGTCTGAGTTTTAAGTTCATATTGGCATCACCTTGTGTTGAATCCCAATCTACTTATCACGGAGCAGATATACTCTGCTTATCTCTCTGCTGGGAGCCAATGATACATCAGAAGTTGATGATATAAAACTTTTGATGATAATGATAAATGATAAACATTTCCAGAATTAAAAACCCTTTACTGAGTTAAAAAAAAAAAAAAGAAAGAAAAAAGATGCCAAATACAACCCAATTAATAGATACTCTCAGACTGTGTTCTTGTTTCTTGCTTATTTAATCTTTTGTCTCTGTGTGAACTGCAGTCCTTCCTTTCCTTCTATCCTAGGGTGGTTTGCATCTCTAAAAGCAGAGAAGACTTGCCAGTTTTACATTATTTCTAATGCTTTTTGTCTTTACTAGTTTCCAAGGAATTTTATTATATCCAATAAGGAATAAATGTTTAAGAAAGCAAGAAACTGTGCACATCTTTGAAGCACAATTAATGATTCCCTGTAGAACACATTTAACCTCATGAAACGAGTTCAAATCTGAGTGGCCAAACAGATGACTAATATAAAGCCAATTCTTAGAAACTGACTACAAAGAGAAGTGTGTGGAAAGGACAGAGTAGAAGGAGTTGTACTACAGCTCTGCAAGCTCCATGTGCAAAATGAGCAGTTAATCACTGCTTCTGCCATTTAAACAAAGTTTAAAGAAGGTACAGGTAAATGTAAAAAAATGAGAATAAGGATTAAACACTCAAAATGGGCATATATCTATATTAGACTAAGGGAAATAAGGAAAGAAGAGGAAAAGAGTAATGCTTTGGAGCTGACAGAAAAGAATGAATGTATGAGGATGGGAGCCCTAGGTTTAAATATCCTGTTGTCTTTCTATTAATTATAATCATGTTCATGTCCAGATATGTGAAGTTTTTGTATCCTCCGTGGAGTGACTGAAATCAGAACATGCATTGAAGTCTTCCATCTAAAGATGCTCATACTGACATTGTGCAGAAAAGACAAAGCTATCAAATTGAGATAGTGTGAAGAACACGTCAGATGTGTGAATTTCTCATCTTTCACTTGGCTTTAAAAAAAAAGTTATATTGTCAGGGACAATAAAAGCAAGGGAAGGCTTGAAAAACAAGCCCCACATTGGGTCGATAAAACTCTCATAAAGTGTTAGTTTTATGACTGTTAAGAACTTAGGAATTGTCATACTGGGCTAGGTGAACATTTTTTCTCAGCCAGTAGCACGTTTCATGTGTTTCAAAGAGAGATAAAAGAAGGCCCATGAGGAAAATTCCTACCTAACATTTTCCATTAGTGGTTGTCATATAGCTATCCCAGGTCATTTAATTCTCATTATCCACATGATTGTCCACTTCTTGTTTGAACTCTGCTATTTTTGACAATGGGACTCTTGTTCCTTGTGAGAAAAATATAAACTTGTTTTGAAAACTTAGATTTCCACTGTCTGTAATTTGAAGACTCCTGCTTCTTGAATGGTAGTAGAGAATAATAATAATAATGGGCTGAAATCTAGAGAAGGCTTGAACTTGCAACTAAAGTAGCAAACTAGAGTTTGATATACGTGGCACTCTTGAAGATAGTCTTCATGGCTTTTGCTAAGTATTTAAATCCCTCTGAGACTTAATATTAAAACACCCACCTGTTTATTTCCTTGTCTTTAACTATCTGTTAATTACCTGATTTTGATGAAATAATTACTCAAGGATTCTCTCCATCCACCTCATATAACTTCCATATTTAATTTTTGTATTATCCTCTGCCTTTTGCAAAGTAGATGGAAGGGTTTCCAAACCAGGGATTCCCTAGTGTAGTATTTGTCTCTGGAATGAACAATATCACAAACTTAAGGAAAACAGAATTAACAGGTCTTTCAGTGACAGGACCTGAGGAAACAACATGAAGCCATATCACAGAAGGCTTAGGTTGAATGATAGGAACAGGTTCTTCACCAGAATGTGGCTGAGTACTGGAATGGGCTCCCCAGAAAAGTGGTCATGACACCAAGTTCAGGAAGAGTTCAGAAGCATTTTTGCCAGAGTTCAGGAAGCATTTCAGACATATGGAATGAATTTTGGAACTGTTCTGTGCAGGGCCATGAGATGAACTCAGTGATCCTTGTGGGTGCCTTCCAGCTCAGGATACTCTATGATTCTAAAATTAGTGCAAATGTAGTGATGTCTTGCCTCAGTGAAACCCACTGGTAAAGTCTGCAAAACTTAAAAGTAGCACCTCCCCTATTCTGGATTAAATGTGTCCTTTCAGTGGATGTTCCCATTTTATGAGCTATGGAGAAACAATCAACCAGCACTCCCTATGCATCATGCCATCCCATTTATTGTTTCAGAGGTCACTCTCATATTCCATCCCTCCTTCCAGAATAGAATAGTTTAGCTGCCTTTCACCTTTTCTCATTATAATTACTCTTTTCTAGACATTCCAGGAAGGTACATCTGGAATAGCCTGAACAATTGCTTCTACTAGTCTCCATTAGTGGAAGCTGTGTGGCTAGCATTGTGTGTTTTACAGATGATCAGTCTCCTACAGGACTATGCCTTGTTTGCTAAGGCTGTCAGAATTCTGGGAAAACAAGTTCTTAGCCAGAGTCATCCATCAAATATGTTTTCCCTTCAGTTTAGCAATTCAAGGTTGTTGACGTTTGTGGCATTTAAAGTGCTCTGTCTGCTTTCATTCTCTCAATAAATAAATGTGTTTGTGTTTTATTCTTTATGAATCTGAGTAATGCACATCTAATAATAATATATTGCTTTGATTTGTACTAAATAATATGAAAGGGGTTTATTTGTTTGATGGGGTTTTTGCTAACTGAAATGGTTTGAACAAAAGAAATGTCTGCCAGAGCCAGGCTAGTGAAGCATGTTGGAGGTGGAACCATTCAGATATTAAGTGAAGATTTATCTTACTCTAAGAACTAAAGGGTCCCTAACTGAAGAATACAGTCATTTAAAAAGTCTTGTTAACGCAGGTGTACCATGGTGTCAGGTGTCAGGAACAGCAAGAGGAGCACTGCTCTAAGAAGAAAAGTCAGGGGCCACAGACATCCTGATAGAGAGGGCAGAGTTCTGAGGCATCTGAAAGGAGCAGGACTGGTGACAGCCAGGAGCCATTTAGGGCCATTGTGAGGGAGCTGGGGAACCATGTGTCCATGTGAAAGCACCAGACAAAGGTGTCCCATGGAGGAAAAAAGGGGGAAAAGAAGTGTTTAGGGTAAGCCCCTGCAGCTGTGGTCAGTTGTGTTGCTGCATGTGACGAAGCAGTCAGAGCCATAGTCCAGGTCACCCAGCACAGTAGTTGGATCCCCTCTCAGTTCTGCCACCTCTTTCTGGTCTCTCCACAGCTAAAGGGGGTCTCAGCACAAGCCTTGCTCTAGGAGGCTATGACAGTGTGCTGAGAGACAGTCCCTGATGTGCCTGCATCCCTGGAAATATAAACCTTTTGCATTGCCTCATGGTTTGGTGTGTTAATTGTCCTTCCGCTTCCAGATTCAGTTTTTTATCTGAAAAGTTACCTCATAGATTAACTTAGGAGCCACTTTGCTTTAATTGTGATAATGGTCACACAGAGAGTGCTTGCTGTTTTGGTGACAAAAATGCATCAGAAACAGTGCTCAGCACAAAATAAATGTGACTTATAAGTGCATTCTATCAGTCCTGTGAAATACTCCCTTGTCAAGTGTTCAGAGGTACTACTTTGGATGCTTTAAAAAAAATTGTTTAGAAATAAGGATTCATTTTGCTTAGTTAAAGTGTACAACCTAACCCAGTGAAAAAGTTACTGAAGCTTTTTATAGTCTTGATCTGTCTTAGAGGAAAAGAGACAATTTAAATGATTGTAAAGGATGTCAAGTGGCCTGTGCTGTCTGCATCTGTGTCAGTGTGTGACTTGGCACTGCACACTGGATAACGAGCTGGTGCATCTCATTTACCCATGACAACATCACTACCTGAACAATTGAATAATTTCACTTTGAGGAATACACTGTTTTTAATGTAGCCTTCAAAACCTAAAACTCTGCTCTACTCTTCCCAAGTCAGGCTCTTCTCTGCATTTCCATGGGAATTTGGAGCACACCAGATCTGACTCAGAAGCTCTCTCCTCTTCAGGGGACCCCTGCCTTGGAGTGATGTTTGTCCTGGAGTCTGTTTCCTTCCAAAAGAGCTCTTTCAGGAGTTTCAGTTGTAGGGATGTAGAATCCCAGAAGGGGCTAATGCGTATGTCTCAAACACTGATGTCCAGATGGCTGTAGAGCCAACCAATGACTGATTGTAATAACAGAGAAGGATTGTTGATGATAATCAAGGTTTGTTGGTATTAACATTTTTTGGAAAAGAAAAAGATGTGGCTGGAAATGAGGTCTATGTGGAGATAGGGCAGCACATTTTTTGGAAAAACATCCTTGTTCCAGTTCCTGGAAATAATCAGAACATCATACAGTGTAGGTGCAGGAATGAGGCCAAGAAGTGGGCATGGACTGTTGGAGGGAAACAAGACCACCTGAGACCCCCAAACCCTCTGACCCATTTACAGACAGGTCTTAAAGAATGAACTCTGTAGGATAACTAATTTGGATAGAAAGCAAGAAACCTATCTCCAGGGTGAGGACAACTTATAGCTAAAAAGGTATCCCCCAGGAGTCTGGACCTCCCATCAACTTGATCAATGCTGGAACCAGAACAGCTTCCTTCCTTCCTTCCTTCCTTCCTTCCTTCCTTCCTTCCTTCCTTCCTTCCTTCCTTCCTTCCTTCCTTCCTTCCTTCCTTCCTTCCNCTTTCTCCCTTTCCCTCCTTTCCTTCCTTTCCTTGTTTCTCTCTTTCCCTCTTTCTCTTTTTCTCTCTCTTCCTCTTTAATTAATCTCTTTTTTCTCTTTTCCCTTTCACCTTACCCTTTTATCCAAACCCCATTGCCGTGTGCTTATGTAGTAGGTCAGGGACTAACATAGATATTTCCATGCCAAGTGCATAAGTTTTAAATAAAATTGTAAGTTTTCATGGACCCTCTGACTTTTGCCATTCCGTTTGACCACAAGCATTTGTGAACCTTGGGTTCTCCCCTTCCCTCAAGGGTGGGACATCACAATGGATTCCCCCCCCCCCCCCCT
>VXBX01009200.1:260326-272711 GCA_013400415.1 Scytalopus superciliaris
ATTAATTAGGATTAAATCCTTGGGATGGTAGGTTTGTGGCCAGGGGTGTGGGGAATGTGGGCCCTATTCTGTGGGACTCCTCAAGGATGGAGAGAGGGAGGCGGGAAGGCAGCGAGATGGTGGGCTCCAAGCCAGAGGGCAGTAGTCATGGGCTGTGGGTCCCACACAAGGTAGCTGAGACCTGCCAGTATTTCCTGCACAGTTACTAAAGACACTTCATCTCAGAGCAGTCGAGTTACACATCCAGGAGTGAAGACTATGGGACAAACACACATATTTGTCTTTTAGTGAAAAATAAACACTCCTCTCAACTACAAATAGCATCTGCAGTACTCCTAAAACAGCTGTCTGACTGCAGTAGAAAAACTGCATATTACATGCCAGGAAGGGTCAGCCAGACCTGTACTCTCTAACAGAGCACAGGGTGGATATAATGACTGCAATACAGTTGCTGCCCTTTTGGGGTAGCATGACTGCTGTCATGCCTGGGCACAGCTGCAGAGACAAAGAAATGAACTCATCGCCTAAAGTGCTAAGCAAATCCCAAATTATTTCATTACTGCTTGGGGAGAGGATCTCAAATTAATTGCTCTTCTTTGCAGTTTATTTTGGCTGGTTCAGAGTTGGTTCCAATTAAAAAGAAAATTCTATCCCACCAAAATAGAAACAGAGGTATCTTGGAAAACAGGAAATACGCAAGCATACAAAACTCATACTGGGGTTTATCCTCAGTGAAACTCACCTTTTTGCTCCGTAAAAGTGAGGATCTTTTTTTCTGGTTTGGAGCATAATCCTGACAAAATCACTAATACAAAGATTATTTTATAGCAAAAGTGTTTTAGCTACTGTGGATTTGAATCACACTTCTCCCAGATCAATCCCTCTGATATTTTGAAAGGCCTCACAGATAAAGTAGCCCAGACAAGACACTAGAATAAATGTTATCACAAAATCCGGGACAGTCTTCCCATGAACACTCATGAATTGAACCAAACTGTCTCGGGAAGGTTTTTTCTGTCTGGTGTGCCAGAACTGATGGGATAATTGAAGGAATAGGAAATTGAGAGAATTATGTTACTGAAGTAAGAAAACATGCATATAATTTCTCACCCAGAAACTAGAATTCCCCAAAATCAAAAAAGTAGTATGGACGGGAAGCTAATCAATCCCATAACATGCCCTGTGAGTTCCTATGTAGCTGTTTTCCCAAAAAGAAAAAAATTAGGCAGAAATATTTATCTGTGCAGACCGTTTATGTCTGATTTCTCCAGGCACTGGTAAGAAATTAGTCAACAAGCCCACATCTTGCAATTTCCAGTTTGGGCTCTTTTGTAGATTGATGGTTCAATGTGTCTCATTTAGGTTAAATCCTCTTTCATTTAAAGGATATTAAATGTCAAACTTGCAAGGGATTTTAAGTATGATATTGTCAAGGCTGAGGTGATAAATCAGGTTTTACAATGTAAGCCACAGAAGCCATGTTTGATCAATACCAATCTGTTGCTTCTATGGAGAATGATAATTCATGGTGTCAGGTGGACAGCATGCATCCAAGCAAAGAGTCCTGGATCACTTCAACATTTAAAAAAAGGAAGACACTGTGGCAGCTTCAGCTGAGAGTCCAGACACACACATCTGTCTACCAATTCTGTCACCGAACTTAGGCAGCAACATAATATCACCAATCAGTAAAAAGTATATAGCTATACAGGCAGAATGACTTTGGTGGGCACTTGGTAGAATGCAGGACTAAGAGCATGACACACTCCTTCTATGGATGTGTCCCATTATTTGACACCCTGAGACTTAGCGTTCACCCATCTAAGTGTGACAAGAGCATCTGGGATCTCTGCTAACAGAATATATCTTAAGCAGAAAAAAAAAGTATTCCTTCTATAAGGTATTCACTAACTGACCACTTCTTTACCAAGCACCAGTTTGTTGTTATGTTCTTGTCAGACTTCCAGAAATGCCATCCCTTCTGAAATACCTTACCATGGAGCTAGGGAGTGGCTGCAACTGACTCAGCCATCCCTGTCTATACAAATGTCTTTCCTTTGGATATTAATCTCAACAGAAAATGAGGACAAGTAACTCATACAGCTCTCTAGGGAAAGTAATACAGAAAGTGAATGCAGCCCAGATAGCACTCTACAGGCTGACTTGGCCTACAAAATGTTTCTATAGAGCCCATAGGCATAGGGTACTGACTATTGCAGCAACAATTTCTGCCCAAATAGATGTATTCTGCCTCCTGTATATTTTCCATCTATCTAGAAACAGCCAGACTACTGCTGCTGTTGGTGTGAGAATGGGGGACGATAACTTCTGCTGGTGAGCAGTGACCCTTGCTGGCATTTGTAACTGCTGCGGTCACTCCTACCCAGCTGTCATCTGTTGTATCCCCTGTTCCATTCCTCCTCATCTTCCCCCTGGCAGAAACTTGGCTTCCCTTTGCAGAACCATATTGGACTGATGTGGTTGTATGTCCTTCCTTGCATTTAAGGGCAGGAAGGAAAGTGTTGCTCTTGGTACAAGAGAATAATAGGAAGATTTATGAACAAGATGATTGCAAGAAAGGCAGAAAAGAAAGACAGCCTGCTGCTGCGGGGGAGTGAAGATGCTGAGGCATATCAATAACTGGCACCTCATTTAGCAGCTGTGTGGATGGCTGTAGGTGAGGACAAGAGCAGTTCTCTCTAAAGGGAGAAGGACACAAAGGAAGTGAAAATCAGCTGTTCTACTGAAAGGGTTGAGGCTGGGGGTGAGAAGACTGAAGTTTCTTTAGCCATGCTGCAGAGAGAGGACAAAGTTCTGGACATATGGGTTTGAGGTCAGAACCTGCCTTTGCAGTTTCTCAAATTGCAGTGGATCACACTGTACAAACCATGCAAAAGCTAACTCCATAATAATGTAAATAGGACTTATAAATAGGAATGCATTAAAGCCTCTCTACCTCAGCTTTTCCATTTTTTCAACTCTGTGAGCTGCTTCTTCTTATGGTGGAATTCCTGTGGCTAGTTCACCTAGGAACAGAATTTATACAGTGAACTAAACCACTGGTTTAAATCACTGGGGCGCTATGTCATTTATTTGAGGATAGGTTTAAATCAGATTAAAGTTCTATAAACCTAATTAAGAAAAAACAAAACCTTCTCTGTTGCAAATTTGCATTAAAATGTGTAATGAGCTAAAGGCAAGTTCAAAAACAGTATTTACATGCTTTCTGTGAAGCCTAAGCAGAAATTATGTTCCTAAGTATGAGTTGTTAAATTACCTCCAGCGATCTATAAAACCAGTTTGATGACAAACAAACAAAACATTTTTCTTACCCACCAAGGTCTGTAGATTTATACTGCAAATATTTAAAAAAATGACCCTTGGAGGCACCACAAGTAGTTGTCTAGTCACAACTTTATTAAAAAAACCAAAATGAATAAAAAACCCAAAACCACACCATCCTACACATTATTGTCACAATGCTTTTCATCTAGAAACACATTAAAACAAATCTTCCCAGGGCTTCCATTTTCTAACCATGAAAGACATTTAGGTCTGAAGAAGGTTACCTCTCCCTAGAAAACATTGTTCTGAAGTGTTGTAAGTGTCACAGCTGCAACACCACATCTATTACATTTCTAGTAATTCCCTTCTTAAATATCCTAACTGCCCATTTAATCATGGGGGATCATCACAATTAAAACCAAGACATGTAATTTGTTTTGGTCCCAAACTGAAATACAGTCTTTTTAAGCAGACCAAATATATATAGCTGGCTTTTGAGACTAGTGGGAGAAAGTATCAAAAACCTTACTGAACTCAGCATCCAACATTTAGAGGGAAACTCAGATTAAGTCACACACATTTGTGTGTCTCTCTGTAGTTCTCCAAGTGTGATTTAGGTGCTTAAGATCTCGTTATAGATAAAAAAGGTCTCTTAGTATGATTAGTGGAGTCTGTAAAGAAATGTAACCAGCCAAATATATCTAGTTTAGAGAAAATTGAGTTGTTCTCTTTACTTTCTTGACTTTTTAAAGTAAGACTGAAATCAGCCACCTACCTGAAGTGTCCTCTGCAAACTGAGACTCCTAATGGTATGAAATACCATCACAGGCTTTAAAAATCTTACAGTATGCTATGGAAGACCAGAACTTTTGGAGCAGCAGTTGTAGGGAATATCCTAGGACACCTTAAGCATGAAAAAAATGTCTGTGTTTGCCATTTGAGACAGCATATCAATAGCATAAAAGATCTAATGCAATTAATAGCTGTGCTACAAATCTTTTTCTGGACTCCTAATTTATGTGAGTTTTCAGTTAGGAGTTGGGATTTTAAGAATCCGGGAGTGAGAGAGTATGCCTAAGTACAAAACACAATTTTTGAAAGAAAAAAGAATTTTTTTCCAAATATTTTCCAAAGAATATGATATTATATAATTTAATTGCAGTAAAGCCTAGAAGCCCTCAATAGCATGAAGATCATATAGAGCAATGACAAACCTAAGCATGAAGTTTTCTCATGTGGAGTTTACCACTGTATATTGTATTAATGCAATTGGTTGCACATATCTACGTTTTTCTGCAGTCGTTTATAGAACTAAGTGTTCCATCTTCTCACATCTTGTCTTAAAATTTGCATCTTGATAAAGTTATTCTAACCTGGAGTTTTTTTAAAATACTTTAACTGAAAATTGGAACATGCAGGGTAAAGTCATTTTGCTACAGGGATAAAATAAAAGGTACAACATTTATTTAGACTTATTTGGAGAGCTACCTAATACAGTGAATAGAGGAATGTGTTGCTAATTTGGGAAAATGGGAAATCAAAGGATGAACTTTCCAAGCACAAAAGCCGAGAAGAATGTAATTCCTCCTCAGAAGAGCTGCTTTAAAGAGATTTACTATTTCATTTATGAAGCTACGTATTTCCCCTTGAAAAGGTTTCTGACCTTGGAGTTATATTTTGTCATGTTAGCCAAGATTCAAGGATATGCAAATAGTTTAGTCTTGATATCACTACTGTCTAAAGTCTTTATTGTTTGTTGGAGCTTTGCTTCTTTACATAATAACTCTTCTCTGATGTACTTTCCTTATAAAGTGAACTTGTTAGCAGTGTTCTTTTGTGGGGGGTATAGAGGGATATGTTTGAATTTTTAAAAACCTTTATCTGTAATAAAGGGTGTTGTTACATTTGAGTTTGTTTCAACATCATACCCTCTGTTCTATAGTAGTCTCAAAAAGAAACATTCATTTACCAATAGATTGTGCAATTATGTTTATTCTAGGCACAATAGGGGTATAAAACCAAACAATCTTCCTTTCCCCTGCCAAACTTACGTTATTTTCACAAGTTTAAATTAAAGCAATCAGAAGTGTTTTTAAGGGGTTTCAGTCAAATATGGCAATTAAGGCAAATGATTCTCCAACACCTGGGAATAACCTTCTTTTGTGTTTGATATAATGTGTTATTGTCCTGTGACAACAGTAACACATGCATGTGTTTTGCTGCAGCTTAGGTGGGAAAGTGAGATAATTTCTCCAGTGATGGCTCAATTCAAGTTGATGGAACTTTAGCTACTAAATCCATACCAGGACTCTCGCACTTAGTCCATGCAGTGTTCACAGCAGTGAAGACCATAATGACTGGGAATGGGCACAGGTAAGAACCTCTCATATAAGAAGGCTTCACTCTGGGCAAGCAATTTTGATTTTAAGTGCTGTCATTTTGTAAGATTACGGTTTTCTCTGAAGTTATGTTATTGCTGATACATGTAAAATTTAACACAGGCTTTTGGCTATTTTGTTTGCCTCTCCTGCTGCCAAAGCTGAACCAATAACTGCAAAGTGAAGAGAGTTTCCAATCTAACACTGGGTTCATGTGTGACTGTGGTGGTTCATGCTGGGATCCCAATGAGTGCTCATGATGCCTGCTGCTCAGTGACATTGAACAGTGCAGGCAGAAAGGTCACAAAAGCTGAAAATCCTTGTGCTGTGTAACTTAAGTTTTTCCTCCACAGCATGGGTTCATGGTACAAGATACTGACAGTTGAACTGCATCCAGTACCAGAAGCAGTCTGGTTGCAGAAATCAAGCAGTTTGCCCAAACTCACTGCTATGCTAGGAGACACTCATCCATGCTTAGCACCAAGTATCAGCACTGACATCTATGATAACAGTTTTTTCCATGTATTAGTTGCATATTGACCCAAAGATGAAGGCAAGAGAAGCAATGTTTCTATTTGAGATGAAAGGAAATTAGCTAAGCATATATTTTAAGAGGAATTATATTATTTTATGCATATTTATAATGAATTTCAAATATGAGAATAAGTTGGGGACTACATTTTTGAAAGTACTGTGACAAGAACAATAACAATGAAATCACTCCTTATAAATGAACTCACCTGTCAATGGGCCAGATTATGAGCTCAATTACATTGATATGAATCTGCAGTACCTCCACAGAAAGCAATTAATCTTCTTATTATTCTCACCATTTTAATTGCAAATAGAATCTGCTGTGACATGCCCAAGCACCTGAATGAGATGACCTTCAAGGTCTTACAAAGACCTTGAAAACATCAGTGCTACTCTAAGCTGCTTATCTTAGTGGTATCAGTGACCCTAAGCCAATTAGAAATAACTAAAAAATTCTGAGAACAAAGGTGAAGACATCAGAATGACAAGAGGGGCTTCTGTCTGT
Organism: Scytalopus superciliaris; assembly: GCA_013400415.1. Classification (NCBI taxonomy): domain Eukaryota; kingdom Metazoa; phylum Chordata; class Aves; order Passeriformes; family Rhinocryptidae; genus Scytalopus; species Scytalopus superciliaris. The sequence continues at coordinate 267,029 of VXBX01009200.1, forward strand.
TCTCCCAAATTAATAGAGTGGTATAGGCATATACAGGCAGATAATATCCTTTTAGAGCTACTTATGGAAGATTTTCTCTTGGAATTATTAGCATGGCAGAAAATTTCTGGCACTGAGCTTTCTCAAAAGTGCTTGTTGAGGAAGGTCAAAGAGGAATGTTGGATGTTCAGCTGACAAAGTAAGGGAAGAGTACCTCAGAACATCTCCATTAAGCAACATGGTAAAGATTGTTTCAGAACACTTGATGAGGATGCTAAAAACATGGAAGCCAGCTGAAAACTGCTGTAAGAAAATGCAAATCACCCAATGAGAAGTTGGGGTATCTATATAGGAGTGTCCAGATAACAGGACTAAATTGGAAAAATTCAGAATCTTAAAACACCATCAAAATTATGTGTTATCATTTAAGAGACACATTAGAGTAAGTCATAGAGCTGAAATATTTACACAAAAGGAATCAATATCTGAGGGAAATTTAAGATATATTTTTCTATGTATTGGATTTTCTATTTGCTCCCATTTCTGAAGAAGAGGTAGTAAAAGGTAAAAGATACAGAGTACTTCTGAATAAATGTAAAAGGAGTAAAACAGATGTATGGGGCGTGCTGCAGATTGACTAGTAAGAGGGAAATATTGAACAGTTTTAAATAATTACCAAAAAAAGGGTAAGAAGAGTGGCAATGAAGAACCTGAATTAGATATATTTTTTTGAAAAATAATATGGTAGAATACAGAAATATGTCATTAAACATTTATTAAGACCAACCTTTTCTTTAGAAGATGAAAGAAGTTATTGAAGAGCCATTCTTGATTTAATTCTGACAGGCAGAGAAGAGCTGCTTAAGCATTTGGTATGAAAGGATGAGATAAGTCACTATGAGCTGAATAAAAAATATTCTCACACCACAGTTAGTGATTCATTGCTAGGCTATGAAGATATTTCAGGTAATGTCCTGTATACCTATATGGTGATTCCTAATCACTTCAGTGTTTCCTCTAATAATTTAGTTAAAGGAATAGGAAATAGATTTATTTATTTTTAAATTGTTTTAAAAGAATTTGGATGTACCTTCCAGAATCTGCATCTGCTATCTGTTGAGGATTACTATCTCATATCAGTCTTCTGATAACTGGCTCTCAGGAGGTCCAGAATCCCTGACCCGCTGTTCCCAAACCAGAAGACAACTTCCTAATGCAAAGATGTAATGTACAGATTTACATATACTCGATATATTCTTTATCCCTTTTAACATCCTTTTCTTTCTTGTTATCTCCTTCACTCCGGCAACATGCACTTTTTAGTTGATTACTTTATTGTAAACTTCTACGGCAACTTTGCTCCTAGCTGCACTGCAGATCAAATTCTGCATCTTAAAATGTTGTAGCTGGGAAAATATTTTATCCTTGATAAAATACAGGAGATGTCTTGTGCAGATCTGTAATTCTATGGTGGCTTGCAGACATTGGTATGTTGTCTATGTGCTTGCCAACAGTGTTATCAATGTCCCTGCTGGAAAAACAGCCAACCTTCATCTCTTTCTGCCCTGCACAGCTTTGCTTTAGACAGTGTGCTAATGTTTTAGTTTTCTTTTGTGTGAGACTAACACATATCAGTTGCTTCACTTGGCATCCCCAGTGGCCTCTCATTCCAGAATAATCACTCAGCTGAGACAGACCTATCACGGTGGCAGGTAGATGGTTGAAACAGGTTTTTGGCACACAAATGTAAGATTAAGGAAATAGAGACTGCTTAAAGTTATGCTTTGTTTGCAACATCACATTCTTAAGTAGCTATTACATATTGTCAAAATAAGCAGTATCAGGAGAAGCATCAGGTAAGTGTTGATCTCCTAGCTGACACCCACCTGGAAGGTATTTATTCCTAACTAATTCCAGCAATGTTATTCATTCTCTGCCATTGCTTTAAACTTTCCATTTCACACACTGATTAGCTCAGTAATATTATTGGCTTCCTGTCTAATTTGTGAAGCACTGATGAATTCAAGCAGAGCCAGGAGGGAGGTCACAAGCAACCTAAAAGGCAACACTAAAATTCAAAATGATCTTGAGAAACTGGGGAAATAAGATGAAATCTAACAAGATGAAATTCAATAATGGGAAGTAAAAAGCATTTCACCCCAGAAGAAGAAATCATATGTGTAACTACAAAATGAGAAATAGTTCACAAGGCACCAATGCACCAAGTGGGACCTGGGAATGATAGCAAATTCTGAGAAGAACGGAAGTCAACAGAGAGATGATAATTCAAAATTGGTGAATCTCATTCTGTGATTCATTAAGACGATATGAGAGGTAAGATATGGGAAATAATGATTAAAGTTCACCTACCACAGTTGCATTGTAAAATTTTAAGCACTGTAGTGGGAGATAGACATAGCCCTGAAAGTTTGAAGGAGAAACAATATGAGCAAAAAAAATCGTAAGACATGAATTATAGAAAAGGTTGAAGAAATTTGATTCCTTTTGTCTACAGAAGGAAAGACAAGGACCGAGACAGGATAGCTATCTTCAATATGTAAAATGATATTATAAAGAAGGTGATGATTAATTGCTTTCTACATTCACAGGGGATAAGGGAAAAACAAATTAGTTTAACTTGTAAAAGTGTAATAAGAATCACATTCAGATTACAAAGGAGTAAAGCACTGGAACAGAATATCCAAGGAAGTTTTAAAATCCAACCCACTTGATATTTATACAAAAATGTTTTCTGAAAAGCATCTGACAGAAATGGTTAAGATATACCCATCTTGTCTCACATGTAGGGGACAGAATAAAACATGTTCTCTTGAGATCCTTATGTTTCCATGGTTTTTAGACATTTGAAGATAGAAGCAATGGTATTTGAAAATAACTAGAAAAGTCATAGGGGTAGTAAGGGTGAGAAAAGCATTGAAACTTGAAAAAGAAATCTGAACTCACTAGTCCATTGAAGATGAATGTGTTAAATTAGACCCACAGCATGTATTTTTCAAATGTTTCAAGGACACTGAAAGGATATGGGTACCCTTGTTTTGTACCACAACTATATATTCTGAATAGAAATATATACTGATTTTGTTTTGGTTTTGTTTTAAACAGGGCATTTCTAGGACTTTGAGAGCACGTTTGTCTCCCTGGGTGTGTTTCAGCTCACTAATTTTAGCCTGCAGCAACTTCAAAATTTATGCCTGAGTTTATCATCCCAGCTACCTTTTGTAGTCCATAAAAGGAATACACAAAATAATGCATGATTCATCTGATCAGTTTAGAAACCTGATTTAGGATGAGTTTAGGTGTGCTGTGCAAATATCTGGTTTCTTCCAAAGGCTGAAAAGAAAAGTCTGGGCTTAATTTTACTCACTGTATCAAGTATCTTGGGATGCACCATCTCACTTAACCGTCATTCTTCAGACACGAACAGAAAGTTGGCCATGGAACAGACTTTAATCACTGATTTGTCAAAATTACAGATTTATTCTGAAGAAGAAAATTCTCCATCCTTTATTTTATCCTTCAATATAAGAAAAGTAACCCAAATATTGGACTCTTGTTCATAGTTTAAAAGAACCTGTAAATTCCTCATTCATTACAGGCCTCTTTACCCTAGTTGTCACATACAGAAGATAACAATAATACTTCCCAGATGCCTCAAAAGGCTTAATTGATTATTATTTGGGTAAATGTTTGATGTTTTCTAACAAAAATCACTCTGCACATTAGGAGATCAAGAAAATGTTGCATCCTGCACAGGCAGATAAATTGATATTTGTGCCTGTCACGCAAACTTCTTCTGTTTCACTTGTTGTTTCATCTGTGCACTTTTCTTACATCCATTTCAGTTTCCACAGAGCAAATTTTCATTTCAGTTTCCTTTTCCAGTTCATCCCTATAACTAGAAAATTGCCTTAAATAAAAGGTGCTGCTTATTAAGTACTGCTAATAAATTCACAGTCTCATATCCAGAACCAGATTATTCAACTCCATGTTGTTACAGGAGACAACATTGCTCTTCTTTTGTGCATTCTTAATATTACCTGAAAAAGATGAAGAACTTTATTTAGGCTAAACCTTAAAAATTCCCATTGCCAGCTCATGCAACACATTGATAACTTCATTCTGTAGGCAACTTTCTTAAATAGCCTGTACATACTGGTAGAAAAGTAGAACATTATTGAGCCTGGTGTTTCTACCTATGTCAACATGCAGAAATTAACCTCTACTCATAAACATCAGCTGGAAAAGGGATGATGTTTCTTCCCCTTTCTCTCTCTATAGGGGAGTACCCGTTTTATGGAAAAGAGGTTTGGATTAGAATAGGAGAGGAAAAACAAGCTTTTTATTTCCAGTACAGAAATATTGAGTGGTGTTCAGCCACTTACAGTTTTCTCTGGTTAATATTTAGAAATGCAGAAATGAGACATGGGACTAAAAGACCCACATGGTGTCAAAATCCCTGATGCCCTGAAATATGTATACGCAGCCTGGAGTGAGCTTACTGGAAAGAAGAGGATAGAGGTATGTGCATGTATGCTTCACATATAACTGTATTTTGGACATCTGTGTGGGAAACAGCATTCTCTAAAGTGCAGTCTGGTCTCCATAAATTCCCATTTCAAAGAGAAAAAGAGATGTGAATGCAGGCTTTCCTGCAGGAGTTGCGTGAAGCTCCTGCTGTTCTGCATATTCAAAGAGCTGAAAATCAATCTTTATAGTTTGACTATGTGATTTTCAACATTTTTCCATAAAAAAATTGTCTTTATGACAACATTATTAGTGACATTTTGATACTCAGTGTTGGCACCAGTCAACTGTTAGAAAATTGTATAAGAAGACTGCAGTGACATTGAAAGATGAACAGTGGGGATGGGATGAGCTGTAACAAAGTGAAATGCAAGGTTATGAATTTAGGCTTACAGGAAAAGCTATGTGTTTATAAGCTGGAAATAACAGTGAGGGTGAGAGTAATCACTGGATCAGCTGGAAACAGGTTGACTATGGGCAACCAGCACGGTGCATCCTTAAATATGACAGATGTGATTCTAAGACAATTCAGACGAGATAATTCCAGCCTTCCTAGAGAGCAGTCAATGAGAATGTACTGCACAATTCTGAAGGAAAAAAAAAAAAAGGATTATTTAAATTAAAAATATTGTATTAGCACAGGAGCTGTTAGGTATAATCTGACCTTAATTACATTTAAATAGGAAATTGGAAGAAATATTATTACTATTTTTGATGAGTTTCTCAATATTAGTAAAAAGGCTGTCAGAGTCATTAGCTCTAAACTGGGAAGATTATGGCCTGTCAGTGATGTGAGTAAAGTGAATATGATGACAATTTTTTTTTCTCTCACTTTAAAGGAGTTTTTCATATTGGAGGCAACATAGTGTAGGTGATGCCAGAGAGAATTTCAGGATTCCACGTCTTGTCACAGAAATCTTCAATGAAAATTTCTGCCTATTAGTGACCAGAGAATCTACACAAAACAGTGGCTTCTATCAGACCTTCTTCTGAAAGTCTTTCTCTTTCCTCTCTTTTTAAAAGCCGAATCTCCAAACATTAGCCCTATCCTCATGACTTCCCTCATGGATCTGTTGAATTAGAATCCACAGTCCTCTGTCTACATGCTAAATTTTTCTAAATGCATATGGAATCCATCTTTCTGTTTTAGCTCTCTCAC
>VXBX01009202.1:0-26435 GCA_013400415.1 Scytalopus superciliaris
CGTTCGAGAAGCCTAGCCATGAAATGAAAAAAATGAAATGATTTCATGATTCTATGGATATTTTGGATTTCTCTTAATCCATGCTCTGGTCAGACTGTGGTTAGACTGGGTCCTATAAGTAGATTTGGGGAGAGGGAAGCACAGATATTGATTTTGCTTGTCTTTTCCTTGTTTTGATGCTATTAGCAAAGAGCATCAAATATTCACTGATACACCTGCTTCAATAGCTGTCAAATGACTAGTGCCTCAGTCACTGCTGATAAAGATTGGGTTTGAATTCACTGAAAGAAGGAAAAAGCTTTTCCCTCTCTTTTCCTATCTGTGGTATCAACCAGTCCTTAAATCCATTTTAAAATCCCTTGTCAGGAGGTACCGGTGGAACCTGCTTGTATTGCAGTGTTTTCTGTGCCATTTTGATCAACCCATTTGGGATGTGCATTGTGACACTTTTTTATTTTTTTTTCCAGGCAGTTTCCAGTTCATATTTTCTTTTTTTAATCAGGCAGAGACATTACAATTAAAATACCGTAAAAGCGATTCTGGCACTATTGCAATAAGCATGTTTTTTAATTAAAGGAAGAACATGGGATATACAAATAGTACCAGCTAATGGGAAATTTCATCAAATGTATTTTTTAATTGAGATTTAAAAGGAAGAAAAGTCAGCCCAATTTCTCTCTGTCACTGTGTGATGTTTTCCTACGTTGTTACGGTGAGCCTGCAATAATTAGTCTCAGAGCTTTAAAATTCTGGCTGTTTTCATGGGAAAACAGTGAAAGGCATCAGTTCTTTATTTGTTAGTACATTTTGCTGCAGGAATTCAGTTTTATCCAGTAGGGTGCAGCTGGCAGAGGTGGACACTCCTGGAGGAAGAGTTTTAAGGCCCTGAACCTGTAGCAATTTAAGGTGTGATTTTTTTTCAGATCTTCCCCCAGCTGCAAACCCTGCTTCATGTTTGGGTACAGACAGCAGGTTTCTTTTGCCATCATGTTTCAGATGGGTTTACAGCATGTCCGTTGGACTCCCAGGGCTCTCACTTGCCGATTAAATTGATTTGCTGTAACTTTAAGAGCTCTTGAGACTCTTCTGGGATGTTGCACAGTGAACAGATCTGTGGAAGGTAATCCTGGCCAAGGAAATTAACACAGCTCAGCAGAGACCAGGCTGAAAACAGAGGCAACACCATCTCCTTCCTCTAATTGCTGTCATGGAAGAATGGGATTGTAGAAGGGTCTGTGTTGGAAGTGATCTAAAAAATCATCTCGTTCCAACACCCTGCCATGGGCAGGGACACCTTCCACTAGACCAGGTTGCTCCAAGTGCCATCCAATCTGGCCTTGAGCTTTTCCAGGGATGTGGCAGCCACAGCTTCTCTGGGCAATCTGTGCCAGGGCCTCACCACCCTCACAGCAATGAATTTCTTCCAAATATGCAGTTAATGCTTGTCTGTCACTTGGGGACATGAAATGTCAGCCCAAGGACTTCTTTTATCATCACACCTCTGTGTGATATTTGCCTGACACCTCCACAACACTCATCTGGAAATTCCATCATTAGATCCTAGATGATGTCATATGTGCACAAAGCCACCTCAGAGCATTCACATTTCTTCCCCACCAAGTCAACTCCCCTCTTGCAAATCCATCAAAGGTGTTGCCAGGCATCTCAGAGGCTACCTAAGAGCTGAAAAACAGAAGGACTTCTTTCAAGGAGATACACCTGTGGCAGCATCTTCTGGGCTGCTGATCTGAATTGCCTTTGCCTATCGCTCGAGTTCTAAGGGAAGAGCCTGATCCGCTTACAAGGAGCATGTGCCATCTGAACAGATGGTTGTGAGCACAGCAAGCCAAAAAACCAAAAGCTTGTCAGGCTTGGGAGATGATTTCTGTCTGAGAGTACTGAAGCAGCTGCTGGTTCCCCTCCCAGGGACAGATTAAGGCCTCCATCCAAAAAAATCCTGGAATACAAGCCTGACTTTTTAGTGTGTTAGTGATGTCCTGGTGGAAATACATGGGCATTTGAATTCACAGCTGGTTGGGGATCTGTCCCTGTGTGTTGTGAACACAAAGGAACATTCTCAGGGAGGTGGAGAATGAGTTTTGGGCTCTTTGTCCAAGCAGCCTTTGGGATGGAGCCGATATAACAAACTTCTCCTTTGCATCTTCTTCAGTCATGGTCCAGCCTGCAAACAACCTTTATGGCTCATTGGAATGTCATGTGAGCAAGTCACCAGGGTGCAGGTGACAGAGCCCTGAAATAATTGTCTTTTTTAAAGCTCATAAAGTCTGTATTCCTCTTCCTGTACACAGGAGGATCTTAGTTGCTTTGGGATTCTTTTTCCCTGCTCAGAGGCCCTACCAGCCTTGGAGCTGAAGAATGAGCAATGACTGGGCTGCTACACTGCAGCCTTGCTGGACAGGATTAAGCAAAGTTGTTCCAGCTCCAGCAGTTGCCATTCAGGGATGCTTGCCAGGGATAGAACTTCTGAGCATGAGCCTGTCTCATGGGGGATTCTGTGGCTTTGTCATGTGAAACACCAAGTGAGCAGAGCTGGTAAGAGCAAGCTGAAGGCTGTGGGAATTCACATTATTCGTGGTCGTGGAACAACCACAGCAGATCTTTCCTGCACTGTTATGGAAAGGAGTAGCCCAGTTGAGGAGATGAGTTTTCAATCTGCAAATGTCCTTCCATGCAGAGGAAGTTTTCTGCAAGTTGAAGGTTATGACACAGTAGTGGTAAATAAGACAATTTTGTTGATTTTTTGTAATGCTTGATTTTTAAACAAAAAATATCTTGTGACTGTCCAGCACCTTTCTTGTAGTTTGATTGTTTTGACAATGCATTCAGCTTTACATAAAGAAGTTGAATTAAATCTGAATATGAAGCAGGACTAAATATCTGAAGTAGAACTAAATCTAAATATGTCACTTTTATCCTAACTCCCTAATGAGCTGTTCATTAGGAAGAATATCTTATATCATCAGGGAAAGCAAGATGTGGCCTCAAAAGTCAATAATAAAAAAGCTGCCCATGTGAAAGCTGCACTTTGGAATGCGGACTTTGCTCCCCTTGGACATCAGGAAATCTCTAGCACACTTTAAATCACAACCTGAATGAGAAATATCAGCATCACTTTTATGCATTATGAGAACATCTATGTTAGAAGGAATCCTTCTTTAAAAAGTAAGATTTTTGAGATAGGAGGTAAGCTGCTAGGTCTGAAAATGTGAATCTTCATGACAGAGGCAAGGAAAAACTTCCCACAGCAGTCTTGCTAATCTTTCCATAGTGATGTTGTGGATAGCTGGGCTGTGGCATTGCCGGTCCAGACACCTGACAAAGTGGAGTGTTCATAAATTATCTTTCAAAATCCTTTCCTTTTGGTTGTGCCCTCCACCATTTTCCAAGGACTTCAGCAGATAAATGTCTTTTCACAAAACCAGTTCTGCCAATGCCATGATGCCGCTGTAGTTATTCACACAGCAGATCAACCCCCCACCTCATTGTCAGGTTTATTTTCTTTATTATCAGGCTTGCTTTCTTTAATATTCTTTTTTTTTTTGTGGTAATTATTTGGTCTGGCTGCCTCTCCCCTCCTGTGGGACAGATGGAGTTGCCTTGTTGTTCTTTTCTCTTTCTTTTCCTCCTTCCCNAAAGAACAATTTCTTTTTTGTGTGTGCAGAGAGGTGGAGGCTAATTGCTGGGTTAATTGAGAAGAATGGTGCTTCTGATGTTCTCACAAAGTATCAAATAGCCTCAACATATTTCTCCCCTCTCTCCCTCACTCCACCTAAAGAGACCCATTGAATTTGCACATTACTGTACAGAAGTGATTATGGCCTTAATTGTATTTATTTTGCTTGGTGGGGAGGCCATCATAACAGTGCTTGATTGATTTTTATAAAATCACCCCCAAGGTCATGTGTAGGACTTTTCTTTCCTGTGCAGCCATAACAAACAATTTGAGGGTCACAGCCAAAGGCTCAGTTGAGCAATATTCTTGCTTTCTGCTTCCAGAGAAGAGGTCAAGTGCAATAAAAGAAGGAAGCATAACTTTTATTTTCCTTTGAAAAAAAAGGGGACGACAACCTTGTAAAGCAGGAGCTGTATATTTATTCTGACCCAAGAGAAACTACAGAGATACGGAGAGGGTTAGAGGGACAATATGCAATTTTTTGACAGAAATATTTCTAAGTTTGGCCAGAGTTTGTTTTACACATAGACTTGATAAATGGTTAAATGAATCCCATCTAATGCTTTCTTTTCTTTTCTGTGATGCTGCTCTTCTTTTATCCTCAGCAGCTGAACTTTTTTCACTTTATTTTCTTCCAAAGACCAAGTGCCTTTTGGATTTGTTCAGGGAGAGTTTCAGAAGATTTCCAAAAATCCAGTGCTCAACAGCAATATATGGGACCATGAGTGTAGCTGACCTGTTCATTTCCTATGTTTCCATGTTGGGTCTGACTGCTGCTTCTATGGGAAAGCCAAAGAGTCACATGGAGCAAATCATACAATCATGAATGGTTTGGGTTGGAAGGGACCTCAAAACCCATTTTGTTCCAAACCCCCTGCCATGGGCAGGGACATCTTCCACTATCCCAGGTTATTCCAAGCCCCATTCAATCTGTCCTTGAACACTTCCAGGGGTGGGGCAGCCACAGCCTCTGTGGGCAACCTGTGCCAGGGCCTCACCCCACTCACAGGGAAGAATTTCTTCCTAAAATAAAGACTTCTGGTGGCCTTAATCTTGCAATTCTTTGCATCATTGCCAAGTGTGCTTGGGTTGCCACTGCATCTAGGGATGCAAGAGAAACCCAACAGCCAGGCAACAACCTGGCCTTGAAGTCCAATCATTATTATCCCTTCACATCCAAATCTTTACCTGAGGGGATGAAACTTTGCTTCTATATAGAATTAGTATGTCCATAGAAGGGAGCTGGAGCTCTGTTCTTTGGAAATGGAGTTGGAGAAAAGTCTGGAGCACCAGTCTGANTTATATTAGGAACTACTTCTTCACTGAAAGCATGGTCAAGCATTGGAACAGGCTTCCCAGGGCAGTGGTGTTCAAAAAACCCTTGTGGATGTGGTGCATAGAGACACAGTTTAGCCATGGCCTTGGCAGTGCCAGGTTAATGGTTGGACTCAATTATCTTAGAGGTCTTTTCCAACTTTAATGAGTCTATGATTTCACCCAGGATGGGTCAAACTTGCATGCACAGCTCATGCCAGTGTTCCTGCTACTGCTGGGACATGGTGGGAATATTGTTTGTGCTTGCACTTAGTGCAGAGTAGTTCCCAGCATCCAGGCTTCTCAGGCACCCAGAAATTCACAACAGATATGGAAAATCTTTAAATAAACAGAGGGGGAAAGTCATTCAGGACAACTGACAGACACTTAGCCTGTTACTAAGGAGCAGGGAGGTTTAAGAAGAAGGAGGGAAACAAAAGGGAGGTAGAATCATAGAGGACTGGGCATGTGTAAGGAAGAAGACAGATTTTTAGGAGCTGTTTGAGGATGAGCTACTGACATGCCAAAGCCACCTTGTGCAGAAAAGAGCACAAGAGAGCGCAGAACAGGTGTCAACACCCATCCCAAAAACATTAACTGTTGCTGGCCAAACTGCTGCTGTTTTGCAGGAAGAGGGATCTCCATGTAAGTGCAAGCTGTGTTCTTCTCTCTCTTTCCTAGTTTTCCAGACCAAAGCACAGCTCCCTTATGTGCTTTATTATGTCTCAGCACTGCTCATGAAGGGAGGACGATGAACATACTTTACTGTTTTACCACAGACCCTCTGGAGACAGGGCAGAAGGAGACAAATCCCAGACCCTTATAGAAAACAGGTGTCTTTCCATGGCTGCAAGAAGAAAAGGACACAGGAATCCTACATTCCTCTATCCCTGCCATCATATGTGAAGGGGTTTGTGTGAGGAAATTAATATTTTTAACATGTCTTGTAGACAGCTTTATAATTTTGGATGGACAAAACATGGCTGAAACTTGGGAAAACTCGTTTGAGACATAACTATGATTTTACAATCAAAAGATGGGACAGCTTTTGTTACCAGCCTTCCTGGTGCAGTGGTGCAGCATGGCAGCAATTAAAATACTCATTAAAAATTGTATGAGGAGAAGTGGAAACAGAAATGACTACATTTCCTTGGGAACAGAGCATAGGAAGTCAATAAAGACCTTAGGGAAGATGTCTTTTTTATGTTAGGAATTAAATAAATTGCAGTGATTTACAGTTCCATTTATAGATTGTGGTGATAAAATTATTAACACTGTTGCTATAAGGCAAAAATATTTAATAAATATTTCTGTTCACAGTATGAGAAGGAATAGGAGGGTAAATTATATCACAAGAGGAAAGTGGACCGGCAGTCCATTATTACTAAATAATGTTAATAGGATGAAGATGTTAAACATTATTTCAAGAATATACACACTTAAATCAACAGGTCCAGTCCCATTCAAGAACTTTGAAACTGCTGGTAGAGAATATCTGTGGGCTACAGAATATAATTTAAGAGTCAGGGGGAGATTACAGATGGCTGTAGAAATTCTGATCTTGGTTTGATTTACAGGCAGGTGAAAGGGAAAAATATTGTCTGCCCAGTTTGATATTAACCAGTGGATCAAAAGAGAAAACGATGAAGTTAGATGTCAAAGATTTCTGAATCCTTAAAATACTAACTGTGGGATTATACTGAATAATTCATGAGAGAAATGTTATGGACGAGAAGTCAGAAAACTTGTTCATTTTCTAGGAAACTTACAATTTCATTTCATAAAGTTATTTTTGTCAAGCATGTGATAGTGTGGTGACTAACTGAGGGTCACCTGCCATGGTCTCATGACAGCTGGCACATGCAAAATGTACTAACTCAGGAAGTAAATTGTTAGTGGGGAACCATTTTCAAGACTTTTTTTACCACTGAATATCTTTGATGTTCTGAAAGAAAATGGAGAACTGTTACTGATCCCATTCTGGGAACGTCATTCAAACTAAATTCAGATTTACACAGCTGAGAAAAGAGCTGGGCAGGGAGTAGTTCAGAATGAAACTTGTGGTTGCACAATAAGGGACTTTGTCAGGTAAAGCCAAGATCATGAAAAGCATCAGAAGTCGGTGTGACTCAAGATCAAGGCCAGGCTGGGGCTTGGAGCAACCTGGTCTAGTGGAAGGTGTCCCTGCCCATGGCAGGGATTTGGAATGAAATGATCTTTAAGGTTGCTCTCAAACCAAACCATTCTATGATTCTGTGCCCACCTGATCTCCAAGTTTAATGAAGAAGCAAAAGGCTGTAGTAATAATTTTTACTGTGACAAGCAAGAGGCAGAGTGTGTGTAAGAATAATAAAGGAACAGAAGAATTATGATATTTGTTTTTGCAAATTCAGGAGTGCTGGATTGTGTAAGAGGGTGTAAAGCCCCATGAACTGGAGGTGAATCCTTGCAATGAGAGTCTTAAAAACTTTATCAACTGGTCTGAAAGAGGGATGAGATTTGACTTTACCTGTAACTACTTTCACAGAAAGTGCTGTTTGCTGCATCTCTCTGCAGTGCAAGGGGTACAGAGACCTCTGAAATCTCATCCTTGACAAGCTGTTCCTGGAAATAAAGCATAAATTGTGAAAAGTGAGAGAAATTAGCTGCTGGAAAAGATGATCAGGAGATTGGTAAAGTGATGTCTCCAGGTCACTTGATTGATTGTCTGCCTTTCCAGAGTGTCCTCAGCAGTCAAACACAGACAAGTTGAATTCCTCCAGTTTTTCAATGGTCCTATCATTCTTCAAATAATACCATCTCAATTATTGTCCCAATTTCACCACAGTGCATTTCTTACTAAGACAATTTCATTTTTCTAGAAGTGTCAGATGTATCTCAGAATAAGTCAGATATTTTATGTTTTTTTCATGAAACAAGTTGAAATTTGTTCTGTATTACAGTAGTGTATTCAATATATTTTGTAAAAACACTATATAGATGCTTACCAGAAATACATTTGTATATAGAAAAGTATGTCTAGGGAAAGAGACTATTTACACATAGGGGAATTGGTGTTTGTGAGAGAAAACACATGGTTCCCAGTAGTTACAAGCAAGAAAATGTGAGACTTATGTCCTTCATTGATTAAGTATTCTGTAAAAAATTACGTGGAAACTAATGAAATCTGGAAAGGCAGCATCTAATGGGTAGTCAGTCCTTATTCAAATACTGACTTTGTTATAAGCCTAAGAAATGAGGATTAAGTTATAAGACTTTGTTATAAGACTAAGAAATCAATGAAACAATGACAACCCCTGCATGTAAGAATAAAGAGATCAGGATAAGAAGGATGTGTTCAACAGGAGTGGATGGAACTGGGTGGGAAAGGCAGTTGAGTGCTGTGCATGTCCTTTATCACTGACAACAGCAGGACCTGGGCAAAGAGGAGCAATGATCAAGGTAGGTTTATATATTAAAACTTCTTCCCTTTTATTGTCTCAATACTGAAATTAAGTAAGAGATTTTGTCTCCCTTATCCTTATTCTAAGGATTGATATTATCTTTTAAAAATTATATAATCACTGAAAAATTTGGGTTGGAAGAGGCCTTAAAGACCATCTTGTTCCAACCCTCCGCCATGGGCAGGGACACCTTCCACTGTCCCAGGTTGCTCCTAGCTCTGTCCAGCTTGGCCTTGGACACTTCCAGGGATGGGGCAGCCACAGCTTCTGTGGGCAACCTGTCTCAGGGCCTCACCACCCTCACATGAAGGAACTTGTGAGGAAGCAAAGTCAGCTGTGTGGTGGATGTAAAGGTCACCACTGAGAACTGCTAACACCAGCAGAAAGCCGGCCGTGGTATGAGATGGCAGAGTTATCAGCTACTTCACACAAAGGGATGGTGATATAAATCCTTTGTAAAGAGGTCTGAGGTTTCCAGACTTTGGGATTTTCCCTACTAGCTCCTGGGAAACATGGCTTGACCTAGGAATACATGTCCCATGTGCAGTGTGATAAGACATTTGAAAGTCCACTCTGTCCAAATCCGTTGTAGACAGAGACAGCATCATTTATAGGAGAGGATATACGAAAAGAGGTAATGGAATAAACCACCCTGAGGTGACAGACTGGGGTTGCCAGCTCACACATAGCAAGAACAAGGGAGGCATTTGACAGAACTGAAAAGCTTGAGTCAAAGCAGAGTTAGAAATGGCTTTTCATGCACTGTGTACTTAGACCACAGAATTCTTTGCTTCAAGAAGTCATTGAGACTAAATATCACAAAGATTTGAAGGATCAGTTCTATGTTACTGACAAATCTTATCCAGTTATACTAATAGATGGTAAAAGGAAAATGTTGGCAAGGGGATGAAACCTTATGCTTTGAGGCGAAGCTAACCTCTAATTAGGGATTGAAATGAGGTTTTTATGGGATGGAGGGATCAACTCACATCCAGTTTAGAGGGAGATATTTCTTATGCTGTATTTAGAAGCATCTGGTTTTGAACAGCAGCTGGAAGAATTTGCAGGATTAAATCAACCACTGATCTAAACAAGTTGCCAGTTCTTATGTTCCAAAGCTGGTTTCCCCTCCCCTCGCCCCGTCATAAGTAGTTTGTAATCTAAAAAGTAACATAATACAAATTAAATAGGAATATCCCTTTTCAAAATTTAGTGAGTGAGTCAGTTAAAATTGGGATTTTCCAATCAGAGCTCCCTTGCACTGGAATTGGAGACATTTTGGTGTCTGCCCAGGCTGTCTGGCCTTGCTCAAGTCTAGAAAGGGAGGCTGTTATAGAATCAAAAAAAGGACTGAATTAATCAGGTCTGTAAAGAGTTGATAAATCCATGGGGAGAAGTGCAGGCTAAGGTGGAAATTTGGCAGAATGCAATAGTATTTTAGCCTTAATCTTGTAATTTTGTTGCAAACCTACTTGTTTACCCACCTCTTACAGTCCCGTTGGCTGTGAGATACTGACTGGCTATTTGATCTAAGGTTGTATTTTGTTATTCTCTTGTCTTCAGGTGGCAAACTCTTGTTCATTGGGCCAGAACCTGTGGAACTACATGCTCATTACATCCTGATAGCTGATGGAGGAGAGCTCCAGGTGGGAACCCCTGAGGCCCCTTTCCGTCACAAAGCACACATCTATCTCTATGGAAGCATCTATTCTCCACCATTATTTCCATATGGAGTCAAATTCCTGGCAGTGAGGAATGGGACACTTTCCATTCATGGTGAGTACATTTTTTCTCATCAAAAGCAAAGCACAAATGAACAACAGAAAACAAAGCAAAGCAAAAAAAACCAAAAAACAAAAACCCACAAAACAAACAAACAAACAAAAAAACCCCACACACCAAGAGAAAAATGGGGTTTAGAGGAAAAATAAAATGACAAAACCACCTTGGTCGTGAACTTAAATTTCTTATTAAAGGATTTGTTGAAATCTGGGTTTTGGGCCAGAATTTCATATCCTTTTATTTGCCATAAGGTTCCTATTTCTGCAGTATTTTCTGCATGAAAACTCAGTGCTGTCTCTCCATACAAAATCACATACTGGGAGCTGAGTCATTCTGAAAATCTGGACCCCAAGAAGAAGATAAATGGTACCAAGTGGTTATGAAACCCTGGCGGTCATTTAGATACCTAGATGTTTGAATTTGAACATGTCTCTCCACAAATGAATGTTTCCATTCCCTGGAAACTGGACCTGGAATCTCTGCTATGAACCCTGTGGATTTGCTGTGCTGTTAGAATGGGATATCTTTCTCTTCTCCCTCTCTATAACAACTGGAGAGTTTTCTTCTTAAAGAGTGTACGACTTGGGGTTTCCAAGAGAGTGTGCCAGGTAGATCCCATGGTGAGGCCAATGCCAAGCATGCCACAGTAGCCTGGGGCAGCTGGAGTGGGGATGATAATTCTCAAAGCACCAGCAAAACGCTCCTTGCAGTGTGTTTTCCCATCCTCCATCTCTCCATGCTGTGCTGGCATCCCAAAGCCAGTGGTCTGTCTCCAGCATTAGGAACACAGCTGGCATATCTGTATTCCTGGTGTTCCATATGGCCTCACCTGCTCAGCTCAGACTGTGGTCATAAATGACAAATCCAGGCCAGGGATATGCAGAAAAACTGTGGTGAAGCCAAGAATTTTAAGCCCAGGTGACAAGTCCTTTGCTCTAACCACTGGACCTTGAAATCATGGAATGGTTTGGGTTGGAATGGATCTTAAAACTCATCTCAATGAAATCCTTCCTGCCGTGGGCAGGGACACCTTCCAGTATCACAGGTTGCTCCATATTCTGTCCAACCTGGCCTTGGACATTTCCAGGGTTGAGGCAGCCACAACTTCTCTGGGAAACTTGTGCCAGGCCCTTCCACCCTCACAGCCAAAAATTCCTTCTTAAATATCTAATCTAACCCTGCTCTCTGTCAGCTTAAAGCCATTCCCCTTGTCCTATAACTATCTGCCCTAGTCCAAAGTCCCTCTCCAGTTGTCTTTAGGCACTGGAAGGGGCTCTCAGGTCTCCCTGGAGCCTTCTCTTTTCCAGGCTGAACATCCCCAGCTCTCCCAGCCTGGCTGCGTAGCAGAGGTGGTCCATCCCTCTGATCATCTTGGTGGCCTCCTCTGGACTATCTCCAACAGGTTCACATTCTTCTTATTTAGGTTCACATTCTTCTTACATAGTGGCATAGAATAATTTTGATACAGAGCTTTGTTTTGGAAGCTATGAAATAGAAGTATAAAATGGGCATTTCTTGGTTCAGTAGGTTGGATATGGAATTCAGGTCCAAACTCAGAATGAACCAGAACATTACTGCAATGCATGAATGTCAAGCTCTTAAGTACTGAACTGTTTTTTAAGCCTCTATATATCACAGGGGAGAAAAAACTAAAAAAGAAAAGCCAACCTATGTGAATGTCTCACCTCCATTCCTTATGTTCTTCTGTGTCAACCTTCATGCTGGTAGGTGTTTGTGCCCTCCAGCAGGGCTTGAACTTACACTCTCTGGCCTACAGGCAGCAATGTTGCTGCCTGAGCATCATTGACACATGTGGCTCTTGGTCAGAAACTATTGCAGAAACCAAGGGGGGCAATCTGAGCACAGACTGAGAGGGAGAGGTGCCACTGTGCCATGATCCTGGCAGCTCACAGGAGCTCAGCAAGATCAGGAGAGGGTGGGTGTTGGAGGGAGGGTCAGTGAACCCTCCTGCTTTTCTGAAGCAGGAGGGATGAGCAGAGGCTGGCGAAGGTGCTCCTGGCAGGAGCAAGGGGCTGGGCTGGCAGGAACTCTTGGCCACTTCATTGAGACACAGCCAGGCTGAATTATTTAGGGCTTTAGTAATTCAGTAAACTGTCTTTGCAGTGTTTTTATCTCATTTCCTTGAAGATCTCTTGGAGAAGGGCTATTAGACCATCCAGGCTGAATTGACTGTCTGTTTCTGGCCATTGAGTTTCACACAGTTATCCCAGCCCTGAGTTCAGTAACTCCTGTTAGATTAAAGCATGCCTTCCAGAAAGGCTTGGTCTTTGAGGACATCATGGGAAACAGAAGCCAGCTTTTTCTATAGAGGCTTGTTCCAGGGGATTAATTTGGTTAATCATCCATTTTTATTTTTTTTCTTTTTAAAGAAAAGTTTTGAAGGGTCTGATTTGAATTTGCCTGATAACAGCTCTTGCTGCTTCAATTTCTATGTCTTCTGCTACTTTAAAATATCCTTCTATTTTTTGTTTGACCCCTGCAAGTCAGGATTTTGTCCTTAAATTGTCAGCACTTTATACCACAAGCCTTCACTTCTTCATGTTATTTTGTTTCCTAGCAGTGTAGGAAAACCCAGTAGCAGCTCCTTGCAGCTCTGCCTCCTGTGCTGCTTCTCCTTTTCCTTCTGACCTGTGTCATCACAGACTGGTTGACTCCATCCCCCACAAAATTAAAGATAAACAGGGCAAAAGTACATTTTGCAGTCTTACCCTGGCAATATGATGAAGGGAGATAAACCCAGGTATCCACATCAGTATCTCTGAGTATTTTCTCACTGACACTTCATATGTTTCACTCACTGCCATAATTCCCAGTGATTCTTCATTCCCTTGGAAACCGAAAAGGTGATGTCTGCAACCCTAGCATTACCTGGATGGAGGTACATAGCTTGGCCTATTAGTGGAAACATTTCTTGTTTTCTATTTCATATCAATTATTGAATTATTGAATGGTTTGCGTTGGAAGAGGCCATAAAGACCATCTGGACCAACTCCCCTGCCGTGGGAAGAGACATCTTCCACTGTCCCAGGTTGCTTCAAGCCCCATCTGACCTGGGCTTGGACACTTTCAGGGATTGGGAAGCCACAGCTTCCCTGGGCAACTCGTGCCAGGGCCTCCCCATCCACACAGGGAAGAATTTCTTCCCAATATCCAACCAAACCCTGCCCTCTGGCAGTGGGAAACCATTCCTCCTTGTGCTGTTCCTCCAGGCCCTTGTCCAAAGTCCTTCTCCAGCTCTCTTGGAGCCCATTTGGGCACTGGAAGGGTCTCTCAATTTTCACTGGAGCCTTCTTTTTTTCAGGCTGAACAACCCCAACTCTTACTCCATAATTATTCAACCCCAATTCTTATTCAAAAATTCTTATCAATTCAACAAATCCAGACTAGCTATGAAGTCAGTTTTGTGCTCTGCACCACACACAGTCCCACTGCATGGCTGCAATTAAGGTTTGTTCAAACCATGTAATCTGCAATTTAACATTGAAGCAGTAGAAGCCTGTTAGAAAACAAGACAAAAAGTAGTGTGATCTTTTTCTGGGCTTGTATTGCTTACATGGAAAAAAAATCTGCTGTTCTGTCTCCAATTTAGAACCAGTCTGGCCTGTGGTACAGAACAAATCGTTGAGCATGACAGGCCCTTTCATTTCTATATGAGAGAAGCTGACACGCTCAGCAATATAAATTTGTGAGATACATTTATACACACGAATATATATGTTATCTCAGATCAAAATCATTAAATAAGCAGGTTTCCAAATTCTCAGCTGTCTTGGTGAAGACAGGACTGAGTGCATTTTAATTCCTTTTCTCTTTCAGCCAGGGAAGGTTGGGGGATGTTCTGCAGCTCTGGTTGAGTTCAAATTGTTTAGTAAGTGCTGTCAGCTCCTCACTTTGATATGTTAATATGACTAAGGGTTTCCCACAATTCCCTCATGAGTGGCAGTCCTTTGCTCCGGTAGTTGTAGCAGACTGGGAAATTTCACTGTTGCCTTTGGCTTTAGCCAACTCCCCTGCCAGTCAGAGTGTGCCACCCATAAACTGCCTGTCAATCACATGTCAGGTTTAAAGGGGGTTTCAGTCAGCCAGGGCAACTCGACTTTTTGACAATGTAATTATGGCCCTTGCATCCACAGTAGGGGCCTGAGCGGGGCTGAGAGAATTTTATTGATTGTTCAGAAGGGAAATTTATCACTGTCTCCAGCTCCATTCGTTCTTTATTCCCTGAGAAACTCTCCTGACAAGCTTCAGGAGAGAAGTTCAGCATGGTGGCCTTGGCTGTTCTTGCGTCTTTGTCCTTCTCAGGGAAACTGGACACTGGTGGATGCTGAGGGGGGGCAGGGACTGGGTGCAAAGGCAGAGTAGGTGGAGATGCTGCATCAGTAGCTGAGGACAGAACACCCTGTCTTTGTGGCAGCCCAATTTTGTGGTCTGAGCACTCTTATTATCACGGAATCACAGAATCACAGACTGGTTTGGGCTGGAAGGGACCTTAAAGACCACCTTGTTTCAAGCCCTGTCATGGCAGGGACACCTTCCATTAGGTTGCTTCAAGCTCCGTCCAACCTGGCCTTTGAACACTTCCAGGGATGGGGCAGCCGCAGTTTCTCTGGGAAACCTGTACCAGGGCATCACCACCATCACAGTAAGGAATTTCTTCTCAATAGCTAATTTAAAAATGCCTTCCTTCAGCTTAAGAGCATTTCCTCTTGTCCTATCTTCATGCATGTGTCTAAAGTCCCATTCCAGCTCTCTTGGAGCCCTTTAGGTACTGGAAGGGGCTCTAAGGTCTCCCTGGAGCCTTGTCTTTTCTGGGTTGAACAAACCCAACTCAGCCCTGTTTTCATAGCAGAGGTATTGCTACATATGGGAAAATTTTAGTCCTTTTCCATTCAGTTCCATTTTTAGCAGTCATGTATAGATTATGTCATTATTCCATTATGTCCCCTCAAAACAGACTGTGCCTGTTCCCAAAAGAAGATCATCACTTCTGCTGTATATTGATCTGAAACTTTGTCTGTGCCAACACTGTGACGATATGGGGCATGAGCTCTGAGCAACCTGCTCTAGTGGAAGGTGTCCCTGCCCATAAGAGGGGCCTGGAACAGGATGAACTTTATTGTCCGTTCAAACCCAAACCATCCTGCGAGTTTGTGATTCTGTGGGCCTGTTCTGTACCTTACAACTAATAATGTGTATCTCTCCAACTAAATGGAAGATGCTACGCTTCAGATTTAATAACACACTTACATTCACTTTATCCAGACTGTGAAAAGTGTGGGAAAGAAAAAACAATATCCAGAGAGGGTTGGGTTAATAACAAACCTGTTTATAATCAAGATATTTAAATCAGGGATATCAGTGGTCATTTCAGGCCTCCAAAGTCATGGCTATTCCTGCTGCAAAGAATGTCCCTGTACTTGCAGAGGATGCTGGCCGGAGAAGATGACATAATAGAGGCAATTCTGCACCACTTGTATCCCAGACTTCTCTTCAGCCAAAGCAATCAAATACTTTTTCAGGCTTAACTGAGAAAAAAAAAAAAAAGTATTATCAGTTGAACGAATTATTAATTTTAATCACTTTTAATCAATAATAAAACACAAAATATTTGTGAGCTGTGCACTGTGCTCTGCAAAGCCTGTGCATTCCTCCAGAGATCAAACATTTAATCAAATGCCTTTTGCTTTCCCTCCATTAAGCAGTGTTATGTATCTGTGCTGAGTTTGAGATTAAGAGATCATAAACAACATGAGAGAATTTGTTCTGCTTTACTCACATATTAAAAAGAAAAGCTTCCCAGGGGAAAAAAAAATAAAGAAAAAAACCCTGTAGCAGGGGGATTCAAGAGAGGGTGCAGAGATCTGTTAGAGAAAAGCTGTGCTTTTTTTTCTTTGTTGAAATGCTCTTCTATTCAATAGATGCTTTTTTTTCACTACCTGAATGCCTTGATTTGCACACTCTTGTTACACTGTGAGTTCAGATCCTATTTTCCTTTTGGGAGTCACTTCCATAGTAAGTTTTCCATAGATGCCCTTCTGTGTGGTGGTTGCAGGAGGCTTTTTGCCTTCTGTGACAGTGTTTTTCCTTTCAAGACCTTGACTTTAACATGATGCATTAAAGCAGATGGCTCTGGAACAGAAGGCTGAGCTGCCTTGAATCCCCTCATGTTCACCAGGGGTAAGAAACTGCACTTAGGCACTTCCCATGGAGTAACTAATGTACAATGACTTGTTCCTTCACTTTCTTATTCACAAATATAAGATGACCATTAGATTTTAAAGACCTAGCAGATGGGGGGAAAAAAAGAGAGCTGGGTTCAGGGAAAGCTGCTGTGTCTTTCACAGTTTGCCCTTTCTAACAGAAATGCATCTCTCATCTTTGATTTAAGCTTAAATCAGTTGGTGATGATCTTAATGAGGAAAACATGGGCTGTAAAGAGGAGTGAGAGATGGACACTAATATATGTAATATAATAAAGATAAATATAATAAAGCTAAGAAAGAAAATATGCAATATAATGCAATACATTCTATATACTGTAATATAATAGAATATATAAATAAAACATAGCTAATATATTAGTTTGTGTTTCTTAACAGGATGCAGGTCTGTGGGTTGCTACAAATGTGGAGGCATTTTATGGGTTAAATAATTGCCTCTTTCAAACTTCTGAATATAACATTGAAATACCCCTTCCAATTCTGGCCCCAACCAAAACCAAGTTATTGGCTGAAGAAGAGAATAACCAGCAACAAAATCAGGGTTAATTTCCATGCCAGACAGGAGAAAGCCTGCAGAGTCTGGGCTGCCCAGGAAGGTGGTGGAGTCCCCATCCCTAAAGGTGTCCAAGGAACGACTGGTTGGGTGACAAGGTGAAAATTGGCCAAAGGTTGGACTCAGCCTTGAAGGTCTTTTCCAACCTAAATGATTCTGTGATTCTGAGTTTTTGTGAAGTTTGGGAAACTGACAAGCCTAGACCTGGCCAGTGTTTTCACAGGTCTACAGGCTGAGCCAGGCAGGGACCTTCTATTTGGGCTCATCACTTTTCCCAGCGTCCAACTCTCCTTCATCACATTCTGGGGATGCAGGAAACTGATGTTCTCCTGGAAATGGCCATGCTGCCCTGCATACCTGCTCCTGCAGGGAGATATTCCCTGTGTCATTCCATAGCAGTGCAGGAGATGAACTGGCAATGACACGGAATGTTAACAGCTGGCTGCAGCTCCCCGCGGGGCCCGTGCTCTGTGGCTGCCACGGTTAGAGCTGTTTGTTCCTAGGGTCAGCATAAAGATGTTTTCCTGCATGGCATCTTTGGTTGTGAGCTGATTCTAAGTGTGGAGCATGGGGTTTGGTTTATGCAATGGCAGTGCGAGAGCTGGGGAAAACTTTCCCCTTGCTTTCAGGACTGATGTGACTTAATGAAGTGACTGGGTGATGTCTGGTTAAAGGGAATGTTTGAAAATGTTTGCATTCATGGGACAGCACGCAGGGAAGGTACTTTGTCTGCAAGGTAAAGGGTTAGAAAAGTGAAGCAATGAGAGTTTCCATAGACTTGTTTAATCACAACACCCTTCCCATCCTCAGTAAGACCACAGAATCATGTCATGGTTTGGGTTGGAAGGGTCCTTAAAGCTCATCTCTTTCCAAGCCCCTGTCATGGGCAGGGACACCTTCCACTATACTAAGTTGCTCAGGGTTCCACACTTCCAGAAAAGGAGCATATGATATTCCTTGCTTTCTCCAGTATGCTGTTAAAAGACATTTAGGTGAAAATGCTTTAAGAGAAAACTGCAGTTTTATGAATAAGAAACATTCAGCAGGACCAGGTCACTTTCAAAGATATTTCCCAGTGGAGCAAATAAAAGTTATTCATTTGTCCTCTTGCCCAGATGATGAAAGAGTTTTTTTTTTTTCCTCACTGAGAGAAGGAAAAGATGTTTAATTCCATCATTTTGGTTTTATCTGAACTTTAATAGTATTATTTTTAATGTTGTATCTGTTTCATATCAACATTTCTACACTAGTGAGATGCAGTGCTTTTACAGAATAAAAATCAAATAAACCTAAACCTCCAAAGTGACATCAGTTAAAAAAAGAGTGATGGTTCCAAGAGGAATTTCTTTGGTGGAATTTTAATTCTGTGAAATACGTGTAAAGTTTGGTGTGATTTGAATTTGGAGTGAAATCACTTCTAGCCAGTTGTAGGCTTGGATTTCATCCTCCAAATCTTCCTTGTAATGGGGAAACATCAGCCCTATTTTATATAAGAGGTGGAAGATGTCAGACGAGACACTGAAGCTTTGTCTTCATTGAGCCTTGGATGAGTGGACACCAAGCAGGTTAAAAGTTGATGTTGAAGAACTGGGCAGTCACTCACCACTGTGCATTCACAGTCCTTGAACAGCAGACAACTGCTAGATAACTGTCCTCCTGTTGTGGTAACAACCCCAGCCTGGAGCAGCACCCCAGTCCCCTGTCCTGGGGGTTTGCAGCATCACAGCATCTTCATAAAGCTCCTCTGCCCAAAGCCAAGCACAGGACAGTTCCACAGATGAGATGGCACATGATGGCTTTGTGTGACCTATGGAGGGACAGAGCAGGTCCAAATTTCCTGTCTCAGAGCGTCCATTGCTTGTGTAAAGTTTGGGCCTGATGCTGGGTTTGGTTACACACAGTGGGGTCATCAGGCAAGTGTGGCAGCAGGTCAAGGGAGGGGATTCTACTCCTTTAGTCTGCCCTGGTGAAACCCCATCTGGAGTGGTGTATCCAGTTCTGAAGTTCCAAATATAAGAAGGACATGGTTCTGTTGAAGGAAGTTCAGAGGAGAGCACAAAGATGCTCTGAGGGCTGGACTGGCTTTCCTATGAGGACAGGCTGAGAAAGTTGGGGTTGTTCAGCCTGTAGAAGGCTCCAGGGAGACCTTAGACCACTTTCCAGTGCCTAAAGGGGCTCCAAGAGAGCTGGAGGGGGACTTTAGACAGGGACCTGGAGTGACAGGACAAGGGGGAATGGCTTCAAACTGAAAGAGGGCAGCGTTTTTTTTATGATAAAGGTGGTAATACACTGGCATGGGTTTCCCAGAGAAACTTTGGCTGCCCCATCCCTGTAACTTTCAAAGTCAGGTTGAATGTGCTCTGAGCAACGTGGTCTAGTTGACAATGCCCCTGCTCTTTTCAGGGGCATTGGACTAGGTGACCTTTAAAGGTACTTTCCAACCCAAACCATTCTCTGCCTCTGATTCTAAGCCCACAATCAAATCCAACCTAAAATACCCAAGGTGGTCCTGAACATACAGCACAGAGACTGCTGCAGCTTTCCATCAAAGAGCTGATAAACTCATGTTTGTCCTAAGGATTAATGAGCACTTATAAATTAGAAAGGACCTCCTAGTTTACCTTGAGCAGGAATGAAGAGCTCTCTGCACTTGTTGTGGCAGGAAGGAGCAGGAAAGCTCTCTGCATCATCCCAGGAGCTGCCCACACACAACAATGTGTCCTGCAGGACTGTATGGGGGTGGAAAGACATCCCCCAGTTTCAGTCAGAGACTTTTCCTGTCTCTCTAAGAACGTGTAGTGGGAAAAAGCCGAACAAACTCCTCTCACTGCAAAACAAGCTAAAAACGTGCAAATGCCTTGGGAATATACTAAGATTGGAATAAAGAGAGAGCAGAAATAAGCTGGAAACTTTCAAGTCCAGAGGGTTGAGGGCTCACGGTTCTGGAATACTTTTTTTAACTTGTATGAAAATGCAGGGAAGGAGATCTCTTTCTTCTTTTCTGATTTCTTACACTTTCTGACCAGTGACTGGACTAATACTGCAAGAGTGACATTTTAAAAGAACTTTCTTCTTCTAATCCAAGTTTATGAAACACTTTTCCCAAGTCCTTAATTAAGGATCTGGCACTTGAAGATCCATTTGATCACAGAGAGCTGTGGCAGCACAGCTGTGTGCTATCCTGACTAAGGATGTTTTTTGGAAAAGATTTTCTATTCATTTTTAACTGAAGAAATTTTAATCCATTGTTATTTTTGTGGTTTGTTTTATTAACTGAAGCAAGAGTAGCAAAAAGTCTCTCTCCTGGACCTAAAAATATATTTTAAACCCCCCCAGCATCTCTTTTCTGAGGCACCGGTTTCCAATGGCTGTATTGCAAATTATCAGTTTGACATTTGAAAATTTTAGCAATTACCAAAGTAAGTTTGATTAGGAAGTGCAATTTTATTACCAGAGATGATCATAGAATCACAGAATGCTTTGGGTTAGAACCTTAAATGTCTTCTAGTTCCAACCCCCTGCCATAGTCATGAGTCTTTTTTTACTTCCTTTTCTTTTTCTTTTTTTTTCCTTTAAATCATAGTTATAATCCATTCAATTATACTATTAACTTTTCTTGCAAAATGCCTTTTTTAGAGGGGAGGATGTAAAAGTCTTGTTTCCTTTCAATTTTTTTTCCTGGGAATTGAAAGCTCTTGTTGTAATGTTCCCATTTACACTAAAGATTTACAATATAGCTGCAATAATTTGACAATTTATCTACAGTGTAACTTGAACATTCCAAGGAAGTAGATTGTGCATCTGAGCCCTGAAGTTCTTGTAAATTCCTTGTGTGGTGCAAAGGAATCTCATTACCTCAGCTTTAAAGTGCCAATAAACAGTCAAAAGGTGTAAAAGAGCTTTATACTTTGTCAACACTACAAACAAATTGTATGTTCATACCTGAATTAATTAATCTGTGATAAATAGGAGTGAAGATGAGCTGCAGCAGAGTCCCAGGAGTCACAGCAGAACCGTTCAAAGCCCATAACAAAAAAGAAAGGGTTTTTTTAAAAACATTTAAACAATTTTTGGGAGAAAGACCATGGCAGGTTTAGGGCTGGAACCGGTTCTCCTAACACCCATTTAAAGAGTCTTGCTTCTACCAACATTTTCGTGCTCTTCAGCTCTTCCTGGCTGGATGTGGCTCCCACTGGTTCCTGTCAGGCTTGGTTAGATGGTTCCCAGGGTGTCTAAAGTTAAGTAGCAACCAAAAAAATTTCAGATCAGGGACGTTTGTTTTCCATCTAAGCAATACGTCATCTCGTCATGTAAATTCTTAGACCTGGACCGTTCCATAGATTTAAGGTGGAATTCATGTAACTAAACAGAAAAGTGCAAAAGGCAGGAGTTCCTTTCAAAAGGAAGAGAAGTGACAGGCTGTGACTTCTGGAGACTGAAAACAGACTGAATTTAAAGGATCGTGCTCAGTTAAAAGGAGAATACTGTGAAGAATTATTCCTTGGAGGATGGGCATTGATGATAAGAGGTAACTGAGATATCAACAGATATCCTATTGACAACAGGACTTGTCTCTTAATTAATTAGTTTGCAGCTGCCTCTCCTTACCCTGTAGTGATTTTTTTCAAAATCCTGTTTCAGTGTTTCCAACTTTAGCAGCTTCTGCTTTCAGAGCTGGATGACCAGGTATACCTAATCAAACACCCCATTTAAATTTTCAGTACCCACTGGGTCACCAGTGTACACCTGGCAAAGAAAATTACTTTCATGTCTTTTGTGATCAAAGCATTATAAAAAATTACCTGATTCATCTGAATCTACTCAGTAACCACTCAGTAACAATTCACACTTTGCTCCACTGCAGACACACTTTCCTGTAACCCTGGGGGAAAGTCTGCCCTGACACACCTCGATGAGTTTGCTGAGGTTTGATGTGATTCTGAGACATCTCTCTAAAGGTCAAATTTGCGTCTCCTGTTGAACTAACAATCATTGAGTGGTTTGGGTTAGAAGAGACATTAAAGACCATCTCATTCCAACCTCTTACCACTATCCCAGATTGCTCTATGCCCCATCCAACCTGGCCTTGGACACTTCCAGGGATGTGGCAGTCACAGCTTCTCTGGGCAACCCATGCCAGGGCCTTACCACCCTCTGAGTTAAGAGTTACTTCCTGATATCTAATCTAAATCTCACCTCTTTTAGTTTAAAATAATTTCCCTTAGTCCTGTCACTAACTGTCACCAGGGCTATCACTAGGACTGGATGGAACCAGTTGGTGACGTGACATATCACCCTACATAGATTTATAAAATGTTTTTTGTTATGGGCCTTAAGAAATCAAATTTATACTATTTTTCTTCTTCTGTACTTGGGGAAAAAAAAAAAAAAAAAGGTAGACTTGTACACATCAGAATTGCCTCATTCTTAATAGTTTTGCCAGGTCTATACAAGGCTGCGTCTTCGTGTCATGCTTCCAACAGGAAGAATAAACCTGGGTCCTGGTGCCAAGGTGTTCCAAATGTTAAATTTGTGATTAATTTATTTGGAATTAATTTTCAAGCCTCTTGCCTTTCTGCACTGCCAGTTGACAACACTCTTCTGCTCTGCTCCCTTGTTAAAGGTGTTCTGTCAAGTTATTTAGTACAACATTCAGTTCTTGCTTTGCCCGCAACAGCATTTTGAATCTAAAGGCTCTGTCCTGTTCCTTTAACATGAAGTCACTTCTGCTTTAGATCTCAAGATGTGTTTCTTTTTCCACTCCATGCTAAGTTAATTATTAAAAGTGAGTTCAATAATTAAGGAGTTATACAGATTCATCTATTTTTCAGCATTTTTGAGTGTTTCTGCTTGCAGTATTTTTTTGGGAAAGAAGTAATTTAAATATACCAGAGCTGTTGGTCTTTTAAACCATTCCCTCTCAAACAGGTAATGTGTTTACCTGTTGCACAGCCCAGGCCCAGTCACTGAAGGTTATTTTATGAACTTTGCATGTTTTTTTCTGAAATAGATTTTGTTTTCAAGGCAAAACAAGAAAGAGAGCTCTGGTCTTCGAAAGGGTGGTCCTCAGAGACAGAGGTTTTGTTGCATTGAACTACCTTTAGCGATTCAATAATTTTCTAGTGAGTCTGTTGGTTCTTTGAAGGACAGAAACTGAGAAGACCTCTGGGAAATGAATCACAGAATGGTTCAGGTTGGGAAGGACCACAGTGGAGCATCTGGTCCAACCTCCCTGCTCAGGCAGGGCCATCCCAGAGCACATGGCACAGCATTGTGTTCAGACAATTCTGGAATATCTCCAGTGAGGGAGACTTCACACCCTCTTGGGACAATCTGTGCCAGTGCTCAGTCACTGCACAGGAAAAAAGTTCTTCCTCATGTTCAGGTGGAACTTCTGGGCATCAGTTCCTGCCCGTGGCCTCTTGTCCCATTGCTGGACGTCCTGAGCAGAGCCTTGTCCATCCTCTGACACCCTCTTTTCAGATACTTATAAACACTGAACATTGTCTCCCAGCCATTTCAGGCACTCTGAATGGTATCCAAGGGATCTATCTGTATCTGGCTGACAGGACACAGGACTTACATCAGGCCAATGTCTGTCTAGTACAGCAGCTACAAATCAATATTCAATTCAAAATGACATGTCTAAGCACCTGAAGCCAACTCACAGTCCCCACACTAAGTGAAGTCAACTGGGTGTACAATGGGCTCCCAAAACTATAGTGCTGGGAATATGTAATAGTCAAGGCAAAGAAGCCTTAGTTGTGGTCCCTCCTTGGCACCAGAAAAGTATTATTGACCATATCCTGTGTGTCACTCATGCTGCTTAGAGTAGGGGAGAACCTGATCTGCAGGTGTTTCTTAATGTGGAACTATAAATGGGAAACTAGGAAATGTGTTGATGTGGTGTTTAGGGACATGGTTAAGTGGCAGAGCTGGCAGTGCTGGGTTAATGGTTGGACTTGATGCTCTTAGATGTCTTTTCCAACCTTAATGATTTTAGGATTCTATGAAAGTGGAATCTGCTAAACTTGTTTGTTTGGGGGGTTTTGTTTGCTTGTTTTTCCCTAATGAAAATATACTAAACATATTGGAAAGAGAAAGTACATTTTGGACATACAGAGAAATATCCCACCACACCAAAACCATCGGGAAAACAGTTAAACATGTGGAATGTGGTAAAACTGTGAAATGATAGACAGGGAGGTGAGCACATTAAGAAGTGAAAAAAAAAAAAAAAAAGGGGGAACGTTTGAATGCCTGGAATATTCTTTTAGAAGAAAAAAAAAATTGAGAAAATTTTCCTTAATTTTTTTTTTTTGTGTCAGAGCTTGGAAGCTTTTCCACTGGAGCATATTCTGAATGCAGAATGGTGTTTCACACCTCTCAAGACAAGAGTTGTTTCCCCGCAGTGTTGCTGTAGTATGTGGGTGACAGATGTACTCAGTGGGAGTCAGTGGTGTGTCTGGCCCCAGATGCACAGGAACACACATTAACACAGTCACAAAAATCAGGACTGTAAACAAAATGTCCAGAGCTGGAGAAAAACTGTGCACTGCTCAACATGCAGAGGCTGCTGCTTTTATGACAGGCCTGAATATTCACGAGAATCATTGAGTGAAAAAAGGTAAATGAATAAAAATTATGACACTGCTGTTAGTAAAAGAGTGCACATAGGCTGACATGCATTCATGAGGGGTTTTTTGAGCTGGATAAAGATGTGTTGAGGATAAGATTTTGGCGTCTGTGCCCATGACTGGTGCATGGTGGGTTTTGGTTATGTCTGTTTTAGAAAACTGTGGCCCAGTAGAGCAGAACTGTAGAGTGAATGGTGTAGGTGCCAAGGATGCAGGGTCCATGCTGTACATGTTTTGGGGCTCCTACAGAGTAATTCTAGCCTGGTTCTATGAGAGTCTAAAGTGTATTTTATGTCCTACTGCATTCCAGCTTCTTTGTTAATTTCACAGAAACACAGAATGTGTCAGGTTGCAAGGGACCACAGTGGTTCATCTGGTCCAGCCTTCCTTCTTCAGCAGGGGCATCCCAGAGCACAGGGAACATGTCTGTGTCCAGACAATTTTGGAATATCTCTAGCGAGGGAGACTCCACAACGTCTCTGAGCAACCTGTTCTTGTGCTCGGTCACTGCATGGCAAAGTTCTTCCTCATGTTCAGGTGGAACTTCCTGGCCATCAGTTCCTGCCTGTTCCTCTTGTCCCATTGCTGGGCCTCCCCCCGCCCCCCCCACCTCGAGCAGATTCTGGGTCATCCTCTGCCTCCTCCCTTCAGGCAGAGACAGACACTGGGGAGGTCCCCTCTCAGTGTCTCCTCTTAAGTCTGAACAGGCCCAGCTCCTTCAGTTTTCCTTGTAAGAATGATGCTCCAGTGCCTTCATCATCTTTGCTTCCCTCTGCTGGACCTGCTCCAGGAGTTCTATGTCTCTTGTCCTGACAGACCAGAATTGGATACAGCACTCCAGATGCATCTCACCAGGGATGAGAAGAGGGACTTTTGTTTGATGCCTAGCAAAACAGTTCATGATATGGACTGAAGCACCTTAAGTGAAGGATATTTGGAAGATTCTTTTTTTTAATTTTTGAGAAATTTCAACTTTGATTTAAGAAAAATGAAAATGTATCTCAGGTAGCTTTATGTGCCCCTTCTTGACAAAGAGAGCAGGTGCTCAAATATACTTCGAGGTTACAGAATATAAAGACTTGATTCTTCCTTATCTGATTCCGCTGTGAATTTACTGGTTTGGAGGCTTTACTTCTTATTTCCACCTTCATTAAATAAAGAATTGGGACAATGAAGAATAAGCAATGAGGGCACTACAGTACAAGGAACAAGAAAGTGAAACAAGATATGGAGAGAGAGAAGTTTGCTTAAAATAATTTGAAAATGATTTATTGGATGCAACCTCTACCCTCAATGATTTCTGGTGTTATTGCTTTTCTATAGTACAACCAGGGAGGACAGTAACTTGCTGTGGGCAAAAGGTAAATTATGATCTATTGCAAGGGAGGGAAGGATAAGTATAGTAAAAGTGGGTGTGTGAGGAACATGCTCTCCCCGATGGTGTTCAGTGTGTGGGAACTCACTGGACCAGTCTATTCCAAAGTCTGCTAGGGAAAAAGAAGCATGAGGAGTTAAAGTAAACTTAATGAAACGAAGAAGGGAGGGTTAAAGTGCAAGATTTTTAATTGCTGTCACTTGTTGTACGCAGACTTCATAGTATCATTGAATTATTGAATGTTTTGGTTATAAGAAACCTTAAATATCATCTTGTTCCAAACCCCTGCCATGAGCAGGGACACTTTCCACTAGACCAAGTAGCTCAGAGACCCGTCCAACCTGGCCTTGAAACAAGAGCATGCTGCTCCTGTTTTTTTTTTTTGGTTTTTTTTT
>VXBX01009202.1:29045-67173 GCA_013400415.1 Scytalopus superciliaris
TTTACCTTCTTTAAAAGAAAAGTGAACATTACTGAGCATAAGCAGGCAGTGCTGGAACTTGAGATCTCCTCTGTACCCACACTGAACAAGCCCAAGTAGCACATTCATAGCCTGAATCTCCTCCTACCAAAATATCCCAAGCACAGACCCATAGAAGGGTGTCTTTCAGGAATTTTCCCTAGCCCTAGGATTTACTTTGACTGTCAAATCATGGAATCACAGAATGGTTGGGGTGGGGAAGGAAATTGAAAATCAACTACTTCCAACCTTCTGCCACAGGCAGGGACACCTTCCATTATCCCAAGCTGTTCCAAGCCCCTTCCAACATGGTCTTGGACACTTCCAGGGATGGGGCAACCACAGCTTCTCTGGACAACCTGTGCCAGGGCCTCCCCACCTTCTCAGCCAAGAATTTCTTCCTAATCTCTGATCTTGTCTTCAGACTGTGGATAGTAACAGTTCCCCAACCATTTGCAGGGAGACTCAAGAGAGCAATTTTAAAAAAGATCCAAAATGTCTTATTTCAGTTTAGTGTCACATATCCATGCCTAATCATCTTCTCAATAACCTCACTCAAGGTAAATTGGTGTCAAATCCATCTTCCTCATGTACAGGACTATCTATAATTAAACACAAGGAACTTTCCAAGATGTAAAACTACAACAGCTTCCTGCTTGTTATGATTTTCCTCTAAAAATGTTCAATCTTTTAGAGAAGAAACCATGAGAGTATTTAGGGAGAATAACAGAAATGTTTACCTGGGGGTACTTGTCTTTGGGCCCATGTTTAAGATCCTTGTTGGAGGTGAAGTCTCACTGGGTCAGTGTGGTGGGTTTCATGATGTGGTTTGGGGCACTCTGCACATCCCATGGTCACCATGGAGAGGTGACACTCAGAGCTCCCACCTGGTTGTATTTTAGATGGCTCCAGATGTCTGTACAAGCGAAGTGAGAGACAGCTGGGGGCCCTGGACCTGGGGGCCATCGTGGTTGTGGAGGCTTTCCAGGGAGAGACAAGTCGGCTCCAGCTGGTGGGTGTCCAATTCCACCACGTTGGCCAAACATTTCGGCATCACTGCAGTGCCCTGACTGTTACTGGCAACACCCACATGGCAGGTGAGTTGGCTGCACTGAATGTGAATGATCTCAAATGTCTACCTACTTCCACCCAAAGCTGGGGCAGATGCCCTCAAAACCTGCTCAGCTCTTGGGTGAGTGGACAAATTTGATTGCTAAATGTGAGAAAACCTCACCTGTAGTCCAAGCCCCATTTATGGCATGGTTTCAGCTGCTTCAGTTCCTTTGTATCTCTGCTTTTTCCTAAAATAACATTTTGGTTTTATGCTACACTGCTGTGTTGGTGTTGTGCTTCTAGTTTTGGAAATGGATGCACTAATACACTGTGAGGGAGCCCAAAGGTGGCTCAGGACTGTCTGCTGGTAGGGGCCAAAATTTAACTTGATCACCCAGAGGTTAAGGAGCATATTAAGTTCTTTTGACCTTGTCACTGGTGAGTGCCAAATTCAGCTCTGTGGAAGTGGCAGTGGTGACTGGTGGTGACAGGAGAGAGTTAGGTGGACTCAAAGAATATTTTAAGGGTACTGGATAGGATTTTTCCCTCCAGCTAAGTCACTCTTATGCCTTTCATTGAATCATAGAATGGTTTGGGTTGGAAGGGACCATAAAGATTGTCTAATTCCAAACTCTCTGCCATGAGAAAGGGCACCTATTTCCTATGCTGTCTTCAGCACTGAGTGGGGGTCTAGGCTTCCTGGTGGCAGAAGGCAGCACCAGCCATGGTCCAGATGGTGGACAGGTCACCATGCCTGGCTGGTGGAGAGGTACAAGATACCTGCCCTGTCCTCATTGCCCTTCCTTCAATCCCACTTCAATCATCCAGCTTCCTGAGCTCATAATTTACTTCCCTCCTGGAATTTTACTCTATCCTTTCCCTGGATCTCCTCCTCCTTCCTTACAGTAGGGGGCCACCTTCCATTTCAGTGCTGAGGACCTCTTAAATACAGCCCTCCCTCCTCAGCAATGCACATCTGTGGGCAAAGATATGCCAGATGAGTGAGGGTGGGAGTTGCAACTGTGTGGTCCCATGGGATTTATTGCACAGTGACAAAGGATGAGGAGCTAATATAAAACTCACCCACCTTCAAGGTGCAGAGTGATTTTTGCTCACATCTCTCCTTTCTTTCCAGACTCTTACATCCGTGGCTGTTGTGTTTTGGACTCCTTTGGCCAAGGATTCCATCTGACTGGGATCTCAAACCTCAGTGTGGACAGCAATGTTTTCTATAACATTTTGGGCCATGGGCTTGTACTGGGTAAGTGAAGCAGGAAAATATCTACCCAACATGTGTTGATTCCCATTTGTATGAAAATGCCTTTGGAGGAAAGAATTCAGATCCTTAACTGCACTCTGAGAACTTTAATCACATCTTCTGCATTTTCTTGTGTCAGTGAATTGGGAAAAAGCTCCCACAGTTCCACAGACAACTCCTAGAAGCTACTTCCCTTTGACCATATGCCCAGTTTCTTCAAGTCAGTTTTTCATCTGTATCCCTTGTTTTCAAGTGAACAAGGAGAAGTAGACTTTTTTTAGGGGATTGATTAATCCATCTTTGGAAGAGTGCCATTATGCAATATTTAAAACCCCAGCTTAGCGAAACATTTAAGAGCATACTTACCTTTAACTTCACTCATTTGACATCAAAGATAATGGAGTGAAAGCATATGTTAAAAGTTAAGCAGAGGATTTAGCACTTAAATAAATTGGAGCTTGGAGCAACAAAAATGTTAAACAACAAAATATTTCTCCTAACTAACCATCAGGAGACTGACTTGCAGCATCTTCTGCTGGGATCTCATGTTGCCTGAATACTTAAAGATACTACTTGATTTTCATTTTCCGTAAGAGATGTGATAAAAATGACCAATTTTAAGATAAACAGAAGGGATAAGTCCTGATCCTGCAGTTCCTCCCACACAGCAAGTCCCTATGGTAGGTGCTGTGTATAAACATAATGAGAAGTCACAGATGACAATTTAAACAGAGGAGACTATAAACTGAGAATGATTATGCACATCTTGCAGATGAAGAAAGCAAGCTCAGAATGATGCCCAAGGTGATGGTCCTTGCAGCCATGGGGAAGCAGAGCAAGATCTCCAGCCTGCTGGAATCTCTTGGCTTACTCATGCTGGGACATGTGTTGGAGTTAAAGGACTCTGGGCTGAGCTGAAGTTTCAGCCTGAATCTGAATACTTTTGAACAGATTAGTACCCGCTATCGCAGAGGAACTTCTACCTGAAAGCCAATGTAGCTTCAGAGCCAACAGGAGTACCACAGACATGGTATTTGTTCTCAGGCAGCTGCAAGAGAAGTGTAGGGAACAGAACAAAGGTCTCTATGTGACCTTTGTTGACCTCACCAAAGCTTTTGACACAGTGAGCAGAAAAGGCCTCTGGCAGATTTTGGAACGATTGGGATGTCCTCCCAAGTTCCTCAAAATGATCATCCTGCTGCATGAGGAGTAGCGTGGCCAAGTCAGGGATGGCGATGCACTCTCTGAGCCCTTTCCAATAACCAACGGTGTGAAACAAGGCTCTGTTCTCGCACCAACCTTATTCACAATTTTCTTCAGTATGATGCTCCAAAGGGCCATGGCAGACCTCGATGAAGACAGTGGCATCTACATCCGATACCGTACTGATGGAAGCCTATTCAACCTTAGGCGACTGAAGGCCCACACCAAGACCCTCAATCACCTTGTCCGTGAGCTGCTCTTTGCTGACGATGCCGCCCTCGTTGCTCACACAGAAGCAGCTCTGCAGCGCTTAACATCCTGCTTTGCAGAGGCTGCTGAGCTTTTTGGGCTGGAAGTCAGCTTGAAGAAGACAGAAGTCCTCTATCAACCTGCACCTCACGAAGTCTTTCACCATCCCCACATCACCATAGGCAAATCAGAA
Organism: Scytalopus superciliaris; assembly: GCA_013400415.1. Taxonomy (NCBI): domain Eukaryota; kingdom Metazoa; phylum Chordata; class Aves; order Passeriformes; family Rhinocryptidae; genus Scytalopus; species Scytalopus superciliaris. The sequence continues at coordinate 33,020 of VXBX01009202.1, forward strand.
CTTAAGTCAGTCCAGCAGTTCACCTATCTGGGAAGCATCATTTCCTCAGATGGTAAAATTGACAAAGAGATAGATAACAGGTTAGCAAAGGCATACAGAGCTTTTGGAAAACTCCATAGAAGAGTCTGGCGCAATAAACACCTGAAGAAAAGTACAAAGATCAAGGTCTACAAAGCCATTGTACTGTCCACTCTTCTTTATGGCTCTGAATCCTGGGTTATCTATCGTCACCACCTGCGACTCCTCGAGCGCTTCCATCAGCGCTGCCTCCGGACAATACTAAACATCCACTGGACAGACTACGTGACTAATGTGTCTGTTCTGGAGCAGGCAGAGGTCACCAGCATTGAGGCCATGCTGCTGAGAACGCAGCTGCGCTGGGCAGGGCACGTCTCCAGGATGGAGGATCACCGCCTCCCTAAGATTGTGCTCTATGGTGAGCTTGCCACCGGCTGCCGCAAGAGAGGAGCCCCGAAGAAGAGATACAAGGACTTCCTCAAACAACACCTCAGCCTTGGCCATATTGACCACCATCAATGGTCCGCTCTGGCCTCCAATCGGGAGGCATGGAGGCACACCATCTATAACGCTGCTGCTTCCTTTGAGAGTGCACGCAGGATCAGTCTGGAAGAAAAAAGACAGCACAGAAAGAACCGTGCCTCGCCAATACAGCCTGTGCAGACTTTCCACTGTGCCTTTTGTGACTGGACTTGCCTATCGCCATTGGCCTTTTTAGCCACCAGCGCACTTGTAGCAAATGTGGGTAGAGCCCTTCTCAAATCTTCGTTCGCGAAGCCTAGCCATGACTCATGCTGGGACATGTATTGGAGTTAAAGGACTCTGGGCTGAGCTGAAGTTTCAGCCTGAATCTACCTTGTCCCCAAATGTCTTTAATGTCTTCACTGTCAGCAGCCCCAGAGTGTCTGATGGATTAATTTTGTATTATTTTGTTTCCTGTGAAGGAGTATTTATTATAACTGGCTCTTTACAGCTCCAGAACTGGACTCCCTCAGTGATTTCATCCAAAACCTTTATTTTCAGGGCATTTACAAGACAGTCATAGAAGGTTGCTCTGGGCTAAAAATTATTGACACACCAGGTCTCAGCTTGAAAGCCAAAATCTTTTACGTCACCTCAAAAAACCTGTATGGCTGTCAAAGGGACCGTTTTGGGATCCTGTTCATGCTCTGAGAGTTCGTAGTAAATACAGCCTGGAAAGGAAATATTTCCTAAATAGATCCTGTTCTGAAAAGTCAAGAAAGGCTCAAAAGACTGAGGGAAGGCTGAGAGTAATTACTGCCATCCCCAAAACCAAAGGATATAGTCTTTTCCTGGGAAGCAGCTTATATTTGGGGTAGTAATCATTGGGGAATGGATCCGTATTTGGAATAGAACTTGAGCAGATACAGATGAAGATAGTACTTTGTTTTTGACAAAAAACTAAATAGGTGTCATTTGCTCCCAATGTGGGCCAAATAGACATGTTCCACTTTATATTCTTATTCAAAAAACCCATAGTGAGGGGGATATTATACTGATCATAGAACCATAGAACAATTAAGGTTGGAAAAGATCTTTTAGATCATTGAGTACAAGCATTATCTCAGCACTGCCAAGGCTACCACTAAACCAAGTCCCCAGGTATCACATAAATACATTTTTGAACACTTCCAGGGATGATGACTCCACCACTTCCCTGGGCAGCCCATTCCAATGGCTGACCAGTGAAGAAATTGTTCCTAATATATAATCTAAATCTTCCCTGGTGCAACTTGAGGCCATTTCCTCTTATCCTATTGACATAGTCTGTGATTCTGTGATTCTGTCCTTATTTGGACATGACTTGTATGGGACAGTTCACTTTTTGCTGTTGGATGGACCATTTCTTTAAGGTACAGTTTCAAAAGATCCTTCTTTTGTTTTCTTCTCCCTGCTTCAATACCGTTACTACATTTGAGGCAACCCATGAGTCTGAATTGTCTGATCAATTGGTTGATTGATTTTCCCTGTTTCTTCTCATACTCCATTGCTTGGGGAAGCAATGCCCCACTTTTGTGCAGAGTTGCACCAGGTATTTCTAAGTCTATTTAGAAATTTTCTTAGTAGGGCAGTGAATGGAAACACAGGAGATAGCGAAGACTTTGAGTTCTAGTGCTGCCAGGAGCATGCCTGTGCAGAGGTAAGCCCCTTACCCACTCTGAATCTCTCTTTTCCCAACTGTAAATCTGCTTTATAACACACATTTTATTTATTTTCAGCATAAGCTTGCAATAGAGTAGGTATGGCTGGTGGTATGTTGACATATAACATCTAGTACAGATAAATATATGTAAATATAACACCTGGGCTTGTGTGTATTGAAATGCAGAATCATGATAATGGAGGGTTTCCAACTATAGGTGCATTTATGTTAATTTTTTTTTTCTTTTTTACTTTTTTATCTTCTTTTTTTCCCCTTTCTTCTTATTTTTCTCTTTTAAAGGTGAGGGACTGGAAGAGGGGAACAGAGTCAGTAATAACATATTGATTGGCCTTTCTGGAACTGATGGTTTATCCAACATTGAGACACTGTCACCAGCAGGGATCTACATCAGGGCTCCTACCAACCACATCAAGGTAAGAAGTTCAGGTATGACAGAACATTTTCTTTCTAATCAAAGAGATCAGAATGATATAGAGCTTCATTTATCTGAGAGATCATATACACAACATTTGCTTCTTGGCTGAGCTGTCAAACCTGTGCTCCTGATGGGATATGGAAACAAGTGCATATTACAAAATAAATTATGTTCATGGTCAGATTCATTACTAAAAATTTTGCTGCATTTACGTGGAATGAAATATTACAGTGAGATCATTCATCCTGATAAACTTTAAAATGTTTTATTTTCTAATACCTACAGACTGAAAATTTGGAACAAGTTTAGGCTTAGTTTCTCTAGAACTGTTTCCTATTTCTGTCATTCTAAAAAAAAAAAATCTCAATTTTAATGGATTGATGGCAAACACACTAAAATTAAGTGATATAAAATGCACCTCTGTCTGGATTTAAAATTACATTGTATGTACATTTGCATTCCAGGGTGAGAAGGATGTGTTCCCTGCCCTATGGAAATGACATTGATTTTAAAAGAAATGAAGCTTCTCTATTCAAAATAGTAATACAACACTGAACTTTTATAGAGCTTACAGAGTAACAGCCCTCACATCAAAAAGCTGAGCTCAGTAAAAATCTTTTTATTCGCTAATTCTCTGATGCCTTCTCTTAGTTCATACTTTATTTTGGTCTTGCATTTCAGAATAAAGAGTCACTTTTAAGTGTTTTGTGGAAAAAGATTATGATTTTCAGCAACTTCAAACCTCTTTTCCTTCCCAACTATATTAAACCAGGAATTTCATTGAAAGTGACCTTTCCTACCACATTTGCAGTAGTGACAAATGCATATTTTCATTTAAAAAACAATCCTAACTTGTTCCCTTGTTAACCCACAGTAACCAAACCAATTACTAACTGTATGTGAAGACCTAATCGCCCCCTGGGCTTTGGCTCCACGGGGAAAGATTTGCACCTAAATTTGAAGGTGAAAAAGAGACCAACACATTTCCTATGTTATTATGAAGACAGTAGTGCTCAGGAAGAAGGAGAGGACTTTTCTGCAATTCCCTCAAGGGCATATTTATCATTTTTAAGGCCATCAGATGTGGTTAAAAAATACAACAAGCAGGCAGAATCATAGGAATTTCAGCTCCACTAAACACAGAGTTTTGTCCTGTCATGCACTGACTTACCCTGCAGCTGTCGACTCCATCGCCAGTGGTGCAGCTTTTGAAAAGGTTTGCTGTAATTATCTTCATGGGTACAACTGAACTGACTGTGGTGGGTTTTCAGCACATTTATTTAGCCCTCACAGTTCACATGTCTTCTTAGGTGTGCCCAAAGCTGTGTCTGTAGCTGTGTACCCAAATACCAGGGGGGATCAGTCTGCTCTCCAGAGCTGTGGTGCTCAGCGTGGAAGGCTGTTGATAACCCTCATCATGGACAGTCTCTTGGAGTGGGATATTTAAGGTGCTGCAGCAGCAACAGGAAAATGTGAGGTTACCCAGCTTAAAATTGTTGTTAGTTGCACTTACTGTGGGACAGAACCAAACAGTGCCCAGGAAGACATGAAAGGATGTGGATATTAAGAGAAAAAGTCACACTTCTTGCAAGTAAAACAACTGTGTACTTTTTCTCAGTGAAGTAATCCCTAAATTCAAATTATGCTGGTCCAGCACTAGCATCATGATGTTACAGAATTTCAGTACCTTTTATCTGATTAAATGACCCAAGAACTGGATAGTGATTTTTATGTATTTCCAATCTTAATTAATTAATCTTGAAGAATGTAATGGAAAAGACTCATCTTCCAACTGCCTGATTTCCAGGCCAGCATATGCAATATAAATTTCCCTCTTTAGATTTTAATTTTAAATGTTTGTCAGTCTTCGTGTTTATTGGTGGGTGTTTTTTTGTTTGCTTTCAGATTTCCATCTTTCAATTACTAGTTTCAAACTCGGGGGCTGCAGTCTTTAAGGCAAGGACTACAGCTAAGGTAACCAGGCAGCTCTGGGCCCACACTGTGTCACATCTTCTGTGCATGATGGGTTAAGCTTTTCCACAGTGAGACCTGCAATAAAGTTTTCATAACGACTCAATTTACTTGGGAGCCTAAATTTGCATCGGTGGCTGAAGAGCTTAAATTTCCTTGAAAATCAGTGGTGTCCTAAACGGTGTGGAAATTGGGACAGAGCAGTCACTCAAACCTGATCCTACAAAGACATTTGGAGACCCAATTCCCTCTGGTTTCCACTTTGACTTAAGCTCTTAAATGCATTGGTGAATCAGGCTGTTAGATAAAATTTTATACTTGGACAGTAAGAGTGCAAAATGATTATTACAACATTAGCATAATTTGTTTTTTAAAAATATGGTGTGTGAGCCCAGGTTATCACTTTTTAGTGTCATTGACAATTTCATTAACAGGTTCTTTCCTTTCTTTTAAATGCTGTCAGCACAGGGAACTGAAGATGCCACTCTGTGATATTGTCTCTTTGGTCATTGAAACTTCTGCCTTATGCCTCTGGTTTTCTTTTTGTGTGCAGGAAAATTAATTTAAAAAGTAGGTTTCTGTCTTTTTCCCTTAGCTGTCTTGTGCCCAGCGAGTCTTGGACTTTTTGTAGTAACTTTCAATTCATAAAAGTTTCCAATGCCCTGAAATCACAGAGCCAGCATGGAAAGCTTGTGTATAACAAGGTTCAGGCTGGGTTTAAGAAATTCAACGAGATCCTCCCTTTTCTTTCTTGCCATGGTGTTGAGGACTGCGAAACAGCTCCAGTGAATGAATGGGGTGGAGCTCAGCCTGTGTCTCCATGTCAGAGGAGTGACTGATGGTCACTGTGGGTAAAAGTGACCGATTTCACTGTTGGTAAATGCATTTGTTCCCCAGTGTCACCCAACCCAGCCATTCTTTTCAGCACCATTGTTTCTCACCATTTTATCCCTACTGAGACCTTTTCCAAAACCTTTCCTGCAAGGTGGGTGCACACTGGGCCCACTGAGTGTACTACTCGTGTCCTCCTGTGTTCTGAAACTGGGGGAGCAGTGCTGGCTCTGCTGTCCAAAGCTTCAATGTCATCTTAAAGGCGGACAGTTTGAGCCTCAGCTATCTAAAAGAAATCTATGAAGTATTTACATCAGCAGAGTTGTGAGGTTAAGAGACACTTAAAATGTCAGCTGCTCGATTTTACTGACTTGCAGTGCACACCTCCAGGTGTTTGGCATGCTTGGGGAGGTAATTTCTCTCTGGAATTTTGGTTGCATGGACATTCGTAATATACTGACTTCCACAAAGAATTGATTTCCACACAAAATTCCCTGCTTGCCTAAAACCCCTGCCCTCCAGCCACTAGCTGGCTGAATAAATATGCAGGGTTTTTTTTCCTCCTTATGAATCATCTGTAGAAGGCACGATTGGAGTCGCAAGGAAAAGATCCTGGGAATGATGGACTGCAGAAGCATTTTGTTAGAGGAAAAGGGGTCTGTTGCTGCACTTTCAGAAAGAGCAGCAGTTTTACCAGGGGATAGAGAAAGCAGAGCTTTGGGTCTCAGTACTTTGTTGCTTGACAGATGTCAGGGATCAGGACTGCAGGGAGTACACTTGGATGGGTCAGAAGAATGTAATTGGTGTATGGAGGGTTTCACCTCAAGGTCACCAGGCTCAGCTTTGATTTGGACCATCAGGGACCAGAAAGTCATTAGTGTTTTAACAGTGTCCAGTGACCTATGAGTGGTAGTGGTGGGTGTCAGTCCTGATCTTAAAGAACAAACTCTTCTTACAGCTGCAGGAAAGGTCATCTTAGACTCCACTTAGTGAGCTAGATACCTCCAGAGAGCAATTAATCTTGTCTCAGGACAGGAGAATTGCCTCCTGGGCATGCCTATTCCTTTTTTCCTGGAAAAGGAGCCTAACATTACCACTGTGGGCTTCAGCATCAAATTTTTACACATCTAAGGCAGGTGAGAGGGATCCTACACAGGTGCACACATGAAAACATTGCTATGTTAACACCATCCAAAAACAGCTCGGTTTGGCTACTCTCCAAATTAAGCAGGCAAGAGCAGGTTTTTTTGCCTTAAAGTAGAAAAGCTCAGAATCCACTGAATACAACCCACATAACCCACTTGCTACAGATTCTCTAAGTACCAACTCCTGATTTTAAGGCCAGTTGGACCTCCTGTTTACTTATTTTTGCCTCTTTTAACAATACAAGGAACGTAACTCAAAAGTAGGATGTAGGATGTAATTCTTCATTAAAAGATATTAAGTAACAAGAACTTGCAGCACAGCTTCATACGGTTATTCACTTAGCCTGTTCTGATGTTCTTTGCTTTCTCTCAACTTTTAGTAGTATCACTTTTTCAATGCAAATATTTCCCTTATCCTGTTTGCTTTGTGAGACAGGAGAAAGATTCAGATTGAGAAGGAAATCAATAAACTGAATAGCTGGAGATTTACCTTTCCCTCATGACACTTTCTTCTTATATAGAAAGGTATTTATTGGTGTAAGTTTTCCACACAATTTTTTCTTACTTCTTCAAGAATTGTGACAGCACCATTTTTCTGTCATTTGCCTCTATTGCTTGACCAGCCTTTGTTGTCTGGCTTAAAACAGCTATTTTAGGACTGGCCCAAGGTCAAAGTGAAAACAGAACAATGTTTGGAACACTGAAGGTGTTTTCTATGAGCCAGACTTCCCAGAATTTGAATGGATTTCAGCTGGGATTGGAATCTGAGTTTTTCTTAAACCGATTTTAATTTCCAGAAATCTGTGGCAATGCTTTTTCACAGTCACATATTCTTCTCCCCAGGGTAACACAGTGTGTGGTGCTGGGTATGGCTATTTCTTTCATCTGCCCCCTGAGGGACCATCCAAAGTGCCCCTCCTGTCCTTCAGTGAGAACACAGCTCACTCCTGCACAAGGTACTTGGGGATTTTTGATTAAAGAGATTTTCCTTCAGTAAATGGCAGCACCAACTAAAATTGCAGTCATGGGCTGAAAATGGTTTGCCCCTCATTTCAAGATTTCCCCGTAAGTTTTGGCCCCTTTCAGGTCCTCCTCTCTTGTAAGCAGAGTTATCTGTAGCAGGGCAGAATCAGTGTTTGTCAGCAATGTGCTTGGGGCTGTTTTTCTGCTTTCCCTTTAGTTTAAATACAGTCATAGAATCATGGAATCCAAGAATGGTTGGGGTTGGAAGGGACCTTAAAGCTCATCCAGTTCCTCTCCCGTGCTGTGGTCAGGGATGCCTCCCACTAGACCAAGTTGCTCAAAGCCCCATTCAACCTGGTCTTGAACATTTCCAGGGATGGGCCAGCCACTTCTTTCCTTTCTTTCCTGGTCCTTTCTTAATCATTCACAAACCCAGTCTGTTAACTTGCAGCAATTCTCTGTGCTGTTAACAAGCTCCTCCACTTTATCCCCTTATTTAACTGGTCCCAATGTAGCTTAAGGTGCCACATTTATCATATTTCCTCATCAAGCATTTAACAGCAAAGCATTGAAGCCTGAGATCACCTGTTGAATTAAAAGCTCACTTCCTATGTCTACCAGGCTGAGAAGATATTCTGAGAAGATAGTGACATGTAGGAGAACAGGTACACAATTTCTTTCTTAGATTAGATATCAGAAAAAAATTCCTCCCTGTGAGGGTGGGGAGGCCCTGGCACAGGTTGTCCACCGAAGCTGTGGCTGCCCCATCCCTGGAAGTGTCCAAGGCCAGGTCAGACAAGGCTTGGAGCAGCCAGGGATAGTGGAATATGTCCCTGCTCATGGCAGGAGGGTGGAACTAGATGAAGTTCCCTTCCAACTCAAACCATACTGTGATTCCATGATTCTATGACATTTCATGTAACAATTGTCCCTGTAATATCCAGGAATAGCTATTCACAACAGCTTCTGTCTACAGTTTCCTAAAACAGAAACAATATTAAAAATATACTGAAAATCAGTGAATGGAGTGATCTGAATTTTGAGGAAATCTGGATATTAATCTGGGTTTAAAATCTCTGAGAAGGTCAAACCAAGGGCTGCATTCAGTACTGTGTGCATTTGGGCTGTATTCCAAGTTGACTGAATCCAAGATAAAGATAAGTGTTATCTGTCTAAATTCATGTCAGTCTTATCTGAAGGTGATGCTGAAAACTCATGAGCATGGTGGGGATGTCACCTTTCAGTGACACTGCACACTCACTAACCCTGCTGTGACTTTGTCACGATGTCTATTCTGAAAACACTTGAAAAGAAATTTTAAATATCTTCACTGGCATGATTAGATGGCCAAAACAAGTAGTGTTATCTCCCAGTCTGTGATTTGGGATTGAATGATAAAGTCTCATGAAAAGAACTGTTACAGATTTCAGATTTTAGATATTGAAATGATGAATAGAAAAATCTGCTCACCAATACATGCACTACAAAGAATCAGTGTCAATTGCCTTCTTTCTTAAACAGGTATGGATTGCTGGTGTACCCAGAATATCTGCCAGACAGCCCAAACAGACCTGCTCAGTTCACCAACTTCACAGCCTGGAGCTGCCAAGGGGGAGCACAGGTATGTTTGCCCTGACTGTCCTCTGTGCTGCTCAGGAGTTTTCCAAGAATATCACCTATAAAGTGACTTCATCTTTAAGGCTGCAAATAAGTCAAAGTCACAGTAAAACTCTTGTACCTGTATGTCCCTGCCCCTCAGCTGGAGGCTCCTATTTGAATGAAAAAACCTGAAACATGATTTGTGTGAGTTCTTCTTACTGCTTCGGTGCAGAATCAGTGCTCTTCCACCAGCAGTTGGTGTTCTCTGTAACCATCTAACACTTGACTGCCACTATCATCATGGAGCTATAGAATGGTTTGGGTTGGAAAGGACCTTAGAGGCCATCTAGTTCCAACCCCCCTGCCATGGGCAGAGACACCTTTCACTATGTCATGTTACAAAAAATCAAAATCCTCTGAATGGACCTGAGTTATTCAAGACTGTGGTTGGTAGAAGATCTGGTACCTCCGTGGGGCTGATAGTTTCCATGTGATTTTTTTCATTCTTGTTAAAAATTTGCACTTTTTATTTATTTGAATTTGTCTGAAACCATTCTCCAGCTATTACAGATCACATTTAATCTGATTTTAAAAAATCCCACATCACCCACTATTATCTGATGCCTTCTTCCCATAGATAAAATTTAGAGCCTGTGAGCCACTTAATCCCTTGTCTGATGACCTGAACAGTTTGTTTCTCTCTAAGTCATGTTTTCTGACCTCACCCATCCTATGACTCTGAGGGTGTCGAATTTTTCAGTGTGATTTTTTGACCTGGTGCATCCTCTTTCTAGAAAAACTTATTTGTATGAGAAGAAATAAAATGAAAGGATGTTTTCCACAGTTTTGTTGTTTATATATTTGTTTTCTCTGCCCAACTTCTAATTTCTTTGTGTGTGACTGACTGAAAATACATTAATACTGTTTATACTGCTTTTTTCCATGGAATCCTTCCAGAAACAGTCTTTTTCTTTTAGGTTCCCCCTCCCTGAAAGTGTTCAGGCCAGGTTGGATGGAGCTTGGAGCAACATGGGATAGTAGAAGGTGTCTCTGCCTGTGGCAGGGGGTTGGAATGAAATGAGCTTTAAGGTCCCTTTCAACCCAAACCATTCTATGATTTGATGATAATTCTTATTGTTTTATTTTCCCTTTATATAGATTTTCAGCAGCAGGAACCTTGAACTCCAACATTTCTGGATTTCTGCTTGCAAAGACTTTGGCATTGACATCGTGGAGAGCCTGGGAAGCACCTCTGTGTCTGACAGCGTTTTAATTGGACACACTGGGCAAAAGGTGAGCACTGCAGGAATGATTTCAATGTCTCTTGAGTTGCACAGCAACCCTTCAAATGGGACTCCGGAGAAAAAAGAAGGGGCTGGAGAACAACCCATGATCTATGGCAGCTTGGGTAAAGCTTGGATTTTAAATATGTAAATATAATAGATGTAAATAAATGTATGTAAATAGAATAGACTGTGGGTGTTGGTCTCTTCTCCTAAGTAACAAGAGACAAGACAAGAGGTCTCAAGTTGGGCCAGGGGAGGTTTAGATTGGCTATTGGGGGAAATTTCTTCACTGAAAAGGTTATTAAGCATTGGAACAGGCTGCCCTGGGCAGTGGTGGAGTCCCCATCCCTGGAGGGGTTTAAAAGACATGCAGATGTGGTACTTGGGGACATGGATTAGTGGTGGCCATGGCAGTACTGGGGAAGTGGTTGGACTTTAGGACCTTGGACATCTTTTCCAACATAAACAACTCAATGGTTCTCTGATTTTTTCCCCAAACATCTTTTGTTTTCATTATTGAAACTTTGAAGATCTTTTTTAAAAAATTTGAAACAAGAACTCTGTTTTTTCTATTTTAATTTTGAACTATTTAAAAGTTCCACACTGTAATAAATATATTCTTTATAAAACAACATTCAAAAGTAAAAACAAAATCACAAAACCAAAAAGCTGAAAGATCTTAGCAAGACAAGAACTAATTTTTTCCCTACTTATATTTTTTTCCAAGATTGACATGCTATCATAAAAACCTTGGAAGTTCACAGAACATGAATTTTTGAGAAAAATCTTAATTTTTGCTTAATCAAGGTTTTTAAACATAAATACGTATATATTCCCATGTATTCTTATATTCCTTTTACTAGAAATTAGGCAACATTTAACCATACACAAGTGGGTTTAGTTCGGTGATTTGAGAATAATGAGGGGGAACACCAGATTTGTTTTCTATCCCATTTAACGCTTTGGTTTCCTCTGGTCCCTTGTAGCATCATTGGTCCACGTGGAACACAGAGAGTTACTTTTTTTACTTGAGAATGAAAAATAGTATCAAAATGTAATTTTATTTATGCAGTAAATATGATCTTCTTCCATTATTTCTTTAGGCAGCTGGACAAAGTCCTTTGGGTGCTACCAGGTTGTTAACAGATTAATAACATGGATAACAATGGAATTTTAGTTACAACTGGCCACAGCTGCTTGTTCATGATTTTGAGGTCTTTTTATTTTTCCCTGCTCAGTTTTCTATTGCTGTTTATTAAATTAACTTTCCTTCTGACTGGCAGAAAAAAGGCTTTAAATGAGTTTTCTTTAGAAGCTCACAGAATGAAACCTCTGTAGCTAGTCTGTTGTTAGTATGTAGTTCAGATAAAATCTTGGCTTCACCTGTCCAGCCTTGCAGTGTCCCAGTGATGTCCCAATGATTTTGTCTCAGACACCAAAGGGTGGATGTCTTTGTTTTTGCTTTGCAGGATCCATGGAAGGACTCCAATGTTGTACTTGTTAAGAGATTTAGAGGCGCTCAGCTGTGCCTTGCTCCTTGCAGTACCCCAGGGGGTGATTATCTTTGATTATCTCATGATAAGAGCCTCCTTGTCATAATTTACATCTTAATGTATGTAATTCTCCCTTTAATAATGATGTCTCTTTAATATCAATTAAAACTTTATGACATTAATTTAATGGGAACCTTGGATATTCCTCCCTTCCAGTTTTTGAGAGCAGTGCTTCAAAACAGGATTGCCTTCTGGAGGTATCAGGGCATTTAAGAATTGGGCCTTCAACCAATTAAAACATTATTGGCAGGGCTAAACCCAGGACCTGTAAAAGCCAAGGGAAGGATTTTTATAAACTTCCTAGATATTCAGCAAGTCTCTCATAAAGCAACTCATTGCCATTGTGGAGCCAAGGCCAGGTTAGATAGGGCTCTGAGCAATGTGGTCTGGTGGAAAGTGTCTCTGCCCATGGCAGGGGGTGGAACCAGTTACTCTTTAAGGTCCCTTCCAAACCATCCCATTCTAGGATTCTATGATGCACATGGTGATATGTTCCTGTCTCTATTAATTCCTTCATTGCAGGACAGGACCTGTATGTCTGCAGGAATAAAAACTCCCAAAAGATACCAGCTCTTCATCTCCAACACAGTTTTCAGGAACTTTGATGTGAACACCTGCACTGCGATCAGGACTTGCTCTGGCTGCTACCAAGGGCAGGGTGAGTCTGATTTACATTTATTTAGCAGGATTTCCACACTCCCTGGATTCCTCTCATTATAGATTCATATGTTTGGAAGTTTATATTTTCCACTGACAACAGACAACCATTGATAACCGCTCTGCTCTGCAGGGCCTGAGATTTCAGGTTCTCTCCAATCTCCCTCGGATATGGCTTCATCACATAGTTGAAGCCACATATTGCATATATTTTAAGACAAATGTAGCTTTATTTTTGCACTGATCTGATATTCTCAGTGGAAAGGGTTTTTATACACTGTCTTGTTTCTGCATCTTCATTTTGGGAGGTAAATTTTTGAAAAGTGATTTTTTTAATAGCTATGACCAACCCTGGAGAGTTTCACCAAGCTCCTACCTCAGGCCAGCCTAAACCTTAGGAGAATTTGCCTGAGATAACAAGTAAACTAAGCATCCTTTTGAGCTTTGAAGAGGTACTCAAAGGCTCTTTGAAGAATATTCCAACTGCAATTACCTCCTAAATACATTTATATATAAATGAATACTGCCCTACAATAACATAGCAGAGAAAAAGACTTCAGGAGGTGAGATCAGAGGACAGGATTGAATAGTAAAACCTGGCTTAAAGAGGCTACAGCTGAGAGCAGGGCAGTCAAATAGTAACCCACATGGTGTATGAACACTCATGTCAAAGTTGACTTGTTATGGTCCACAGGGCAATGATTTTCTGACATTTATGTAAATATTATTTTGTTCAAAAACTTCCTGTGCTTCAGCCCGCATGAATATTCCTCCTTTTTGTAGCTATCTGTGTTTCAGTAGTGAAAAAATCCTCCTGACTGGCTTTTCCGGCAAGGCTTTACCAGGTGATGTGCATACGCACAAGTCAAGTATATGCACACACACACAAACAGTCCTTATCTCTAAAAAATTTACCTTCAATAGAAGGCAGAAAGGATCTGTAAGAATCACTGTTTCGGGGTCTGTAACTTTTGGCAGTGGGGCCTGTGAAGGAGTGTTTGGAGTCACTGAGGAGGTGCTGGTAAAACCAGGAGCAGCATCTGGATCAGTCTATAACCACAAGTCCTGTCACAACAGGGCACTGGGCACGTTGGGCCTGGCCATAGTACAGCAATAGCCATTCCTACAACCATCTCTGCTTAATTTCCTGAATTTCCCCATCTCGTTGACTCATCAGACATTTTTCCAAAGCAAAGGTGCAATGAAGTTAGTCCCTTTCCCTCCAGAGATGCCTTCAGTCCCATTACTTGAAGTGACCATTTTCTTTTCCTGAAATGCTGCTTGTTACCCACAGGTGGGTTTACAGTGAGAGCTGAACGTCTGACCTTCATCAACTCACCTTTCCAAGTGTCCTTCCCCTTCCCTCACTCTACCATCCTTGAGGATCTCGACGGCTCCATCACGGGACAGAGAGGAAGTCACCTCCTGCCTTCCACAGATATCCTTGAGACATCCTGCACAGCCAGTGCCAACTTGAGTCAAGCTTCTGGTGCCAGTGTTTGTGGCAGTGAACTTGTTTTCCACCGTATGGCCCTTCATTTGTAAGTAACTATTGCAGAGCTGAAAAATTGACGAGTGTTACTTGCTATGTTTTATACTGAGAGTGCTGCCAGGGAAGAATCTTTGGTTTATTTTATTTGTTAATTTTGATATGATCTGCCCAAGTTCAATTATTTTCCAATGGTCTCAGCAATCTGCTTGTCTTTCCTACCTTGCTACCCTATCTATAGTTCCTGCCAATTCTGGCAGTGTTAAGTGGGCCTTTAAGGGGATGCTGTGATATGTTGCTGTTTTGTCACTCTTCAAGTTACCAGGGGGATATAAACTGGCCTTTGTAGAAATAAAATTCAGGTTGAGGTGGGGAGTGATGATCAAAGTGAGATTGATGACTAAACCTCAGACAGTCAGAGACATAGTAGGCAAACAGCAAAATTTGCCACGATTTTCTGGGTGATGCCCTATAAAATGTGAACAAAAAAACCTCAGCTGATAATAAGATGTAGTCCTAAAAAAAAAAAAAAAGAAAGTTTTAATTAGACTTTGAGGCAAGTTCTGGGAGTGTTTTGTTTTATACTTACTGTGAGAGATTTCCTCAAATGCTCCCAAAGAAAAGGTGATCATAGAATCACAGAATGGTTTGGAAGGAACCTTAAAGATCATCTTGTTCCAACCCCCTTCATGTCTTAACCAGAAAAACTTTGCTGTCTGATTTCACTGCTATGTTAGTTTCATAAACTATCAGATTCATGTACTATATTTTTTAATAAAACTGGATTAATCATGTTATGGGTGCAGTTCTCATGCAATAGACACCTATATTGTATAGGAGATAAAATAAATTTGTCATATATTTCATTAAAACTTTCCAGTGGATCTGTTTCTGCCACTCTCTTGCTGCCATACCTTTCTTATCCACCTCATCAGTTCTTTCTGGTCTTTCATTTTGCTTGATGCATGTCAAATTTAGCCAACTCAGATCACTAAAACTTTTTCAGACTGACTCAAACTCACAGTCAAAGCAACAGTCTATACAGTTACGGTTTCCCATCAACAGATGGGCACAGATAAGGGAGATTTGAAACTCAAGAACAAACTTTTGTTATTGTGAATGGCAGAACTATTTAAACAACTAGTAATTGCTTTTCCAGACTTAAGGTGCCAGTTTTCACTCAATTTCAATAGGCTGGGATAGATATACTATCAGTGTTTGTAGATAGAAATCATGGAATCACAAAATGGTTTGGGTTGGAAGAGACTTTAAAAATCATCTATTTCCAATCCCCCTGCCATAAGCAGGGACACCTTCCATTAAATCACGTTGCTCAGGGCTTCATCCAAAGTGACCTTGAACACCTCCAGGGAAAGGAGGAATGAAAACCCATTTGTTTGTTGTATTGATCCTGAGAGAGGAACACAAAGAATAAATGAACATAAACTTAGATATTGGCCTGAAGAACATGTGCAGTCACCATGTGGACACTGACAACATTACAGCTGGTAGAAACCTGGGTCCTTGATTTGGTTGCCCATAGAGAGTTGCCTAGTGCCATTTAAAATGTCCTGTGCTGTCTCCTGTGGCTTGTCACTCCATGGCATAAGGACAAGGATCTCCTGGAGTTGCTGTGTCAGGTCTGGCATCTCACATCAAACTATTTGATTGCTTGGGAAACTTGAAGCAACAAACTTGTGTGCCCAGGCTAGACTTGCTCCTCCCTTTGAGCAGCCAAGAAAGAGATTCAGGGGAGAAATGTTGTTCAGCCAAGTAGTGCCAAACCCTGGTATCACCCATGAAGGACACTTGTGAATTCCTGACATAAGAAAAAGGGTGAAAAAGACTTTCAGTGATCTACACACCACTCCTGTTTTTCTTCCCATGCTTGTCTTTCCCTCCCAGTGCCCTGCTCAGCTTTTCGTTTTCTTTTTGAAGTACAAGTCTGAACCATTATCCCTTTTTTGCTGTTTCAGGACAGTAGCATACAGATAGAAATCCTGAAGTGCTCTGTCAGAGGACTGTTAATTATTCAGGTCTGTCTCATAATTAATGTTTTAGAAGGATGGTAAAAACCCCTTCCCTAATAGGAAAAAAACTAAAAATCACTTGTTCAATTGAAGGGGAAAACTGTAAGACTTTCAGCTACCTGCAGGCTTTGCATGTGATTACTGTTTCTCATAATGAAAACAAAGGTCTGCAATAAATTAAGAGCTGAGAGTAATTCTGATTGAACAAAAAGGATACCAGGAAGAAAGAAAAACGAAACTGTACTGGATGTTTTTCTGAACCAGTTAGTCATGAGGTCTTAGAGAAATCAATTCATTTTCTTGTCTGTGTTTACTTTGATGAAATGGACTATGAGATCTTTGGGTTGATGCTGTATGGGTAGATAGAACTTCTCACAACATTTGGTTGTAGAATGATTTGAGTCCTTTTGGATACTGCAATAGTGTGGAAATTTATGATAGTTAATGTATTCAAATACACTTCATTTCTCCTGGCATGAAAAATTGGTTAAGGAGTGAGTACAAGTAGGAGTTCGGCTGTACCACTGCTGTTAACTCTGGAAGAGCTAACCTGACCTAAATTTTGTCTTCCTAGTAAATTGCATAAGAATTTCCCTGGAAGAGTTCAAGGCCAGATTGGACAGGGCTCTGAGCAGCCTGTTCTAGTGGAAGGTGACCCTGCCCATAGCAGGGGAATGGAAGTTGATGAGTTTTAAGGTCCCTTCCAGCGTAAACCATTCTATCATTCTATGATTAATCATATCAGTGACTTCTCAATCAAGGTTTTATTTGAAGCGAGTACCCTTTATTTCCCTTCTTTATTATTCATCTGCATGAGCTGGGAGTCAACTTACATCTAAGATACTTGGCAGTGTGAGTAGCAGAAGCCAGCTGTTAGTCTGTCCTCCTGAGGACTATGTGCTTATCAGAATAACCCAAGAGAGCATGAGCATCCTCTCTGTGCTGCTTCCAGATCCTCTCTCCTGAGCAGCTCCCAGCAGCCAGAACACCATCATATTAAGTTGAAAGACTGTCAGCAGGCAGCCAAATAAGTGTGGTGAGTCAGGGGGACTTTGTTCAGATGGATAGAGCTCC
Source organism: Scytalopus superciliaris (assembly GCA_013400415.1). Lineage (NCBI taxonomy): Eukaryota > Metazoa > Chordata > Aves > Passeriformes > Rhinocryptidae > Scytalopus > Scytalopus superciliaris. The sequence goes on from VXBX01009202.1 coordinate 50,236, forward strand.
AAAATAGACCTGGTAGAGGACCAGGATGGGGAATAAAAGGAGCTGGAGGAGATGAAGAGTGAAAGTCAATTAATAAAATATCCACAGCATGACCAAAGGATGAGTGGGTGGGAGGAGAAGGAGAATGGGTGAATTTTATCCAGATGTATTTGAAGAGTGTTTGCAATAAAAAGGAAATAGTTTAGGATTACTACAGCAAAACATGACTAGGAGCAATTGGCAGAGGTTGAGCAGAGAGAATAAAGGTAGGTTAGTGACAGGGAAAAATTCCTAAAAGTACAACCTCTTGGATCCACCTCATCTCAATAAAAATATAAAAATATTCTTTCTTGGCTTTCCTTAGTTTCTGACAAAATTAGAGTTAAAAATTGCTCTGGAAGAAATCTTTCTGTAGTGCTCTGCAGGCCCTGGAATAGGTGACCTGTTAGATCTGAAAGTTGCTGGTTGTACTTACAACTCATTGTAAGTCCTGTAGTCAGTAAACAGGGGTGCTACCAAACCAGGGGTGAAAGAGAGATTACAAACCTCTGAGCTCGAGACTTGAGTACTGAACCCATGTTTGCTGATCATCTGGCCAAATGACAGCACAAGAACATCCTTGTTTTGGTAGGAAGTTACTCTGTATAAGGAAAATGTTCAAGGCAATAACAGAGAAACACTCTCATCTCCTGTGCTCTCTCTCTTGGTCCAGAGTGGTGCATTCTCTGCTCCTCCACAAAAAGCATGAGAACCTTGAGATGCTGGGTTTTTATTTCCTCTGAATTTCAGAAATGGATTCCAGCTCCAAAAATCCCAAAGGCTGAAGAAAGTAATGGATTTTGAGGGGGTAGTCCTAGCATGACAACCTCTATCCCAGCAACCTCAGGATCATTCCCTGACACTGAGGGCAAGCAGCAAAGCCTAACCATGGCCATGTTATTAGCTTTCTCAACCTCCAAAACATTATGAATGTTGTATCAGGACTAACTTTTAGGAAAGATCCCTTGACTGGGAGCTGTCTGGGATAGGGCTGGTTGGTGCAAGCTAAAAGCATGTCTGAGACCATTTTAATTATCTAAATTACAATGTGGGCAATTAAATCTTTGTGCTCCCTAATGTAGCAGAATGTACTTTTTTTTCCCCTGAACATATGTTTGGGGACAAAAAAGGGGGTTGTTGGATAAAAACACTAGCAGTCCTTTTTTTAAAAAAGAAAACTACTATCTTGAACCTGTTGTGACTCTCTCTCCTGAACTGCTTCACCCATCAACTTCCAGGGAAATGTGTATCCATCTCCAAGCTTGCACTGCTGTAGCAAAACCCTTCTTCACAAAGTCCAGCTGAAAGTTAAACTAATGTGTCACGTAAGCACCCTTTAAAGAGGCTTTTTATGTCTTTTAAAAACGTAATTGGAGCTTATAAAAGTCTTTATAAATTTATATGTGAGAAAGTTATTGAGTAGTCTGAAGCACAGCTTATGCTATGGCACAGCACAGCATGGCTGCAGGCAAGATATGGCTGCTCCAAATGCCACCGCCACCCATATTATCATGAAACTATGAATCTCTATTAATATTAAAACAAATTTTCATTAAAAAATTGTCATAACATGATTAAGTGACTTTCAAAGTTTCTTCACATTATGCATAATTTTTACAAGAGGAGAGCATTAGAATAATCTGCAGCCAGGCAGCACCTTGCGGCAAAGGGGACTCCAAACACTCGGCACACCAGAAGGAAATTCTCCCCTTGGAGAGAATTTGTTTTCCATTTCTTGCCGTGGAAACCTGGGACTTGCTCAGCACCAGTCTAGTAGTTCAAGCCCTCTATAGCTTTCCTCTTCTCTAGTCTGCTGTGGAGGAAAAGATTAACTTTCCTCTTTATAGCCTAAATTCCTAAATCTGGTCTCATATCCTCTCCTGTCGTGTGGGCATTCAATGGCTGCAAATCCAGTGGCTGCTGAGGGGTTGGTGTGAAAGGAGTAGTGTGCCCCCCTAGCTTTGTGGCTTCGAGTCTTCAAGAGAGTCCAAATGGCTACCCAGAATTTGCTTTTCTTTGATATTTACTTGCTGTGGTGCCTTCAGATGAGCATCCACCTTCTGTGAGACACCCAGACAACCGCCCTTCTTCTCTCAATGTACATGTGCTCACTCATTCTCTGGTCATGTATCCTCCCTTGTACATAACTCTCCTCACAAATGGGGCACCTTACACACTCATTTGCCCTCATAACCCAGCCCTCTCAGGACTCCTGTGCCATAACATGGAAGGCAATTATCAAATCATTGGCTCTTGACTGTTCAGTTACCAACTCATCAGCTCAACTTGAGAGCTTCACCTCTTAATGTGCCGTATTTCTCACATCTCAGACATCCCACCAAAGCAGCTAAGAGAACTTTGGTTCCCACTGGGGGACCTCTTCCTATTTACCCTACAGTCTGGGGTATGGAAAACAAAGCCAGATCCTGCACAGGCTTATGAGTATACAAGACAAGACCTTTCTTCAGGCCTTCCCCCTCATCTTGACCATCACCTGGGGTGTTTCTGGTTGCAGGGAGATACATTTACCATTGAGGCAACTTTTGCTAGCCCTACACTTTCTTTATTTGGAAGGAGAAATCTGGCAAGTCTGTTGAATGCCTGTCATGGTCTGGATAGATCTGAGCCAAGTGCATCAGCTGGGAATCCCTGTCATAACCAACATAATATTAATCCTAAAATTCTAAAATCATGGAATGGCTTGGATTGGAAGGAAGCATAAAGATCATCTTGTTCCAACCCCCCTGCCATGGGCAGGGACACCTTCTGCTATCCCAGGTTGCTCCAAGCTTTGCCCAGCCTGGCTTTGAACACTTCCAGGGATGGGACAGCCACAACTTCTCTGGGAAACATGTGCCAGGGTGTCACCACCCTTACAGGGAAGAATTTCTTCCTAATGTCTAGTCTAAGCCTGCCCTCTGTCAGTGTGAAGCCATTCCCCTTTGTCCTGGCACTCCAGGTCCTTGTCAAAACTCTCTCTCCCTCTTTCTTTAGGCTTCTTTCAGGGCCTGGAAGGTCACAATTAGATCACCCTGGGGCCTCCTCTTTTTCAGGCTCAGGAACAATCTCAGTTGTCTCAACCTTTCCTTATAGGGGAGGTTCTCCATCCTTTTAACAATCTTTGTGGCCTTCTCTGGGCTCATTCCAACAAGTCTATGTCCTTCCTGTGCTTCGCAGAGCTGGATGCAGCACTGCAGGTTGTATTAATTGGTAGCAGATTGCAAGTGGGCAAGGGAGGCACAGTAAAAACATGCCCAGAGTATTTGTGTCTGGCTTTTCAGATCCACTTCAAAGTCTTCAGAGCTCTGCCTGATGTGGGAAAAGTGAAGTGACCAAGTGATCCTCCTTTGGTCTTTGTTATGCTTGCACTGCAGAGATATTTGGGCTGTTTGTTTATGAGGCACTTTACAGCTCAAAAGTTCTATCTGATTTTAGTTTTCCTGAAAATACCAGCCTGCAGACTATGGGAGCTGGGGAACTCATTTGAGAACACAGAGGAGTTAGGAAGTCAGGAGCAGCAAACTCAAAAGCCTGTCTCTGTTCCTGGGAGACCATCTCAATTATTATTGTACTTCAAATTCAGACCATGGTGGTTGCTCAGGGTCAAAGACCTGGTCATTTAAAAAAAAAACAATTGTGCATGAAAAAAGATCACTGATGGTAAGGGTTCATAATGCAAGGCAGATTTGAATCATGAGCTTGGTATCTCAGCAAAGATACACACATTTACTGAAAACAGCTGAAAATTCTTAGTTCTTGGCAATTAAAATAAACTGAACTGGTTTGCAGCCCAGCATTAAACCTGTAAAGTGTTTGGTATGGTCATGATTTGGAATTAGCCTGCCTTTGGCCAGCAATAAATCTGGACTGTTGATATAAACATTTGGTGTCCCATTTGAAGTTCAATGCTATATTGTTTCCTGGTTTTTAAGAGGGATAAACATAATGGATTGTTACACAAACAGAAAGCATTTAGAGCGAAACACAGTGCCTGCCTTCATACACACAGATATGGACCCTTAGGATAAATACGTTAATGGTAAACATAAACAGGAGAGTTAATATTTGTTCTACTCCATGTTGTTGATTGGTTTAACAAATCCTTTGTGGCTCATCTCTGTTGAGCAGTTCTGCACAATGCACTTGAGCTAAATTACATAACAGTTTATACACTCACAATTGGTAAATTGTGGCTCAGACTGTAAAGCCCTATCCAGTAATCCTGCCATATTTCTAAAGCAAATTGCTCCTTAATTGAAACCTGCTTTGATATAAAAATACAGCCTTTTCAGTGAGTCATCCTTTTTTTTTTCCCCTTACAGTTTGTAAAGGCTTCCAGCAGTTTAAAGTGAGGGTTAATTTTGCATTAAGACCATTGCCTCCTAGTTTCTTTCAAATAAAGCCAGGGGAAGTTCAGGGGAAGGCTCTTTCCTCTGATAATGAAGCTCTCCACGTTAATGATGCGTGCAGGCTCCCTCGGATCCTCTGAATTAGAAACACTCGTGTGCCAGCGCTACTCTGCTTCATTAACATTAAAGAGAGGTAGATTGGTGGCTATTTAGGGCACAGTGAAATCGCTGGCTATTTAGGGCGAATGGAAATGGTGCTAATTGTGGCTGGTAATTCCATTAGTAGGGTACTTCCATTTTGGTGTCTTTTTGGCATAGAGGTGAAAAAAGAAGCACACTGACATCCTTTGCAGGGGAACATATTCTCAGGCCTACTGTTGCCCTGCACCAGCTAACTTGTGCACTGAGTTGCAAAGTTTTCCAAGTTCCCCACAGTTTTGGTTTGGTGTGCTGGGCAATCTGCCTGTCAGGAGCAGGGAAAGCATTTGTAGATGGTAGCACCTCGAGCAAAGTATGGAAAACACAAGGACACAGCAGTCCAGGTTAAGAAAACTCCAGACATTTCAGGCCATAAGATATCTCCTGCTCCCTTTCCTTCCTGAGTCAGAAAAAAAAAATAAGTAAGGTGAAGGTCAGGGAAATCATACTGTCATGGTATGATACCATATAAAATTTTCTTACTCAGAAAGGCTTTCTGGCATAAGAAATGGCATTTTCAAATTAAAAGTTCTCTTGCAAATGGTCTGTGTCTTCATTCTAAAGAGTGAGGAAAATTAACTGAAAAATAAAGCTGGTAGTGTCTGAAGCAGTCAAAAGTGTATCTTATCTTTGGAGTCTAGGGAGAAAGGACATGATATGGAGGATTCTCTGTCTTTTCTCTGCCTGACTGAACATAGTGACTTACGAAAAGTGTTCAGAAAAATGTGTGACTGTGGCACTTGGGGACGTGGTTTAGTGGTGGGCTTGGCAATACTGGGTTAATGGTTGGACTCGATGAACTCAAGAGGTCTTTTCCAACCTAACTGTTTCTATGATTCTATACTTTGTTATAAGTAGGCACACAGGGAAAGATGTATTTCACTTAACTGTAGCTATCTGGAAGGTAGCTGTCTGGTTTAAGATATTTATTTAGGGTCTTCTCAATACTGGTCTCCAACATAATTAGATTCACAATTAACTCACTAGCTAGTTAACTCACTTTCTCATTCACCAGCTAGTGGATCTACATGGCTAGTGTGGAATTGTATGCTAACTTTCTGACAGATCAGTCTGCTGTCTTGTATCCCAGCAGGATTGTCACTTCCAGTCTTTCTTCTCTGTCTTTATTTTTCTTGGAATTACTGGGGATAGTCCCCTTATAAAAGTGATCATCAGACTGCCATCAGGCTCCTCCATCAATGAAAAGTAAAATGCCTAAAGAGCAAGACCATGAGGATTTATGTTGCAGAGAAGATGTATCTGAATCTCTGTCACTTGCTGTGGCATTGGGCACCTTTGTAACTCAATAAGGCAATTTCTGATGTGGAGGAGAGTTTAATGTTCCTTCACATTATGTGTGTTGTGCTTCTGCTGCTAGAAAGGTTTTCCTGAATACCTGTGCAGGTGCTGATAACTGTGGCAATAATGTGCTTGTTGTCATTTACTTGCTTAATTAGCAGCCTAATATCCTGGTCCAGTTAATGCCTATAAGAGGAGGTTTATTAGTAGTACAAAAGCTGTTTAAGCCTTATAAACTCCTTCCAGCCAGTTTCATTGGTCTGCCAATATCTTCTGGTTGAGTGATTCTTTGCTGATTCATGCTTCTCTTTGCCATTGCTGCTTCTCAGCTGAATGTTTCTGGGTAACCAGAAAGCTCTTAGCCAAAGTGACAGACACTAGAATAGCAAAAAAAACAAACAAACAAACAAAAAAAAAAACCAAAAAAACCCCAGAAGTGATTTTGAAAGAGAAAAGAAAAATATTTGCAAGGTGACTGCTATTGTAATACTGCATTGCCTCCAAAGCACTAAGGGGAAAAAAATCCAACCAAACCCTGCAATTACAGGCAGGCAAATTGCAGGATGACATGAGTTTTAGCAACATCTGCCCCGGGTAAATAAGCCATATCCAGTCTGGAAGGCTGGGAAATAGGCTGAGATATGTAGTTGTAGGGTAGTACTCTGATTATTGAGAAATACCATTTTAGGTATGCTTAAAAGAGGAGATTTTTTAAGCTTAGTGTCAGCTCAGATGCCAAAACTGAGAAGAGTCTCCAGAGGCCTTAAATCTAAAGGGCTTATGGCCACTCATGATATCATTACTACTGTTGATCTGTTCAGTGAGGGTATTTTTCTCTGACTAGATTTGACAGAATTTAGGAGTGCAAAGTTCTAGTGAAAAAGGGTTTGAGTTCTCATTTGGATGCTCAGAAGAACTGCTGTACTATAAACTCATCCATTTCATGAAGACTTTCATTGCCTGTGGCAGCCCCAGCTTTGTACTGAAGACAAAGAGCAGATTTTTGAATGACACGAGATTTTTGCACCTTCAGCCTCAGTGAAATTTTGACCACTCAAATGTTGAGTGAGGAACCACAGGATTACAGAATGATTTGGGTTGGAATGGACCTTAAAGACCATCTAGTCTGATCTCCCTTGCCATGGGCAGGGTCACCTTCCACTAGACCAGGTTGTTCAAAACCCCATTCAGCTCAAAGTTGAACCTGAGGCCCCTGAGCCTTTAGCAGGAGTTTGTACTATTGCCCGTGCTCTGCTTTGCTCCTCTGTGCCTTTATTCCTCCAACTACTGTCTCTCTTTTTCTCTTTCCTTTTTTACAGTATTTGAGGCAGAGGTTGTTTCTTATGGTATTGTGAAGAACTACACAAATGAAATCACTTTTGGAGAGAAATATAGCATAACTATTGTAATTCAAATGAAAATAGAACTATAAATGTTGCAAAATGACAGAGTTCAGGGTAAAAATGTTGGGGGTTTTGTATTATTTTTCCTGCAGAAAAGAGGCTCCAGACATTCCCTATAATTTAACTGTGACTGACAGTAGGAATAAGACAACCACAATCAATTATGTCCCTGACACTTTATCAAACCTATATGGCTGGATGGCTCTCCTTTTGGATAAAGAGACCTACACATTGACATTTGACAACCCTTTGGTCAGCAAACAGCTCCAGGTAACATGGGAACATTTTATAATTTCAGAATTGTATCTGGAAGAGATAATCATGCTTCCATATTTTCAGGTGAGCAGAGAGAAGAAGAAAATTGTTAAATGCTCTGAGAAAGTCTCTCTGTATTTACAGGCTTAGATTAAGATGACCTAGTCACTGAAGCTCTCAGTTGTAAAGTGGAGCAGGAAGATCATCCAGTCATAGAATGGGTTGGGTTGGGTTGGAAAGGACTTCGAGATTATCTAGTTCCAACTCTCCTTCCATGGGCAGGAGCACTTCCCACTAGACAGGTTGCTCCAAGCCCTGTCCAACCTGGCCCTGAACACTTGATGATTCTGGATGTCTTAGGTGAAAGTTCAGTGCGATGCTTTGGAATCACAAAGATTTTTACTGCATTAACACATGGTTTTCAGAAGACACTGTTCATCTGCATCTTTCAAAGGTGATGAGGGGAGTTGCTTTTTTCTGCATTTACCATCACCTTCTGCTTAATTTTACATCTATCTTCATGTTTTCAACATGTTTTACAAAAGAATATGTTGTCTGTGAGAAGCACCATCCTCTTTGCCCCTTTATACTACACTCCATGAAGCTTTAATCACACACTCAGGCACGTTTATTTTGATTGCCTCTTCTCTAGTATTCAGTGATATTTAGCAGCTTCAAGACTGGGAATTACTTGCTGGTGGAACACATGGATCTTCCTGCCCATCTTGAGGTCATGGTGTCCTGTGGGACAAGGACTGGAAAGCCACTCCAATCCCTGCCTTCATATGGACAACACAGAAGCTGTGATTGGTATCTTGACAGCAGACTGGGGAAGTTGACCTATTTGGGTAAGTCAGTATGAGAACTGCAATGTCCATTATTGATCAAGAATGGTGACAGAGCTGATGCCTTTTTAATTTCAACTCCAAATCTACACAAGGCCACCTTTCAATGGTCTTTCAATAAGTGAAGGTTCCTCCAAAATGTCAATCAAATAAGTAAATGCCCATCAAGTCCATCCCTAACTGATCTATCTAATGTCTCATCTGTCAACAAAAGAAATGCCTCATAAATAGTGGGTGATGTGACAATAGTTGTATTTTAAATGGGTTTTTTTGAGAGGTAAAGGCATTAAATTCCACTAATGACCTCTGATGTCAGCTGATCCTATATCACATGTATCATTAATAAATCATGGGCAACCTAGCTAAGCTGAGTCCACTGAAGGCAATCAGATTACTGGGAGAGAATTTTTCTTAGGACTAGAAAGTTCCAAACACATCCAGACCTTTGCATTTGAGTATATTGGCTTTGTATGTTACGTCAGGAAGAATGTTGGTCATATTTTTTTAAAAGCTATTCAGCTATTTTACTGATAGTTATTCAACTTTCATTTATTCTTTTAAATTTTTCACATTTTCCACAACTTCCATTCTCAAGAAAATAATTTTAAAAGGGTCTAAGCTTTATAAGTCAAAGACAAGGTAATGATTGTTGTCATTATTAACAATAGTAAAACCAGGAATCACAAAAATATTTTGGTGTGTTTGAGAACCATAGCTTATCCTTCATGACTATCATACAGGGAGAGTAAAGATGAAGATTTTCACAGTAAAAGAAAATGTTGTCACTCATTTAATCTGTTAGGTTTAATGAATTTCCCTTGATTTGCAATAATGAGATGTCATACAAATGAGTTTCTCATGTAGGGTCTGTTTAAGAATGAGTAACTAGAGCAATCATGGGGACAGTGGAGAGGAAAACATAGCTGGAATGAGGGCAGGCTATCAGCTGATCTTATCTGGGAACAATGAAAATCATCCTCTGCACATTTCTGGAGAAATGGGAAGCCCATACCTTAATCTCAGTCTGAAGATCACACTTCCTCCATTCATCTCTGGTCCTGCAGCCAACTGCCATTTCACAGCTTGTGTCCATGCAGCTTGACATTTTAGCTCTCAAGAAAGCCTGGATGCACGCAGGCTTCAAATTAGGAAAGATCTCTGTCCTGTGCTAACTCCAAAACCATACCAGTCACCATCTGGGAGAGGGCATTGGTCTGGGCCAAAGCACTTGGTCAGCAACATAACCATGTATATTATAGGGGTTCAGGTCCTAGTTCTGTGTCCTGGCCCTGTTTAAATACAGTACAGGTATAGATTGACTCCTATAAATTTAGCTGTTGAGTCTAAGCATTGCCCAAGATCATGACAATTATCTACTGAAAGGAGAAAAAAAGTATTATTTCAGTGTGCTGTGTAAATTTGTTTGTTCAAATACAAATGTTGACAGTTTTTCAGTTTGCATATCCTGAATTGCACTGTCGGAGCAACATGGAAAAGCTCAGATGACATCTGTATCTTGGTCTCTGATATTGCAAATAGAGGAGATGACAGTCTTGGGAAGACTGGGATAAAGTGATCTGGCTGGCATATGTCACTCTTGCATCATAGATACTTACTTGTCTTCCTCTCGCTTCTCTTTCCTTTTGATTTTTATTATATGAAGAGCTTGTTGTTGTTTCTCATTTTAATAGAGAGAAACAATCATCCAAAGTACACAAGGGGAAATTTATGAAAACACCTAACATGTATAATTCATGCTGTGAACATTTTCAGTGAGGACTTTTATAGGAGTGAGATCAATAATTCAGTGTCGGATACCTAATATCTATGCTGTTGGTGTAGGATGAAAGTCGAAACAAAGTGAGCAGATTCCTAGCCCTGGCGTGCCATTTCATTTCCCCGCTAATCTCTGCTGTGCAGGCTGAGAGGGTGAGGGTAATTAGCCAGCAGAGCAGACTCATGGCATGTGGTGGACTTTCCATCACTCAGGGTCCTGAGATGATGCTTGGCCATCTTTTCAGAGAAATATGTTCCAGCTCTGCGAGAAGCTATTAGGAACCTCATGAGGCGAGATTCATGCTCTGTAGGAGGTCAGAGAAAGCTGCCACAATAGTCCCTTCTGGCCTTAAAAAACCCACCATTCCACCCACGGACCCACAGAGGACAATACTTGAAGGTCTGGCCTTCAGAACATCTTCCTGCCTAATTCTGCAAGCTGGTTTTTTGAGTGTTTTTTAATATTTTATTTACATTTAACTATATGAAATAATTAGCCAACTAATTAATCCGGTTTACAAGCTTTGTCGGATTCTTCAGCTGTCATTCATGCCCGAGCCCGGGGCCGGCGCGGAGTCTTAGCTCCCTCCTTCATCAGCCTTGGTCTCCATGGCTACAGGCTGCATCTGCTGACACCCCACTCTCTATTTACTGCTTAATTAAGAATTTCACGCTCAGCCCTTATCTGCTGCTAAGAACAAGAACACACTGTTAAGAAACTCCAAATTTAGGCTGCTGCACAAGGAAAGCCTTTCTTGTTGTCCTGACTGCGTGGAGCCTCTTTAACTACCCTCTTGGCAACTGCGCTGCCACCCTTCAATCAAAAATCATTAAATGGGGCAGAGATAATGAGCATGTAGCATATCAAAAGGAGGATGTTTGCTCGGGCTAAGGAGGAAAAGCTGTAAGGGCCTATAAGCAGCCGCCACTTCAAAGGGAGAAGGGACTGATAAAGAGTCATTTGTTCCTGTTTGACTTATGTAAAAGGTCTGGTATGTCGGAGCCCCGTCTAGCAGACGCGGGTCCCCCCTCTCCGGGCTCGTGTGTCAGCGGTCGGGCAGCTGGGCACAAACAGCATCAGCCCAAGCATATAATCACTTGACTCCGCGCTGACAATGGGCACTTGTAGGGGGTGGCCGAGGGAGGGCCGGGGGACAATGGGAAGACAATTATTGCAGCTGCTCGGGAGGGCCATAATTCTTCCTGCCCGGAGTCGCCGGCTCTCGCAGGGCGGAGGGGAGCGCTCCGGCGTATTAGTCATCCCCCGACTTTTGGGAGCACTTCTCCGTGCCAGTGGGGTTTCGACAGCTGCTGGTGTACCACCTCTTTGCAATAATTGTACATTCTGGCAGGGGTCAACTTACTTTTGACCCCCTGCTTTTGTGCCTGTCAGAAAGCCTTTTAGGGCAAACTGTGGGGAAGTGGCAGGGGTGCATTACATCCAAAATTAACGGCGGTAAATACGTATCAGATGCCAGCTCATTCACAGGCAGGCTCCTGAATTCACACAGCCTTTTACTCAGGACTGCATGGGGGAGAAAAGGGGGAGGAAGGGGAGGGAAAACCCCGTGACTGAGAAGATATTGTTATTCAAACGAAGCGGGCAGCTGAATGGAACCACCTTGGCCCGCAGTTTGTGTTGGGCTCAAGGCTTTCTCTGTGCCCTCTTCCATTCGAAATTGCCTGGCGTCATGCAAGTGTTTGTTTATCTTCGGGGGAGGAAAAAAGGTCTGTCTAACACAAAAGGGAAGAAAATAGACCGTATGGAGGGGATTAAAGGAGTTAAGTTGCACTGATGCTTGGAGTTTTGTAAATTAGGCTTGGGCACGGGAGAATGCAGGGGGTGCTGAATGGGGAGAAATAATTGTAATAGAGAATGTTTCTGTTATATGGATAATGATCCTATTAACAAAGGAGTCACTGCTATCTGTACATGAAACTCTGTTAACCAGTCCATAAGTCCTTTTGAAAATCATCTTTTCAGACCCTTCTAAAGGATTTGGTACTGAAAGACAGGTGACTTCATGTCCCTACTGGATGCTGGGTGAAGGGGAGACAAGGAAGCTTGAGGGATCCCGTGCCAGTCATTTCTACATCATCAGCTTTGCTTTGACATGATTCAGCCTTCTAGCATCACCCTGATTTTCTCTGGGGTACCTATTGTCTTAAGAGGACCTCAAAGGTCACACTGGAATTGTGTGTGACTCTCCAAAACACTGATAGGTTGTAGCTCAACCATGTTTTTGAGCAGAGTGAAACATGATTTGACCATGCTGAATCAAAAAAAACCCACTTATTGTAGGGAGAGTGGTGGAAAGCAACATCACACTGGGACATCTGGGATATTTTTAGGAGAAATATCCTGTGTAAATTGCAATAATAACATCATGAGCTTTTTAAGTCTGTTACAAATTTCAGCATATGGTGCCACAGCGTGGTACTGCTCCTTGGTTAAGGTCTCTGGGCAATACTGGAACTGGCTAAAACCCAAAGAGTTGTTGTTTCCTTCTTACTCACTTTTGAAATGTTTAAATAATTTTCTTTTGGAATGAAACAGAGTTGGCTTCCTTTATCTCCAGATTTCTCTTGGCATTTTTTTTTTCTCTATTTCTTTTTTTTTTTTTTTCCCCTGATATTGAAGTGCTGGACACAACCATTATTGAAAACATCACTGAAAGGATTATCAAACTTTTTATTTACCCCAAATACATTTTTCAGTAGACACAACTTTCATGGAGATGGGTCATCCCTCTGACTGCTCAAGCTATTCATGTGTGAGTTGTTAAGAGGGCCTGAGGCTCAACCTCATATTACTGCTGTGTCAGAAGCAGGTTTACAGTTTTCCATAGTTCTTAAAAAATAATTTGATTATACTTATTGTCTTTTCTAGATTCCTAAAGAATGATCTCACTTCCATTAGACTTTGTGGGTTTCTGTAATTGCTTTGTATAGAACTAAAAACAGACCCATAAGAATGTTTGTTTCTAAGATTAAAATATAGAAAATAAATAAACACACATAATTTCTGCAGCATTATTGCTTGGGGGTAAAGGAGAATTCTAGGTGAAAGACCTAAAAATGGAGTTAATTCCTTACAGAGGACTGGTTGTACAGAGATGGGTCTTTTCTTCCAGCCAGATAAAACTCACCCTGTATCAGTTGTTTCAAGGCCCAGTTGACCAGATGTGGGCTGTTCAGTGGCCTCCATGAAATGAAATGTCAGTTCTTGGCAAAGAGGTGCCCTTTGTAAATACAGAATCACAAAATCATTTAGGTTATACAAGACCTCCAAGATCATCAAGTCCAGCCTTTGACCAAACATCACCTTGTCAACCAGACCAGAGCTTTGAGTGCCATGTCCAGATGTTTTTGAACAATTCCAGGGATGGTGACTTCACCACCTCTCAGTACAGCCCCTTCCTATGCTTGACCATCCTTTCAGTGCAGAAATTCTTCCTATGTCTAGCCTGAACCTCCCCTGGCACAGCTTGAGACCATTTCCTCTTGTCTTGTTGCAAGTTTCTTGAGAGGAGAACCCAACCCCTACCTGGCTACAAACTCCTTCCAGGTAGTTGTAAAGGCAATAAGGTCCCTCCTAAGACTCCTTTTCTCCAGGCTAAACATCCCCAGCTCCCTCAGTTGCTAAATTTTTGCAATGGACACAGANGCATCTCTTCTCACTTCATTGTCCCCATCACACCATATTTCTGGGTATCTCCTATAACAGCTCCTAGTAGAGAATGACAAAACAGCCTCTCCCAGGTTCTCTAGTTTCTAGAGGTGTGTCTCAGTGTGTTGTTGATAGTGCTGTCTAAAAAGTTTTGATTTCCCAGTGATGGATGTTAGTCCAATTGATGTTAAATAGCATGGAGCTGCTTGTTATTTGTAAGTCAGGCTATTGGAGCCATTTATCCTCGTTTCAGCCCTTCCTAATATCCACAGGCAACATTCCGAGTCACTGCAAAGCTGATAAAAGACTGGGTTGCTCCTCCTTCATGTTCACTGAAGGAGCCCTGAACCAGGAGAAAGTTACCAGGAGTATCATCCAGAAGGCCTATATTTATGATTCACAGCCCAAACATCCAGGACAAGCTGTAATAAGGCAGAAAATTGATGAGCCTTATAAAGGTTTTATACAACTAAACCCTGGAGCCTTATAACCACATTTTGAGAAGTCACCTTAATTCAATGTTTACTAATGATGTCCTTCATCTGTATTGCCTGTATCTCTTCCTGTGCTGTAAAACCCAGTGATAAGGGACTTGGCAGAAACACAAAACAACCAGGAGGACTATTCCATTTTAGTCTTGATTAATCCCAAGGCCTTTATCTTTCTTGATAAGATTTTTGGAGTATTTGTGGGAAATGGCAACAAAACACAACTGATTCACAATCGTTGCACTTTGCACCCCATCAATATAAATAATTGTGCAAGTTATGAGCCTGTGGAGAATTCTGGAGCATTCTGACCCCAATCCCTGAACTCATGGAGGGTATAAATAACTTATAATGGTTTGAATTTTTATGCTTTCTGGTGGGATGACACTTCAAACACAATAAACTTTTATTGTTGCCCTGACTATGGGCAGGACTGTACTGAGCTAAGTCTTAGGAGTTTTCTTCACTGTATAAGGGTATTGCACCCCTTTATGAAGTCTATATACCATATCAATTATATTTTATGTCTCCTCAAGATTTAATGAGAACAACTTTCTACAAACAATACAAGCATCCTTTTTTAGATTATTTCACTAATGCCTGCAAAAGTAAGAAAAACCCCAACAAACCTGACAAAATACATTTAGCCAAAAAAGGACAGTGGCAGGGCTTGGTTCTTTCACTTTTCCTAAGGCTGATGTGTCAGCTTTGACTTCTGGTTTGCCCTGTGTAAGTGAGAAGGAAAACCAACATAACCATGAAAGTGCACAGAGATGTATTGTCTGAAAGACAACTGAGCTGTGTTAAAGATTCTAAATTAGTTTCTTCATAGCATTCTTTCTTCTCAAAGGTTCACTTTGTGGCCACTCAAGGCATGATGCTGCTCATTGTGAGCTCTGTGTGATGATTTGGGGCAGACTGGCTCGACTGATATATAGATCAGATCCCAGCTACAGTTGGGAGAGAAGGTGTCACTGAAGAACAGGGCTGAGGCACCTGATTACTAATTAATCAGACATGAGAAAAACCTCATGGAATCAGTTTCTATTTAATTATGGAAGCCTCATTTGGTGTAGGAACATATGCTGCTAACTCAATCGAGTGCTTTCAACTGACATCAAATAGTAATTATCAGAAAGAATCAAGTTTTTTGATTATTCATACTAATTTATTGAACACTTAAAATTAATGAACCTCAGTTATTTTAAATGTGCTCAGTTGCACTGGGAGAAAAGGAGGGAGGTAGGAAAGGACGGGTTTGCAATTTAAAAGTACAGAGACTTGTTTAAAGATAAAATAAGTAAATTACAATATGGCTTGAAATCCCATCAGTGGGTTGATACACACATAGAAAAGTTCCTGAAATGTTCTGGAACTGAGGGGAATTCTGACAATGCCTTCATTGATACAATTCTTCTACCCCAAAAAAAGTCTTCCAACAACATTTTAGGGTCACCATAAGGGGTTGGGTAGAGGGCAGGAGATTTATTTGTTTGTTAGAGTGTTTCTATTTTAACCTACGGTTGTTCCAGTCTGGTGACTGAAAGGAAGTGCCTTTATATGCCACTGGAGATGAAGGGGAGGTGGCATTTTAGCTGGGTCTGAAGCAGCTTTCTCCTGCTCCTCTTTGATTTGCATTATGCTGGCCCTTCTCCTGCTGACAACACACGGGCACAAAGGTTACAACTGTGATAATTGCTTCTGACCCCTTTTCACAGCAGAGAACACAGGGTCCCTGTCTCCAGTCTATAAAGTCTGACTAATTAAAGCATCTCTTTCAGATACCATATTTTGAGGGGAAAAAAAAAATATCAAAACTGAAGTACAAAACAAAAGCTGTAATTCGCTGTTTGAGCCAGTTAATACATTATGCATTCAGTGGTGTGATACTGCTTGTGTTGGTGGAACTGCTGTGGATTTATAGTGGGATAAATGAGATTCCAGTTCCAGCCTAGAGTTTCTGATTGTTGAA
The DNA here is from genome assembly GCA_013400415.1 of Scytalopus superciliaris. Taxonomy (NCBI): domain Eukaryota; kingdom Metazoa; phylum Chordata; class Aves; order Passeriformes; family Rhinocryptidae; genus Scytalopus; species Scytalopus superciliaris. The sequence goes on from VXBX01009202.1 coordinate 66,509, forward strand.
TGTTTTCTTTTAGCTGTTTCTAATGAGTTGTCTTGAGACCCTCCATATCTATAAATTAAAATGTGTTTGTTTAATCCTTTCTCAAAGCACAAAAAAAAAAAAAAAAAAAAAAAAAAAAAAAGGACAAAAAATGCTTAGAAAACATGTAGTTGCTCTTCAAAAAAATGTGTTTGCAAGAAATGTATAATGATGTCAGGAATTCATGTGAGCAATGTATTTACTATGATTGTGTTGTCTGTTCATTTGTAAGGCCTTGCTGTAACTCCCTCAAATTCTCTGTGTTCAGTCACAGGAGCTGACTTAATTCAGGTCACACTGAAAGAGAAGGAAAGAGTGGCTTTACCTACCCCAGGTGAGTGACTGTGGGTGTCAGAAAGACTTGGTGTGGGAGTCACACCATTTGAGGTTTTTTTATGGCTTTTTCAGGAATAAATTGCNAGTACAGCCCCTTCCTATGCTTGACCATCCTTTCAGTGCAGAAATTCTTCCTATGTCTAGCCTGAACCTCCCCTGGCACAGCTTGAGACCATTTCCTCTTGTCTTGTTGCAAGTTTCTTGAGAGGAGAACCCAACCCCTACCTGGCTACAAACTCCTTCCAGGTAGTTGTAAAGGCAATAAGGTCCCTCCTAAGACTCCTTTTCTCCAGGCTAAACATCCCCAGCTC
>VXBX01009202.1:75641-87924 GCA_013400415.1 Scytalopus superciliaris
ATAAAGAAGAAAGAGGTGAGAGGGGGGGGGGGGGGGGGGGGGGGGAATTGCACTGGCTCCCTAGAGACTTATTACATCTGAATGCTGTGAAAATTTTGCATGCTTGAAAGATGCTTTAGCCCAAGGATGCAGGGAATTTGTTTTGGGATGAGGGGTTCAGAATAACCCCTGGTGGCTGCAGTACCTGGAGTACTCCTTGAGAACAGAGATGCTGGGCTTTCAGGGTGTCCCTTGCTAATGTCCAGAGAGAAAGAATTTAAACAAAAGGGGCAAAAGGAAGATGATCGAGTTACAGGGATAAAGAAGGGACATGTATGTAGGAGACAAACAAACCTGTAAGCGAGCCAGGATCCCAGACCTGAAAACAGAACCTGAAAAGGAAATTTCCTGTCCCTGGAAGCCATGAAACTTCAGGTCTGCAAAACCAAGAAGCCAAAAAAATAGGAAATTATATTATTAAGCAGCCTATTTATATTTTCTTTCAATCCACTTCTGAGTGTACTTCATGTAGGTTTTCATAGAATCATACTGATGATGTTTCCTGCAAAGAGGGCAGGAACCCTTTGTGATAAATAGTTTGAATCAGCCCCTAATTACATGTTCTGGGGAAAGGACTTTGCCTGTGCTACCTCTTGTGTGGTCATTTGTGTCTTCATCCAAAGCAGTTGTTAATGGTTACAGGCAGAAGAGAAACTGTGAAGTAGCTGATCCACTTCCCAAGATGCTTCTCTGCTCTTATGTTCCACACTAAAGCAGTTTCAAATGACCCATTCTCACCACTCTGTCAAAATCCACTGGAAAATAGGTTTGTTTCTGAATTTTCCCTATTCTATAGATCTATGCCTCACAAAAAATACACATGAGATCAGTGGAAGTCACAGCAAATCTCTGGCTATGGATCAGCTGTTTTTATGTTGAAGGTTTTTGTTTTCTGCAAATTATTTCTATGAAAATTATCTATGATTAGATCATATAATTGAACCTCTTGCTAAGGAAATACCTTGCTTTTCCTTCTCCCAGGAACAGCCACTCAGAGATGCACCATACATGGAAACTGTTACTGTTGTCAATAAGAAAAGGGGATCGAAACCACAATTTTAGGGCCTGAGTTGTTTTCAAGCACAATCAACTGAGAAGCTTTTAGTGACACCAAAGACCATTAGATGGGCCCTAAGAGTGGAATTCACCTCTGTGCAATGGGTTGCCTCTAAACTATATACCAATCACATCCCTCCTCATGTCCTACTTGGAAAGTTTAAGTGGCATTTAAAAGGTTTCCAGGCTCCAGACCTGCAGCTTTAGGAAGCAGCAGTGATGTTGTTATTGGGTTGAACTCCCAACAGCCTGGGCTCAACCCACAACAGTCCTCGCTCTGTTCTGCAACATAAAACCATCTTCCTTGTTTTCTCCTTAAGCACCTGAGGGAATGGTACTTCTCCTGGGCAATGTTAACTGATTTATTAAGGGGGAATGAGTAATCCCATGAATACAGAGTGGAAGAACTCCTGGTGGATCTGGTGATAGGTTGATGATCTCCATGATCTTAGAGATCTTTTCCAACCTTAATGATTCCATGATTCTGTGAACTCTGGCTTCCTGCAGACTGTGTGCAAGCAAAGCTTTCCTCTTGGGTGGCAAGGAAGTGGTGGACTTTTACAGACAAAACCTGAGAGAGCAAAGCCAAGCTGCAGAGAGAGAAAAGCAGCGACAGTGTCCTTTGAGGTAGATTATGGTGTGTGGCTACAGCTTGTCACCCTGATCACTGCTGTTGACAAGGTGGGGACTTGCCCACTCTTTGCACCTGGATGCACCTATTTGATACTGCTGGATTTTTTCACTTCCATCAATCCTAGAATCCCAAAATGATTTGTCTTGGAAGGGACCTTAAAGATGATCTAGTACCTATCCTCCTGCCATGGGCAGGGACACCTTTTACTAGACCAGATTACTCAGAGGTCCATTCAACCTAACCAAGGATGCTCCCCGGGATGGGGCACTTTGTTCTCCTTGGTCTCTTCAAGAGAACTGTCTTGTCCCCTCTAATGCCATGAGGGGAAAATGCTGTCGGGCACAGCTTAACTTAGTCCTGGTTCATTGCATTGGGTGACCAAGTCTTCCTTTCATAAGCAGAGACAGATTCCCCTGGTGAGATTGATATGTCTCCAACTTGCTGCCCTCCACATGTATTTGTAAAGGTTCAAGCAACATTTAATGAGACTTAAGCATACAACCATGTAATCATAAATATGATTATATATTTATTGGTGATATTACAGTCACCCTTTGGAGCCTCAGCTGTAGATGAAGCTCTGGTTGTGGATGCTGCACAAATCCACAAGCCCTCCTCTGGTAGCTCTAATCAGCCTGATCTGATCTTCTCAGAGGAGGCCACCAAGATGATCAGAGAGATGAAGGACCTCTGCTATGAGGGAAGGCTTGGAGAACTGGGATTGTTCAGCCTGGAAAAGAGAAGACTTTGGGGTGACCTAATTGTGGCCTTCCAGTACCTGAAGGGAGCATAAAAGAAAGACTATTTACAAGGGCCTGGAGTGACAGGACAAGATGGAATGGCTTCAGACTGAAAGAGAGTAGGTTTATATGAGATATTGGAAAGAAATTCTTCCCTGTGAAGGAGGCACAACACTGGAACAGGTTGTCCAGAGAAGTTGTGGCTGCCCCACCCCTGGAAGTGTTCAAGGCCAGGCTGGATGGAGCTCTGAGCAGCCAGGTCTAGTGGAAGGTGTGCCTGTGCATAGCAGGGGGGCTTGGAACTAGATAATCTTAAAGGTCCCTTCCAACCAGGCCATTCAGTGATTATATGAAAGCCAATCTAAATAAAACTGAAGCAAAGCTGACGTTCCTCCCCACTGTGCCACACTTTTTTGGCAAGTACTGTTGGTAGGCTGCCACTGACCTTAACAACCCTCTTCTTTTCTTCTCAGACCAGACCATCCTGGTGGATATGGCTCTTCCACCTCTGAGAGGACTCTACATCCTGGGGACCCTTGAGTTCCCCAGCAACTCCAGCAACGTCCTGAATGCAGCCTGTGTCGTGGTGCTTGGGGGTGCCCTGAGAGTGGGTAAGAGAACAGCTGGTTTTCTGGATGCCTGGGGTTTATTTCTGCCCTTGAGAGGAAAAATAGTGTTAATAAAGGCTGTATAGTGTTGTTACAAACATGCTGTCCAACCTAATGCCCCATAGTTATCTGGATATCTACAATGTGGATGACCCAGAACCCATGTTAAGCATGATGATTATCCCCTTGAGGTAATTACCTTTTCATTTAATAGCAACACATCACAAATACTGCAATCTTCACCTCACTCTTGGTTTCACTGTGGCAGAGATTTTATCTGATATGTATAAAAGTCCTCCCTACTTCTCTATGGGGTTGCTTTATGAGACAGTAATTCCTCAGGGCAAGTTCTACCCTAGTGTTCAGGCAGTGCCTGGTGTCTCTGGACATTAGTAGGGCACTTTTTGTGACGCAAATATATTTAAAGCCAACATAAACAGAGTCATGGAGAGTTCCCAGCATGCCTGGAAATCCCACTGTGGCATGAAACAACCAGATTCAGCACATTTGTCTGTGTCTTCCCTCTGTGTAGATGAGCATCAGGACCCCAGTAGGGTACCACCCTACCCCTACTTCTTGTGGTTTCAGAATCCCCAGAGTCACTGAAGCTGTTCCACATTATTTTCAATGGTCAGGACTGGTGTTTTCCCACTCAGAAGTAATTACTCACATAATTCCCTTTAAATATCAAGGTTCCTACAGCCAGGCATTATATTTACTTACAGGAATCCTTAGGATGCTGGGATCACATTGTTGATCATTGCTTGACCTTTCTCAAGATTGGTTTCATGAACTTTAAGAAGAGAATTTGTTTGTGTAATCACCTCCTGAGGAAGTCTGCTTCAATATTTGTTTGTTGTTAATCTCAAGGGACTGTTTAGTTAATACAGTACTGGCCAAAAAAGTTATTTTGCTGTCTTGTGCTTTTCTTTGGAAAAAGAGGTTGGAAAACTTAATCTGTGAGGTTAAAAATATATATATACACTTAAAAGAGTGTCAGTCATTTCTTACTTATGCTCCTTTGCACTTTACATATGGTTTCATATTGGCTTTAAGAAAAAGCATGTGTTCATTGCTAAAACCACTTATTAAAAAAACATTGAGGCACTTTGCTGCACAAACTCCCCTCCAGCACATCTGTGAGTAGTAAAGATATTAAAAGCCAAACAGGTATTTGCAGCTGTTGAGTCCTAGTCCAGCATCTTTGGAGAGCTATCCTTGTTTCAGCTGTGAGATGGTTGGGTGGGTAGAGACTCTGCAAGTTTCTCACATTTTGTACTGGCTTCTCTGCCTTCTTGTAGAGCTGGGAGTGCATAGTTGTTTTCCCCTTCCTCTTTCTCTTCCCATGTGTTCAAGGCCTTAAGGTAACTTCGTGGAGCCCATCTGTCCAATCCTGCCTGTTCCATGCCTGAAGGAAGGTTTTTGAAGCCCATCTGTCCAACTCCACCACACCCTAAAGAAATCCTGACACAAAACAGATAATGAGACAGTTTAGTAAACAGATTTAATAGATGTGGACATCAGCATTCAGCATTGCCTGAGCAGGATCTCAGGTTGGCATCATGTAAGCCAAATCCCCAGGTCCTGCCTGTTGTGTAATTTCTCCATGCCTTGTTTCCAGCATAGTAATTTTTGGTCATGTGCTGTTGCTTCTGATTCCATGGCCTGGGACAAAGGGTTTCTGGTAGAGCCTGGGTATAATAAGTTCCTAAGATGCATCTTAATTGGACTTTGGTGTCCTCCAGAGCACTTGGCATCTTATCTGCAGGGGAAAACCAAAGTCAGAAGGTTAAACTAAAACTGTAAGTACATGGGAACTGAGTGATGATGAAAAATATATAACAAAGAAAAAAAATCAGTGTAAAATTGGAGTTTATGAGACACAAGAAGTACCTCATTAATTTTATTGAAACAATAACTTACAGGCAAACTGGGATGAGAAAATACAGTGATGCTGGGAGATCAGAATTCTTGGGACACCTTTGACCTTACAGGGTCAATCATCACTTTCGTCTGTAATACCATGATCACAATCCAGTAGGAATTATGATCAGCAGCATCACTGGGAGATGTGAGATGATTAAAGATAGACAACTCTGTCAGAACCCTTGGAAAACCCAAAGTAAAATATGTGGCTCTATCTCTGCAGTAATTTCTCTGAGTGCTCCTAGACTTCCATTGTTGGATCCACGTAGATTTTTTGATTATTTCTATTCAAGTAGTCCGGCTCTCAGATGAGGAGCTTCTCTCTTTCACTTAAACCTTCAAAGTCTTCTATTTGATGGTGATATTTGCAATAGCATTTTAGTAACAACATTTATTTCTAATTCCCTGTGCTATCATGCTGTAAAAAACCTGGTTATTTTTTCCAGTTTATAGAAGGAGAGTTTGAGATTTAGAGAGATTAAGAGATTTGCTAAATATCATTAGCACACCTGTGTCAGAGCAAGATAAGGAATGTTGAGCTCAACATCTCAGAGTTGTTCTCTGTTCTTGTCTAGGATGATTCCATTTATTTTAACTAATAAGCATTAAAACACAGATGATATGTGCAGAAAGTACCCTGTTCCACTGCTGAACAAAGTCCTCAGCTCCCAGTAAGGCTTCAGAAAACAGTGTACTTCACTTGGCACAAACTGATCTGCTGGACTCATCTTGAACTCTACTACACTCAGCTGCTCTTTGCTGGCAGGCTGGTTTTGCTTTTTGTAGTAGAACTTGCCAAGTAATTATCCAGACAGGATTGGATTTCTCTTTTTAGTTTCAACTTGTCATATTCTTTTTTTCACGTCTTGTGATGGCTGCTTGTCAGTCATGTCACTCCTTGGAGGCAAGAAGCCTAAGGTCATCATTAGCTCATGGCTTGATTGTCTGGAGATGAAACCCCACACAATTCTGATGCTTCTTGTCTTGCTTGTGGTAAGAGCTCCAATACATTAACTCCCCTTCTTTTCTAGGAAGAACCTCCTTATTGACTTCCCAAAGGGTAAATCACTGTATTTCATGAAATGACCATGTGTTAGAAGTGATTAATGCTCAGCACCATAACAACAATTAGGGCACCAATGAGTTTCACCAGCCTGCTGTCTTTTCCAGCCTCTCCAGTTGCGTACCCATCTTCTTTGGCTCTGAGCTCAGTCCCACAGTGCAGTCACATATCACTCCTGCACAGCTGTTCAGCTTGAAGAAAGAAGGAACACTGCTGATGTATTTGGAGTAATTTTTCAGCCCTGATAACAACAAAAAATTGTTTGAAAAGCTGATTGCATCATCTGAATCCCCTTAAATTAATATCTCAGCCTCTGTGTTTTTGGCTTTTACCCTTTCCAAGTCACTTGGTTTCTTTTAACTGATGATATCATCTAGGGAAGGGATTTGATTCACAAGTTTAAGATGCACAAATTTAGGTGTAACATATGGACATCATCATGTGAGCTGCTGTTCCAGTAGAGGTCTAACTAGTGCAGCCAGTGGAGTCACTGCAGTCAGTGGGACTGTTTCATACAGGTATCTAGAACAAATTTACACTGGAAACATCTACATCAAGAAACCTAAACATAGGTGTGTGAATCTCCCTGGAAATGCTGTTCAGTTGCCAACGTATAAGGATTTTCTAGCCCTCTGGATACACTCAGGGATTCCATCTGGCTTCCAGTTTTGCTGAAAAACCCACTTCTCTGTCATTGATCCATCTGTTGTATCCTCACAGAGAGGATTTGGAGGGCACTAGGACTCTCAGATCCCATCCTATGTGTCTCACTGCTTATTCCCTGGACATTCATCTCCCACTTCTGGCTGGTGGTTCCTACTCCACAGTTGTCTTTTCTGTTTATTGGGCAGGAGTACCTATAAGAGACAACCAAGTGAGGTCTCCTTGTTTCCAGGCTTCTTTACAGAGTGCAGCCTGAACACCTGAAGGAAACTCTAGAAGAAGAACCAACAGTAGGTGACTATTCAGCTGTGTATTGACCATGAGTAAAAACTCTTCAGACTTTCTGGTGACAATATGCCACAGCTTTCAAAATAGCTGGGTAGTTAATGTCCAAGAAGTTTTGGATGCAGGAAACAGAGAGCTGATATTGGAGATGGTCACACCAAGATACTCAGCAAAGTCTATTTGCCAAGGGGAGGGTGGGGATCTTAGCTCAGAGAGTTCCTTGCTCTTATATACAACAGCTGTTGCAGAGTGTTATGTTGTGTAAAAAGAGAAGGCTAGAAGGGAGGAAACACCCACTATTGTAGGAAAGAATTGAATGGATTTTGCTATGAAAAAAAGAAACCAAAAAACCCAAAACAACACAGTAAAAATCTGTCAGAAAGAACATCTGGAGTAAAACTGAAATACAAAAACAATGGAAAATGCTTTTGAAACTCAACAACAAACTAGATCCAGACTGCAGTCCAGAATAAGTGAAAATCTGGATAGAAAAAACACATATCTATTTCTGTTCTTTTTTCTCCCTCCGTATTTTCACACAGTAGGTTTTCTCCTCTCCAGAGGTTAGACCTGATGAAGGATTATGAACCAGCTGCAACTGCTGTAATAACAGACCTGTGTTGCAATCCAGACAGCTGGGCCTCTTACTTCTTCAGGAAAATATGGAGTCAGAGACGAATGTATTAACAGCACAGGTTTTTTCTTAAAGTAGGATTATCACACATGTTGGGGGGGTTTTATGCACTGTGTAGTGCAATTGGAAGAACAAGTGTTTGAGGAAGGCCTGGCGCTGTCTTTAGTGCCTCCTGACCTTTTCTGCACAGCTCACCAGACACTTCCACAGCTTCTGGTAATTTTCAGTTTGTAATTGCCTATTTTCTGGTTCTCTGCCAGCAGCACTTTATTATCTCCCCTTATGACCAGCCAGGTTGCTCATCAAATTGCTGAACCTTGCAGTTGTAGTAGGAGTATGAAGTGGGAGGAATTTCTGTGCATCTCACATGCAGGATGGGAAATTCAACAGTTTTATGTGGTCTTAGGTAGGACTTGTTCATCACAATAAAGTGGAGCACAAACCTGAAGTTTTCACATCCAAAGTTCAAAGATGGACGCCAGATCCTTCACAGATGTGTTGCAGAGATCATGATTCCTGTGTTTATGGCAACTTGGTAGTTTTAACAAAGCTATGTATTACAAGAGCTATGATTTCATATGCCAGTTACTTCATAAGGTAATGAAACTTATCCAGCACCAGTGACTTGTGTGCACAAATTATTTTGGATTTCCCCATGAGTAAACAGACATAGCTGCTGTTTCCATATCCTCATTTTCATGAGCCATTGTGCAGGGCTGCATTTAGACTAAGCCAAAGAGTGGATCTGAGATGTTACTCAGCTTTTCTCTTTGTTTTTCTTTCTTCTCCATCCATCCACAGAAAGAACAAGACCAGTTGCCTTATTATTTTGAACATCACAGAATCACAGAATGGGTCAGGTTGGAAGGCACCATTGTGGGTCATCCTGTCCTACCTTCCTGCTCGAGCAGGGTCACCTATTCTCCACTTTCTTTCCTAATTCTTCGCTTTCAAATTATTTCTGATTTACTGTCTCATCTCTTTCTTTCTTTTTTTTTTTTCTTTTCCTCTTCTTTTTTTTTTTCTTCCCATTTGTCAGCCTCTCTGCTTACTTTCAGTATCTTCACACTACTCTGGGTCACTAATAAATCGTCACATGCCACAGGGCTTGCAAGACTAGACCTGTTTGAGTCCCTGTCCCCATTCCACTCACTCAGCCTGTAAATTAGTGTGTGCCCTGTTTGTGCTGTACCAGTGTAGTTTGTTAGTCACAAAGTTTTGTGCTACTAAGCCAAGTGCCTTGGAGAAGCCAATTATACTATATCAAAGCTATTATCTTTATCAACTAAACCTGTAATCTCATTAGAAGACGATAACAAGGAAGTTTCACAGGCCCTTTTTTCTATAAAAGCAGGTTGATTGGCATTAATTATATCATCCACCTTTAATGATTTATTAATGGTGTTCAGCATTGGACATTCCATTTTTATTTATTTTTCCCCTGGAATCAGTGTCAAGTTGACAGGCCTGTAATTACCTGGGGCTCTTACTTTTATCTTTGTTTGAAATATTGGCACAATATTAGCTTTCTTCAAGGGCTTTGAGACACCATGAGTGATCCCAAACTTACTGAAGAGTCCTCCTTAATAGTCCAGCAAATATCTGGGTGAATTCTTCAGTAGCACAAGTTACTGAAATCCATGGATTTAAAACTATGGAACTATTAATGATGATAAGCAAGTATTAAGACTATTTTTTTTATAATGTTCTTAGAATAAGTGTAATTTTTCTACTAATGGGCAGCAACTCTGTTCTCTTGTATCATTTACCATTTATAGTTTCCAGCAACTGAAGCATTTGTGAGAATAGTATTTTCCCTTTTTTATTTTCTTTTCTATTATACTTTTATTATTACCTCTTTTTCTCTCACTCTGGTGGTATTTTTGATTGGTGTTCTTGGTTGGTTTTGTTTTTGGTTTTGGTTTTGTTTTTTTTTTTTTTTNGTAGCAATTGCTTAACAATTAACAATTCCTTAACTTATTGTGCTTTTTCAGATTAAAAATCACATTTTTTAGCTAAATGTAGATGTAATTCTTTTAAGGGAGTGGTAACTTTCAGTTCAGTCTTATGGGATTTTTAAATCTGAAAGCCTCCTTGAAAATGGTTTTAAAACTGAGCTGAGAATTGGGTATATCACACAGTTGTCTTAACCAACTTAACTAGAATAGTAAATGTTTTGTAACTGGGAGTAAAAGAATAAAATCAATTAAAACAGCAACAGTAACTTATCATCATAATTAATATTAATCCCTCACTTTAAGGGAACATCATCATGATTAAGAAATGGCAATTATGAATAAGATGGTAAGACTAATATAAAGGTTTCCAAACATTTTTGTTGAGTCTTTCTTTGATTTCAGTGTAGCTAATTCTTTATCCCAGGGATTATGGATGACCTGAGGACTGGCAAAGGTATGCTCAGGATGAATATTTTAAATCACAACTTGCTGTGAGGGTGAAGCAGGAAAACAATCACCCTGCATACAAAAATAGGCACAAATGTCCCCATAACTCTGCTGCTCTAGGTGGGTGTTTAACCTCTTGCATCAATGGTCAAAGTGTGTATCACTTAGTTTTGTTTTGAGAAAACATATTTGGGTACAGCCCAATTTCTGGTTTTCTTCTCTTCAAACCACAGTTATAGGAGTTTAAAAAAGAAAGTCAGAGGTGGTTTGGGTGGACAATGGACACTGTAAAATAATCCCCTGCACATCCCCAGAGAAATATGAGCTCACTGGTGTGACATTTATTAGATGAAGAGCAGGCAACTCTTGTACTCTGCCTTTTACCCATTTAAAAGCTGTACAGAGAGTTTAAATATCCTCAGATATCAGTCAAATGCTGGTGAGGAACAATGAATTGTTTTATTGATTTGCCTTAAATAAAAAAAAATGCTCTTAAAATGTTTCTTTAGGATACAAAATCAGCTTTCTTTTCCAAACTAGTAATTTTTAAATATTAAAAGAACATGACAGGCCAGCTAATTTTATACAGATATGTATATATTTTTTAGTTCTACATCTGCTGCAGTTTTCTGTTGCATAATTGATTTAATCTCTAATTTTAAAGGAACGCTGAACTCCTTTACTGGACTCCGCATACGTTTCTCCAGGGCAAAAACTGTCCTACTTTTTCCTCCTTAGTATCTGTTCAGTGTTGGGCCATTTTCTTCTGATACGGTAAACTACCCTTGGTGAAATAAATGAAGACAAAGTTGGAATGCAGTTTACTGTATAGATTTATCACCATTGCACACACCAAAACTTCTTGGGCATTTTCTTTGCCCCTACTCTTTTCCCTCCATTCTTCCATTGGGCTGAAAGACCATTTTTCCCATCCTTGCTGCATGAATACCTGGGAACTGGTGACATTGTAAAGGAGCAAAAAGGCAAAAATGGGATGAAAAGGAAATGCTAATTCAGCCATTTAGATGTTTGTTTAAAATCAAATTCACAGAGATTTCCCCCTTAGTTCCCCCCCATTTTGTGCTTTACTAAAGCCATTGACACCACTGTGGGGGCGTTGATGCTGTTTTGTCTTTATTGCAGGTTCTTTTCAATATCCCCTGGAAAGGGATTTGAAGCTGCTGGTCCTTCTTCGGGCATCGGAAGGGATTTACTGTGATCGTCTGGAGGGTATAAAGGTTCCCCCAGGGAGTATTGGTATGAAATATGAGTTCCCCTTCCTATAGGAAGCTTATCGTAGACAAAATAGCCATCTACCATTACAGAGCCTGTCACTGTATTGTGCAGGAAAACATCCAACAAAAGTACACGCGTTTTTCTGAGCTATAATTTAATACTCTCGGACTCATCATCTATATGAAGTCTTGGATTTTTCCTCTGATTTTCCATCATTTATCCAGAAAAAAAAAAAAAAAAGATTTTTTTCATGGATCAGAAAGATTATTAATAGCTGAGTAATTTTTTTATGTCTTTCATTCCTGCAGTTTTTACTTAATTTGTTTGCTTAGATAATTTTTTTTTTCATGGTTGTTATCTTGTCTGCAATTCTAATTTGAGTCAATGAGACTACTGTGATGGCCATTTTCATTTATTAATGATTAATTTCCTGTTCACTTTGTATTTCAAGTAGAGGCTGTGTGCTGTTCTTACACTTTTCATAAAATATAGAAACATACTTTGTTATATATAAAGGTTTATATATTGCTTCAGTTCTTCTCAAGTCTCTCTTTCCCTTAACCTTTGAACTCTTCCTTCTGGTTTTGTCTTTTTTTTCCCAGGAGTTTATGGACAGGTGCAAATTTATAGTGCTTATCCTAAGATGCCTTGGACACATCTGGGAAGTAACGTTGCTCCTGGCAATGAAAGGTGGTACTTTGCCCAAACATGCTTTCAAACATTAAGTTTTGGCTCCCATTCCTATGACTTGTATTAATGCTCCTATGAGTTATGTGATTCTTTTGCTTTGTGATGAGCTCTGTTTAAACTATGTCTAGAGAGAAAAACTATGTTACATTTTTCAAGAAAATTGTGTCATGATGGGGACATTGGACCTAGATGATCTTTAAGGTCTCTTCCATCCCAGATTAGTTTTAATTCTGAAGAAATAAAAATTATAAAGATGAATGAAGCTGAGATTCCCTTCCCTTCCCTTCCCTTCCCTTCCCTTCCC